>OZ023176.1:8902121-9427121 GCA_963678695.2 Diplodus puntazzo | reverse complement strand
AAAAGTAACCACTCTCATAGTACTTTTCCACTGAAAAGCTACAAACAGGCGACATTTAGCTTAGCTTGGCTTAGCGTAAAGACTGGACAAGAGGAAACCACTAGCTTGGCTCTGTTAAAAAGAAAAAGATATCATGATATTTTGGCTAATTTTTATGAGATATAACATATTCATTAGTGAGTGTTGGCATGCAGATTTGGTTACCTTTGGACAGAACCAAGCTAACACTAGCTGTTTCCCTGTTTCCAGTTGTCATGCCATGCTAAGCTAAACGTTTCATACTGTAGCAAACATGGGTGGTATCAACATTTTTTATGGAAGAAAAGAACAAGCACATATTGGAAAATATCAAAAAACAACCCTTTAACTGCTCATATCAGCCCACCATACACAGATGGTTGTTTATCCACAGGCCTGCAGTGTCACTGGTGCTTAGCCTAGTTTAAGTTACTGGACATTAAGACTGAGTCACCATGTACTAATTTTCATGTGTTTCCCTCTAGCTCAGTGTCAGCAGAGGCTCAGCTGATGAAGTCTGATGATTATCACTTGACAGAAGAGAAACCAGGGATGTAATCTCCCCTCAGAATCAGAATGAGTCTTTCCCCACATCCTCAAAAACTCCTAATTAGCTTGTGAAGGTCGTGTCGTAGCGCCCCCTGGTCTGGCTGTAAAAGACGATCTCCCTGCATGTTTACCTTCTGCTTCAGACCGTGTTGACAAGCCGGTTGACATGTTGCAGAGAGAGGCCGGCGCGGGCCAGCGTGTGGGAGCTCCCTCTGATGGTTTAATCGGCATCTGATCCACAGCACCGCCCCTTCCTCCCCTCATTCTCCGCGCTGCGCCGCTCCGCACACCCGGCGCACCAGCGGGACAGTCCGGCTGCAGCACCGGCTCACTCGGACCACGCGAGCCTCAAAGAGAGCTCCTGCTGGAGGGATAATTAACCCGGAGCCAGCCAGTCTCCTGTTTTCTTGCTGTCGCAGCTTCCTTTGGTGAGTTTATTCTCAATTTTGACGTGAGATCACTTTTAAAGAAAGACACAATGAGTCTGTTACAAGTTCATGGGGACTTCATTGCACTGTTTGAAAAATCTGTTGTGACTTTTTGGTGCATATTGAGACTTGAAGTTTATCCGCACAGTGCAATTTAATCAGTGGGTATTTCATAACCCACAACCTGCAATATCCCTCTGCTATGATATTTTTAAAAGTGTGTGTGTGTGTGTGTGTGTGTGTGTGTGTGTGTGTGTGTGTGTGTGTGTGTGTGTGTGTGTGTGTGTCTCTGTGTGTATGTGTGTGTGTGTGATATTTGCATTATTTCTTCGAACATTTTCTGCTGCTTGAAGGGGCCTTAACTTAAAAAAAAAAGAAGCAATCAGTTATCTCCTTTCAGCTGCATATCATGCAGTTATTAATTATTATCAATGTTTTCTCTGCTGGAAAAATCAAGTGGAAAGGAAAAAGCCTCCGGAAAAAGAAAGCAAACATATTAGGTTTAGTTTCAGATAAGGTTCAGACTGTTATCAGACGCGGTGTTAACGCCGGTGGGTAAGTTGTTTTAGCAACTGTGAGAGCCTTTTCTCAGATGTCAGACATGAAACTCAATCCTCCCTGTCACATATTTATATCCAGCGGCAGTATATCATTACTATCCCCAACCCACATTACCTTGGTCAGAATAAACTCCACCACTGCTTATCACTCTGCCTTATAATTACAGCAGTTACATGACATAACCTATCAATTTTCATGCATGTCACTGACATTTACTGGTGCAACGCAACATGGGTGAAGTTGAAGTTGGTGCCCTTGAGGTGTTTTAATTATGGAGACCAACAGGCGGGCACAGTGCTGGGCTCATTACAAGCTTGTGGGGGGGCCAGAGGCCTTGTGACCTCTGCAACCTGCCAGCAGGCCACGAGGGAGGCCACCATGTGAAATACCACACACACGCACCCGCGCATGGATCGAAGAGCTTGTTGGCTGACAGTAAGCAAACGTGCTCATCGGTGATCGATAAGAAAAAAGCCAGCCTGCTGTAGTGATGAGAACACAGAAGCCGATAAACAGCATGGAGTGATCAATTCAGCCTTCGTAACTGCAGTGGATCCGCACAGCGTGAGGCTTTTTTTTCATGTTTAACTGGAGCCATAATTCCCCGGTTAGTCTCCACAGAGTAGGCGTACAGTATATCCTCCTGGAGTACGTGCTTTGATAGTTCCGTGTCGGCCTCCTTTATGTTCTCAGCTCAGCCAGCAGCAGATTATTAACACATGCATGTAATGTGTTTCATCAACATTCCCCTCATATGATTTACACTAATGATACAGCAGTACTTTACAAAGTAAATGAGCACAGACCTTCCCGGGGTTTTTCCAGTCTGTTCCCCATCATTTTTTTTTTCTTTACCTGAGCTCTACATTCCTCTGAGGGGGACCTTTTGTGACCTTTGGGTGTCATTGACGTAACCAACCAGCAAAGGGTCAGAAGCAGAGGTGCGAACTTTCAGTCCAGTCGCCGTATTTGCTTTCACACCGCCCGGTTCTCCGGCTTTTATTTCTTTGCTCCTTTTTGCCACACATGATGACGATGGTTAAAAAAGTGCCCCATCATGGTCTGTTGTAACCAAATGGTCACAGCTCATCTATAACAACAACCCTCCAGTAGAGGATGACACCACAACTGGTCACTGCTGTTAGCTGTGTGGAGGAACGACTCCCAAAATCCTGTTCCCCAACCTAAAGTAGCTGTCATGGATTTAAAACAAAATTTAAGATACCTTAGGAAACAGATTTTAGCGGACTGCGTGGGTGAAGCAAGAGGACATTTTTGACCCAACCGCCATGCGTTTTTAGGTTGAAAGACAGGGATAGGCTGAGGTCTGTTTGTTGACTGGCCGCTATCCAAACCTTGACTGCATGTGAACTTCGCGTGTGATTGATGTGGACGACTGTGAAGTTTCCACAGCTCTGGCTGGTCTCCACCTCTCGCCGTTTCCCCCTGAAACTATACAGCGTGAAACTTTAATATGAAACTGAGAGTATTTTGTGCTGGCAGTGTGAGGGATGACAACATAGACAACAAAACCAGTGGGTCTAAGGACTCATGTTGAGGGATAAGTACCATTATGAAAGAGCAACGTTTGAAATTAAGTTTTAGTCTTTTATCCAACGTGTGAAATTTTTCTTGAATTAAAGCTGCCTATTGGCCAATATTGACCCGGTATCAATTTGAGAGTTTAAAAAATTCCATATCCATAGCATCAGCTTTTTTTTTAATATGAAAGTGTGACAGGTTTTGACAACAATCTCGACAAAGAGTTCGACATGTTATTTGCTTTCTTGGTAAGATCAATATCACTCACATGTGTGTCATAAATCCTTAACTTAACTTAACTTCCATACCTACATACTTATTAAATTAAAGCAACTACAAGGAATTGTTTTAACTTTCTTTGTTGGTTGATTCTGGCGGGCCCTGTGGACAAAAGATGAACATGGTAAATTAAATTAAACATTGTTTCAGAAGCGTACAACCAGACTACAGAGCAGCTCCTCCCCTCTGGCTGTCAGACTCCTTACTTCAACCTGAGCACTCTGGCATTAAGGATATCTTTAATTACTACACAGAAATATCCAATCATCTGAAAGTTACGTCTCCTTATTTTGGTCATTTGGTCAGACCAAAGGCATTAGTGTTCATTTGAGATCGTGTCATCACCAGTTAAAAGTTTGTTTTAACACATTTCAAATAACCCAGTGTTGACTTTTGGTGTCTTCAGTGTGAAAGTCCTGTGTTTGTTTGACCCATCCATCCATGTGGACTAATCATTACTATGGCAACTTGAGGTCGCCACCCAACAATAAGCGCAAATTTACAAAAAAATCAAGGCTGGATGCTACAGTTAGGAGATGGGCAGCTTAGCTAAGCCTGGCATGCTAAAGGTAACAAAATGTGAAACCATCACCCCCCAAGAAATACTTAAGCACACGTTACCATGCAGACACCTCTTAGGCTGACTAATTAACCAATCGTATTTAATTTACCCCATGTTTCCTGTCTTTGTGCTAAGCTAACTGTCTCCAGCTTCATGTTTAAAATACAGATATGAGAGTGGTATCTATATTCTCATCAACTCTGGTCAAGAAAGCAATTAAAAAATTATTTCATCTCTCAGAGATGTCTTTACATTCTGGCACTGCAATTTCTTGATTCTGTTGGCCAACATAGACACTGATACCAATATACTGTATATTGAGACACTGAGATAAAACTGTCCGATGATACCAGCCATGCACGTTTCAGTCAGAGTCTCTGATCACAGGTAAGCTGACCACTGTAATGAAGAGAGGGGGACTCTGCATGTGTAGTGGAGAAAAAAAGAGAGATGAAAAGAAGCAAGTTTATGTCTGAGCGCAGAAGAGATGTAAACCAAACCAAAGAGAGGCAACAAAGAGGGCAAATTAGTACTGCCATTTCCAGCAGATCCAGGAAGCAGGCAGCCTCGGAGAGTATGGATATTTGTCGAAGCATGAAAATGTTTTCTTGGCCGAGGAGGAAGTGTAGCAGTGTTTTGCTTGGACTCAGGCTGAGCGTGGACGGCGAAAAATAGGAGCGTAATTGAAAGTCAAAGGGTGAGCCTGAAAAATGTGGCCTTATCTTGTATGTTTGTTCACCTGGTTAGTGGGGTTAGTGAGTGAAGGACATGAGAAGAGAGGGACGGTGAAGGGAGGGGAAACCCCCCCAGCATGAAACACAAAGTTCACTGCTGATTTGATTCAAGGCAAACTGTGGCAGGGTAAACGTTTGAGTTCAAGTCATCAGAAATAGAGATTAATGGATGCGTGTGAGCCTGTGTGGGCCCAACAGCTGTTTCAGCCTCTCTAAGTCAGTCAAAACACTCAGAGAGAGGCAAAGAAAAGAAATGAGGGGGGAAGAAGAAGAAGAGAGCAACCAAAGAGAAAAACAGTAACAGAAGAAAGAAAGGAAAGGAGGGTCAGAGAATAAGCAAATGGAAGAGGAGGAATAAACAAAGAGAGGAAAGGACTCAGAATGGGTGTTAAGTGAGGGGTGAAAGGAAGAAAGCGAAGATAAAAGAAGAGGAGACAAAAATATATTTCAGAAGGAAAGTATGGAGAGAAGAAATGAGAGGGAGCGAAGAATCGAGAGAAGCAGAGAGAGAGAAAGAAAAAAGTCGGGAAAGAGGGAAGGAGAATGAAAGAAGAAAAAAGGATGTTTGCCGTCCAAACGTGGTTTCAATCAGAACCAAGGTTGAGAGGAAAGATGTTTGATGGTCGTAATCGAGAGAGAGACTCCACCGACCGATGCTCTGCTCAGGAATGTTTTTTCGTACACACACACACACACACACACACACACACACACACACACACACGGCTCCTATTAGACTGTGGTTACTCTGGTTTACATCCAGCAAAGCCACCTCAAGCAAATACTGTACATAGTGACATGGAAATATTTTATTGAGCCTGTCCGTGATGTACGAATTCACCAAAATCCCCTTGAATTGTGAGATGCCCAAAGAAAGCTACTCGAAAAGCTGCAGCAGAAAGACGAACTAAGAAGTTTGACTGCAGGTTTTTTTTTTTTTTTGCCCCCAACATTGTCTGTACTACTGATCTCTTGTTCAACCCGAGATTTCTGGGTGTTGAAGTTCAACAATCTTGACAGTGTTGAAAAAAAAGCTTACAATCAGTCTGACAGAGCGTGTCAGGCTCCGGTTATTACACTCCTGATCCTGCAAGAACGATGCAGGTGTTCTTTTTTTTTTTATTAAGTCATGAAAACATTCTAGAGAGTAGGCCATCCTGAAGCATGAAACAATGCAGTGGTTTACAAAAGCATCTCAGTCCCCAAAGATAATGAACTTGACAAGTGTCAAAAGTCATGATGACAAGACTAAGAATCCACAGCCATGCTAGCAGTTCAGTGCGGTGCTTTGAGTTAAATGCTAATACCAGCATGCTATTTTAGCAGGATAGCATGCAAAATTTTGTCGTAATTCATCCAACATCTATTGAGACGTCTCTGAAAACGATAAATGTTAACTTCATGGTTGCACCAGAAGAAAGGTCATTGGATCACTAAGAGGTTCACCCTTTGGGAACCACGAATGTCTGCGCAAAACGTCATGGCGTTCCACCCAATAGATAAAGATGAGGCTAAAAATGGTGTAAAAAACTGTGTCAGAAATGTTCAATGATGCTTATTAGTGATGATGATATCAAAGATGATTGCACCCATACACTGAAATCTGACAGGGTCTTCAACGTCTCAGTCGATATAATTTCTTTTTTCTCTTCTCTTACGTCCCATCATTTCGCCCCGCTCCCTTCACGTTCCCTTCTTTTTCCTCTCTCCTCATCCAACCTTGCCTTTTTGTCCCATTTCTCTCAACATCCATTTCTGTCATCTCTATTTCTGCCTCGAGTTGCCATCCTCCCCCTTCACTCCTTTTTGTGAAAATGAAACGTAATGTTTTTTTCATTCCACGCTTCCTTCCATCACTTCTCACCCTGCCTCGCTTCAGTTTCAATTGACTCCCACCCTCCTTGAAACTCTTTATTATTTTTTTCTCTCTCTGACAGGAGCCAGTGAAGCTGCCGAGGAGTGTGGTAGCAGCCAGGCCTTTCCCAAAAAAAGAGGCACCCTACCAGGGGTAACGGAGGGGATAAAGGATTAGAGAGGATAATCCAGGGTACGTCCAAGTCCCTCCTGTTGAGAAGTCTTGCACTCTTTTCCTGATATCCAAGAAGCAGGCAGGCAGCCTGCAACGGGGATTATAGGGTTAAAACTTATTACCTTTTAAAGACTCAAAATATTGGAGGTTTTGTCCTTGCGGTGCTTTTCAGGCCATTTATCGCCTCGGGCTGCTGGCTGCTGTATTTGTGTAACTCGGAAAACAAAGGAGCAAGTGCAAACAAGGATCACAGAGAGGAGGGAACTCAGGAGAGTTGAGTAGGATTGAAGCGTATGTGCAGATAAAACGAGCTTCGCCCGGAGGGTCCAGATACACAAGAGGTTTCAGAGGGAGCGACCCCCTCAGAGCTGCGGTCAAAGGTCTTTAACAGGATTACAGGCAGAGACAAAACACCAGAGCTTTCCGTAAGCACACAGTCAGAGTAATTAATGGCTCCTTGTGTTTTCCTGTAATACTGTAAGTTATCAATTAGACTGAGGTTTTTCTTGTCAAACCTTGTTACAGCGAGACAAACTTTTGCCCTTATTGGGAAGCACATTGTGTCTGTCGCTGGGGAGCTGTAATCAGATATGTGGCCCGTCACTTTAGTGCGGTTCATGGGAACGTGCACAAGGTCCCGGCAGGATCACGCCGTATTAGATTCGACATCACACCTCAGTATACTGGTCCCTCGTGTCGCTTTGTGAGCCTTGATATGGCTCTGCTCGGCACTGGTATGTGGCGTGTTTCCTCCCTCTCGGCTCCCAGATGCCCCTTTTAAAACGCCAGCAAGGGGAAGTGGAGTGGAGGGCCTGGGACTGCGGTCAGCAGCAAATTAGAAGGGCTGCCTTGGACCTGACGCAATCCCCATCTCTTGAACCATAGCAGGTCATTAATGAAGCCAGACGGGGCCGTGCATGTGTGGGAGGCCCGCTGACATTTAGCTGCTGCAGTGGAAAGCTTTTAAAGAGAACCAGAGGTCCTTGTCAGGGCTGCCTTATGCTATCAAAATATTTTAGAATTGGATATCCATTACTCTGCTGGCAAAGAACAACACATGAGAAAAGGCCAATTTTTTTTGGTCTGCCTTCAATACAGACTTACAGTATGGAGCTCCAAAACAGACAAAAGGCTGCCAGTCAAGTCAAATTATTAAAGAGCACATGAATTAATAATACTATTAGGCAAAAGTTGAAAATTATGTGTAAAAAGAAATAGCTATAAAGCCTATGTATATTTAATGTATTATGTTGCAGCTAGTAAAAGATAATATCTTGGAAACAGATAATTGCGTCTGGTGAGTGCTAATTTACATTAGTTAGTCTACTTTGTTAGCATTAGCCAAAATGCTTTAGCTACAGTATTGTTACGAGAGTTAATACATTAACCTTACAGCCGAATGTAATGACTGTTTGACTTACCAGCATAAAAGTCAGCTACAGTGAGGGAACTAGCTGACAAGACTCGTGCTAATTGTTTATGGCTTAAAATGGAAATAGTTTCTCAGGAAAATAAAGGTAAATAACTTGCACTTAAAGTAAAAATAGGAAAACCTCAAAAACAAGTGGAAAAAGGATTATAAAGCTTTATGTTTGTAGTTAGTTAGTTGGTGAGAAGAGAGATCTGCACAGAAAAGAGTGTCTTGAGAATGCTATCTTTTACGTTAGTTAGCCTACTTGGTTAGCATTGGTTAGCATGTTTAAGCTACTGTTACATGATTTTATACAGTAACACTAAAGCACAATGAAGTGACTGTTTAACGTGACTACAAGCCTTTTCAGCTTGCTTCAGCGAGGAAGCTAGCTGAGAATGCTTGTGCTAATGGTATGTAGCTTCCAATTAAGTTAGCTAGCTACATGGTCCACAGGAAACAAAGAATAGCTCAATGACTAATGACTAAAATATGACACCAAAAAAGATGAAAAATAGTAAATCAATAAGTTCACTTCATTTTTTTTCTATTTTATTTCATAGTCATATTGGGAGAAAAAAGCACTTTTTTAGCCAACTGATTTAAGATAAAAAAATAATAAAATTTTGACTCAAGCGTAATTAAATTAATGAATGTATTCCACTTCTGAGTCATCCAAAACTCTTTCGCTGTCTTTCCACGGTGCTGAGGCTCAATACACAGGCGGCAGTGCTGGCAGTGCTGCTTAGTAGCAACAGAGATTTTCTTATCAGCAAATTTTCATTATCTCTTCCTATCTCCCCGAGCATACTTTGCCTGTTTATAAACAAATCTAAGCCCGTTGAAGGAGGGCTGCTGCTCGGCTTTAAAAGCATGACAGGTCGCTTCAGTGAGATGTAAAATGAACTTTGGTCAACCTTCAGGCCAGACAAAGCAGGACAAAATGGAAGCAGGAATTCCCTGAAAGTCCACCCATTTTATGGGTACGAAGCAGACTTTGGTTTGGTGCACAGAGGAGTGACTGTGGTCTAAATTTAGATGGTTCCAGACCAGCGGACCTTTGGAACGCGGAATCCTAAAAACCTGCGGAAAGACGGATTGTTTCAAAATGCAGTGAGGTTACTTTACAACTACGTACAGCATTCAGGGTAGCGGTCTCTCGCTGAATCTCAGCTTCCACAGGGTGAACTGCAAATGTCATCCATTTCTCTCAACAGCCCTCAAAATCAAATACATCCCTGTCTGTATTTTAAAGATAGATGTTTTCCTCCCTGTTTTGACTCTCAATAGATGGTTCCATGCTGCGACCGCAGAGCCGTTTGCAGCTGGACTCAGACCTATTTCTGAGCTGATGTCGACAAAGCCAAAGCCAGAGGCAAGCGGGGGAAACCAGGCGACCTGACCACATCGCTTCCAGGAACACAACTGCACAGTGTTCTCCTCAATTTATGTCCGTTTAATTGAGCCAGCTATGCATAACGACGAGCTACAAACAGTGGGACAGAGTTTGGCCTGCACATGATAAACAGAGATAATTTTCCAGTGAACTATTTGGCACTGCAGGCCTGGAGTTCAATTTTTTTTCCCTTAGAAATTATCTTGGATTAACCTTTGAGAGGAGGAAAAGTTTTCTAGTTAATTTTTGCCATCCAGTGGGATTTAAGGACATTGTTTCAGTCTGATTTTCAAGAAACAGTCAGTCACCTCGTTTGACCATGAATCTTCAGGAAAAGCTGTCAGGCCTCAAAGGCCTGGTCACACACTCCCACAGCAAGCGTCGCTATAAAGGCGACCTCACATTGGACATGATCAGCCCTCCTCTGGGTGACTTCCGCCATACCATGCACGTGGGCCGCGGCGGCGACGTATTCGGGGACACCTCATTCCTCAGCAACCACGGCGGCTCGGCCAACGCGAACAACGGCGAATCGGATTCTATTTCCAGCCCCGACAACAAGATCGGGGCGTTCTTCTCCAGGACGCTCCGGCAGATCAGGAGGGGCTCTGACAACCGTCCCAGAGAAGTATGCAAAGATCTGTCGCCGCCGCCGCCTCCCGTTTCTCCCATCATCAAGAACGCCATCTCCCTTCCCAGGCTGGATGTGGACATGCCTAATGGGAGTCCCACCACCAAACTGCTCTTCGGCAGCTCTCAAAGCACGCCAGATGAGAAGAAAAGCTCTTATGGTGAGTCTTAAAGGTCTTAAAGCTGCTTTCATCAATATTGTGTATGTGAGAGGGATCGCCCTTACTGAGGAATTATTTCCAGACTTTCCCTCAGCTATAGAGATTTTTAGCGTCTTCAAGCTCATTGTTTTGGTTTTACCTGCCTTAACTTTACTGTTTGGTTTACTTTTTTTTTCCTAATGCAGTGGGCAGTAGTTTTCTGAAATTCATTTCAGATAAACCCACTGTAGTACGATACCTGTCAAGCTCCAAATGACAGGCTGAGTTAGCCATTAGAGGAGCAATTAGCCAGTCAGAATTCCCCTCAGGCGTTGGTGGAGACCAAAACAGAGCTAAATGAAGAGAAAATATCAGTTACATTCATCAGGTGGCCAGGGACGCAAGTCCAAATGATTGCTTAATGTTCTTTTTCAAACAAACTATTCACTTTAATAGGTATTCACGGCTTGTTTCTGCCGCCTGTAAGTGGTTTCAGTCAACCCGTTTATCTGTTTCTGCTACTGGAATTACTGCCTGAACTTGCTGTATTCATTATGTGTAGGTGGAGATCATAGTGTCAACCCAACCTTATTGCTGTTATTCAAGATGCACTGTGACCTTAAACGAGGCCTTTGTGCGTGTTAGATTTCTTTTGAGCTGAATTTCACCCCTTGAAATGAATGAAAGAAGCTTTTGCTCTTGAATTCTGAAGGTCTTACACCAGCTGTTTTGGATCAGTGAAAAACCCCCGTACATCTTCACTGGAAATTTCCCAACATGATGTCACGTCATCTATTTTTTTTTACCAGTCATTCAAGGATAAAGAAAAGTACATCATCAAATCCCAAAACGGTTGCTGAGATTAAGGGTAGATGTTTTCTGCCAGTTAAGTGGCACCACTGCTAAACATAATGAAACGCGTGGGCAAAGGTCAAATGAGTTAACAAGCGTTCACTGGAAGCTACGGAGAGGCGCGAGCATCTGTGGAGCTGCAGTGAGACTCATCCGTCAGTCCTGCCTAGTAATCAAGACAGATTTGCCCCAGATGTCCTTCTGAATCACCTTGGCTCATTATCAGCAGTGCTCACACTGATAACACACAGAGATCCAGACAGTGCTGGCAACAAGCTGTCTGAGAGGCTGTTTGAATGACCCACATTAACACCACAGGCATGGCTCACACAGTCTGACCTCCCGTGTGTGTGCGTGTGTGTGCATGTGTGTGTGGGTGTGTGTCTGAAGTCCGTAAATGCGACACAGAGGAAAGTTAATTTCTTGTGCCGCATTTTGCAATATCACTTATTCCCATACATGACAGTCAAAGTAACAGTTTGACGTGTTTGGAAATACGCTTGTGTCTAGATGAGGCTGCCACTTAGCCAGGGGACAGTTAGCTTGAGTTAGCATAAACATAGAAAACAGCGAGCCCCGCTCGGTCTCCTGTCAAACAACAGCTTGTAATTTTTTACTTTTTTTTCACCGCATGTTTGTACAAATTTAACAACAATAAGATATGAATAACTGGACTTTATTTCGGAGAGAGCAAAGCTAGCTGTTCAACCCTGCCCTCAGTCTTTATGCTAAGCTAAGCTAACCACATTCTGGCTCCAGGTTCATATCCAGCATAGGCCTACAGATATCGTAGTGGTGTCAGTCTTCACATCCCACTCTCGCTAAGAAAACCAATATGATAATTATGTAAAAGGTTTTCTTTTTTTAAGTATCTGAAAGGGATAAGAATACGTTTTTTTAATCTTTTATGCTTACAAAAAAATTGGATTGTAATTAACCAAATTAGTTTGTGTGTGCATTTTTATCTAACATCTTCGACAAATATCATAAACCACACTTACTTTTGTAGTGATAACTGAAGCTAGCCTACTTCACCCCTTTAAATGACACATGGTTGGAAGAGTCGTCAGGTTTTCATCCAACCAAATCTTCCATGTGCCGATTTCAAAGATTACGTCTTCCTTGCTCTCTGGTTGAAGTGTGTTAATCTGTGAAATCAGACGCTGTTTTCTTTGGTTGGTATGAAAAACCTCCAGACTCCGCGCGGCCCTTCATGGCTGGCATTGAGAGGTGCTGTGGTAATTTTACCCGTTCGGGTCATGAAGGCGGCAGTGTGTGAGTGTGTGAGTGTGTGACTTGTTAAGTGATCTGGCAGGCGCGGGAAGATGATTCACTGTTAACTGCGTTGAACAACTCAGCACTTTGCAGGAAGGGAGTTTGCTGGCTTGTCACTGTCAGGATGGGGTTACACTGCCCCCTGTTGGAATTGTTTGAGACTCATAATATTCTGAATTAATTCAATGTTTGAGATACAGGAGATTGCTTTCAAATACATCATCTGGACTCTGTGCCGTTAAAGTTTTGGATCAGATTCTCTGAGGAGGCTGCTTACCTCCTGTCGATGTTTCCTTGTGCCCAGATGTTAATCTAAAACTTATTTTGTGTTGCTCTATGGTGTTTTCCCCTTCTCCATACATGCTGAAAGGAAAGGTTTGACATTTATGCGAAATGCGCTTTGTTGCTGGGAGCTGGATGAGAAAATCAATATCATCCTCATGTCTGTAAGGTCAATATGCAGCCGTTGCCAGCGGCTATTTAGCGTGGCTCAGCAAACAGAGACCAACTGTTAAAAACAATCTGCCTCCCAGCACCTCTAAAGCTCACTATTTACCATGTTACATCCTGTTCAGGGATGGACCAGTATGTTTTATAAGGGCCAAGGAAACTGATAACTGATATTTTAATTAATTTTAGAATTACCAGTGATGGAATGTAATTTAACGTACGTTATTTACTTAAGAATTCTGGACTTTACTTGAGTAAATCCATTATCTGCTATTTAATCTGCCACTCCACTACATTTTGGAGGAAAACTTTGTACATTATACTCCTCTACATGTTAACTTAAGTTACTAGTTACCTTGCCGATTGAGATTATTCATTTAGTCTTTCGGCAGTCAGATAGAAAACACTGATTCTGATGATTGGAGAAATGCTCAATGTCAGATCAGATGATCGGCCGGGCTGATAATTGGCCAATCCTTAATCCTTTTTGCTTAGCCATGCACAAAGGCTGACAGAAAAACAAGAAGCTGTCGTTGCACAGGGGGTTGCTGGAACATTTTTAGGCCTTGTCACCATAAAATTGCCAGGAAACTAGAGGAGACTCCAAGAAGCCAGTGCTGCCTGTCAAGAAATATTCGGGCACACAACCCTCCACCCTCCTTTTTGTATGAATTTGTATGAATTAAGCAAATGGGATATAATGTGTCGATACTTTAGCTTTAGATGCAGGTAGGTGGTTTTTGTTTACCTTTGGACAGAACCAGGCCAGCTGTAACCCCCCAAACATAAGCACATTTCCCCAAACTGTTGATGTATTCCTTTAAAATGCAGACAACAAAATGCATTCTACTGTGTTTTTTAATGTGCTGATATCTTTGTCCCCTCAGGTCTCGACTCTGGCTTCGTCACTCTGCCTCGTCTCTCCCGCTCTGAGCGCCAGCAGCCTTCCATCTCCCTCCCCATTTCCTGCTCCCCTAACATCCACCGCGGCTCTCTGACCGACCCCACCGACGCCATCTTATCCACCTGCTCCGCCTCCATCCTGACCTCTGACCCCAAACCCACCACCACCGCCTACTCTGACTCCCTTCCTTCCCTCACCTCCCTGGACACCTTCACCTTTGACCTCGGCCCCTCCCTCATGAGCGAGGTGTTCGGGCTGATCGACGGCCACCACGAGGAGCACGGCCACGCCTGGGAGGGAGAGGAGGCGGGCTCAGCGTGCGGGCTGACCACTGAGGGATCAGAGATGGACTCGGCCACCATCTCATATGTGGATTCGCTGTTGCGGGAGGACTGCGGAGGTGGGAAGAGCCCGCATCAGGTGGAATGGGAGGAGGAAGACGGGAGCGTGACGGGGGTGAACGGAGTTGGGCTTTCTGTTAAAGTGCCTGATGTGGTGATGGGATCCCCTGAAAGAGTGAGGCTGGGGATTGGGATGGAGAGCGAGCGGTTCCAGAGCGCTACAGATGTGCTCGCACGCCACTATGGCGGCAGCCTCTCAAAGGGACAGAGCAGGATGGCGGCGGCAGATTCAGAGATGATGATCGCCAACCAGGCGAAGAAGAATATGTCCTACAGTTACATGGACGACGAGGATGAAATCAAAGTCTGAGCGGAGCAAATCAGAGACGTTGCGAAACAAAATATTCATCTGATGTATGTTTTCTCTGTTACTCTGATCAAATCAGTCATCTAAAATATATTTACGGTCAGAGGCTGGCTCTTTCAACAGGATGGAAACTACAACGTGAATCCAGTGTCCTTAATATTGGATCCTTTACTTTTATACAATCGTGCTTCGAGGATGTACAGTTCTGATGCCAAACTGTTGCTGAATGTATCGAAAAGGAGCAGAAGACTTTTTGAAAAGGTCATGACTTTAAAAGGACTGAAAAACAGTGGAGCGTGAAGAGGCGCAGAGAGAGTGAGGATGTGCCAGCGAACGTGTTTTAAGATCTTGTCAAAGGAAACACCAGCTTTATTTACTCGACGCCCGTCATTCACTTTATACTTTACACACTTTCTCACATGCGAGGGGGAAAGAGTCCTGGTCACTAATGAGAACACAAAGAGGAAGTGGGGATTAGACAAATATATTTAATCTTAATACAACCTTTTTTTTTTTTTTTTTTTTTTTTTACAACCTCCACTACCATCTCCTGTCAGCGTTTCACTCAGGAATACACTACCAGGAAAACCAAAAAAGGGAAAGAAGAGATCTGGAATCTCATACCTCCAATCAATAAACCAGAGAGATTCGAACATCTCAGTGATTATGCTATATGGACTGAAGGAATATGACAAGTTTTGCCGGTATTTGCTAGCTGCAACTAAAGCCTAAATCATATAATTGCTCATTTTATGCTGCAAAACTTTCTATATAGATACCCTGTGCACCTTTTATGATTATGAAGTCCGACTCCTGTATTGCTTTTTATAGAAGAATTGTCATTTATATGTTCTTTTATACAAGTGTACATGAAGATTTCGACTGACCTCCTATAAATATGTACTTACAGTAAGAGCACCTGCAGTACGCAGTGCAATTCACATTCATATGCTGCAGTCAGTACCAATGATATACTATGATGATATAAATTGACAATAAAAAATGTTTTTAGTTACGTTGAATTACCATTTATTAACATACTTTCACGTTTAAGGTTGGTATAAAGGAATATTATACCCCAGGTCCTCAAAGGTAAACCTGAAAAGTTATTTTTGGTCACTATTGGAATCTTTTAAATCATTTCCCTATACTTAATTAGCTCACATGAATGCTAATTATTTTGTAGACTGATGGTAAAATCTACCCTAAGAGCACCACAACTGACAATTTGTTTTTCGGATTCATTTATTGTGTAGCTGTTTTTTTTTTGTTTTTTTTTAACCAGAAAGTCTGGCTTTCCAGTACTAACTTTGCATTCTGGGAAATACAGCATCAGTAACACAGTAAATCAGTAACTGAAGAATAAATAAAGGGTGTTGGTTACAGAAACGTTGCTGGACCCCAAAATTAACTGAACTGCGACACTCCACTACTTCAAATGAATACAGAGAGGTATTGAACAGCAGATTAACAATATTTTTAACAATGCACAAGTATCGAAGGGAAGATTTTAGATTTTTTTTTCCTTTTTTTTTTTTTTTTTACAAAATACACAAATATGTGTCAGCCACTTGTAACCAACCAGGCAATAAAACCTTGCATGTTTAAGAGCAACTGAACAGCAGGGTTAGAAAGAAATGTAGTCACGTTTGCACTGTAGCCACACCCACCAGGGATGTCATGGAGTACAACTGTACATCACTGTGAACAGTTAAACCACTGGAGGTCAACAAAGACAAGACAAAGTTCCTCTTTTAGAACTATGGCCAGAAAATGTACACTATTACAGGATGGCACATATGTCATTTTTCTCACTGTGCTATAGATGGAACCGCTTTTGGCTGCGACGGAGGAGGAAGAGGTGGAGGGCAGTTCGGGGCTTTGAGTCCAGGCTTTTTTGGAGGAGGCTTCTTTTGGCTGGCCTGCTGAGCTCTCGGGGCTGGTACGGGCTGGGTCCTCGTGTCCATGCTCGCCGGGGTTGCAGTTGGGGGCGGAGGGGCCTGGAACCTGGGTGGTGCTGGTGGTCTTTGTTTAGAGAACTGAACCGTCACCTGCTCGTTAGCTTGGTTGGCTTTGGTCACGTTGAAGGATCTTTTCGCTGTGGGATGAGAAAAGGGAAAACGGAGAGATTATCAAGAAGCCACCTGAGATGACGACAATAAGAAAAGGGTCGTGATGCAAAACAGTCACCTGCAAGAAATGTATTGTGATATGTAATACAGTTACATGTTGGGATCGTATCAGGGTTTTTAGACCGCCACCATTCTGTTCTCAAGTTGAAGGAAGGAAGGAAGTCTAACATTTGTCAGACTGACTGTGGGCAAAGAGTGCGACACTGAAACTTTATTTTGTCAGAAAACCAACTTGGAACACAGCAATGTACAATGTTGGTGTACACTGCTGCTTAACACGAAGTCAGATGAAATTAAAAGTAAAGTAAGAAATAGTTTGTTGTGGGAATCAGCTATTCAGACAAACGTGTCAGGATGAGACGACTTAGGGGTAAATAAGGTTTACAACAATGTGGGAGATGACGCATGAACGAAGAGAGTGATATTTTGGTCAGTGGTCTGAGACTTCCTGTTTCCTGTGTACTTCCTGGCTGTTAACAGCGAGAGCAGTGGATTTATTTTCTCTCTGTCAGCTCAGCTTGACCCAACGAGCCGCCACTTTGACTTTGTGAGAGGAAAAGGGCCGAAGTAAATAATCTGTACAGGACATTACACAATAGAAAACAAACATACTGTATTAATAATGAGACATGCTTTCGCCGCCAGCCCGAAAAACAACTATGAGAGAAAGGGCTGCTGCTATTGTAGGAAAAAAAGTTTTTTTTTTTTTTTTCTGTGGCTTTGAAAGGAGCCTTACGAAATCTGAGAAAACCCAGATGATCTCATGGTGATGTCATCAGGGTTATCTTGGTTTTGGGCTTGACACTTCAGATTTCTAACTGAAAGTCTGTGTTGTTAACCCCAGGGGTTAAGTTTGAAGAAAGTGAACATTGACCAGGCAGGAAGGGTGTTACAAATACAACTGATTTGCATCATGGGAAATGTAGGATCCAGTGTTTTGGGTGCTCCTGGGAAATCAAAATGGGGATTTCTCAACCCCCCCCAAAAAAACAGCTCTTGAGAGTATCCCAATTCAACAATGCCATGTGTCTCTAAACAAGGTCAACATTTGGGGTTTAGACAGCCATTGGGCATGGTGGACTTTGACTTACGTTTATATGGTGAGCTGATCTTCACAAGTGCCCTGGGAGAGTCTGGTGGGGCCTCGAAAATTGGCTCCAGCTGGCCCTGATCTGAGCTCTGCCTCTGGGTGGGACTCCTGATCTGACCTGTGCTCGATGCTGGTCCCGTTGCTTTAGGAAGCGGGGCTGGGCCCTGGTTTGCTGCCGAGCTACACGCAGTGGAAGTGTTGGAAATCACAACCGGGCAGGGATTGACAGAGGGTGAGCTGCTGGAGGCTGTGTTTTGATGGGTTGGTGGTGCTGTCTCAGACACAGGGCTGGCCCATGTGGTGGTGCCGCTGCGACTCACAGAGCCGGATTTCACCAGGAAGAAGCCACCACTGTCCTGAGAGGCTGTGCTGATGGAGAGAAATAGACTGTGGTTAATGTCATTGTAACAATATTGGAATGAGGTCCAAATATTACAAACAACCGTCTCTTGCTGCCATTTGGAGCCATTAGTGTGCAAAACCCAGGGCAGCATTAACTGTCTAAACCTTTTAGAGCAGTACCTGTTTGTCTTTGAGAGAGGGAGGTGAAATGAGGAGCAGGAGGAGGCTGTGGATGAGGAGGAGGAGACTGTCCTGCTCAGCTTCTCCCTTTCTGACATCAGAGACTGTGTAACAGGAGGTGGCAGGGTCTCTTCCGGGATTTCAGGAAGTTCTGGGATCTCAAAAGAAACAGCTGCCCGAAACGAAATGAAAAAAAAAAAAAAAAAAATTACTGAGTGCTGCGTCAAATAAAGAACATTTCATTTGAGAATTCACCCCCTGTTGAATTCATAACCAAAACCAAAAGAGAGCAGCGTATCACCAGAAAAGTAGCTATAAGATGCCATTAGCTAGTTAGCTCAGTTGACAATGCAGCTAGGAGTCCAGAATGGGGGCTTGGTTGATCATTTTTAACTAAGTTTTGAATATTTTCAGCCAGAATTCTTGAGTTTTGGCCCCCTTAAAGCGTATTTCCAGGTCATCACACCTCAGGGATTGTTTGAGAAGTTATGTCTCATAATCAAGAAAAAAAAATGGCATTACTAAAATGTACACATACAAACATACATCATCTTGAGAAGTGACTTGTCTGAAAGAGTTAAACATAGCCCTAACCCTAGATAAAATTGAATAATAGCCTGTGCTCATTTGGTGCATATTGCTAAATCAGTTGGATTTAAACAAAGTTCCACTATATAATTATTATTTACAACTAGTAAATACACAATGCAAAGAAGGCAGGAGAAACAAAGGTGCAAATATGACCCTACAGTTCATTTAAATTGTCTGATCATTTGACTGGTTGTAATGATGTTGCCATCTTAGCGATTGAATTTGAAAAGTACAATGTCAAATAGAATGCAACTTGATGAAATGCAAAAATGACGGTTTTTTTGCAAAATCCAAGTTGCAATAAACCAGAATAACCCTTTAAAGACTGAACGCTGATGTCACATGAAGGGGTACATCAGTGTTTGGTGTTTGTACCTTCAGGGAAGAGGCTGGAGCTGTGCTGAATAAGGGGCTCAATGACCGTCACCACCTGGACGGAGGAAGCTGACGCCATGTCGAACAGAGCAGCTTCTCTAAAGAGGCAGAGAGGTGGAGAAGAAGAACATGCGGGACAGAGAAAAGTCAGCACGTTAATCAGGAGTTATTGTAAGACAAATTTAACTAGGGTGCCACTCAAGTAAAAACACTTAGCTACTCGGCTTGAAAAAAAAAAACAAAAAACTCTTTAACCACTGAGCGTGCAAACAATGCACGAAAGAAAGAAAGTGTGAGCCGAGTAAACCAGCTGTCAGTCAGTCGGCTAACAGGAAGTTGCATGTGCTGATGAAATGATTTGCTATTATTCATCCCTTCACATGAGGACACAAACGTGATGAAAGAGGCTGGAGCAGGCGGGACAGGGAGCAATGTATGAATGTAGAAAGGTCAAGGCGGAGAAATCATCTGATCACAACGCACCCTTCGGCTCGTGGCCAGAGTAGATTGGGCCCCAGGACGATGGCAATGTTACTGGGCGTCATCTTGTTTACGGCCTGCTGCTCAGACAACAGAGACAAGAACTGGACCAGGTACCTGACAGGGAGAGAGAGGGGAAAAGATAAGTAGACTAGGGAGAAAGGAAGGAAGTCAAAGAGGACTGTAAAGATTAAACATTGATGCTATCAGATGAAGACTGAGACATCCAAATGGGGCGATTTTAATGTTAGAAAGGTGTAATCTCTAAAATATAGCTAGGTTTCGCAGGTAGCTCCACAAAAATCCCCATAGTAACCAACAACTGCTGCTCTGTGCTAGCTATCCCTGGCTGTAGCTAGCTACCGTTGGGTGATTAGCTCATGGCTCAGTTAGCCAAAGAGCAGTGACACTATTGTCAAAACACTATTGTCTCCTCACAGTCTTGCTAATGTGAGTTAATATCTGGAAAATTCTAGCCATATCTTACAAATTGCTGCTTTAACCTGTTTCTAATCAGTTTGCATAAACCAAACAAGAGTCATGCTAGCTGCTCTGTGAGGCTGTAGCCTACTTAGGAGCAGGGTTGCTTTGAGCTAAATGCTAACACGCTCACAATGACGATGCTAACATGCTGATGTATGGCAGGTATAATGATTGCCGTGGTGACCACCTCAGCTTGGAGTGTTGGCATGTAGCGCTAATGAGGGTTTTGCTAAAAATCAAACATTTCAACCTCGAGGTGGCGCTACAGGAAAAGTACTGGGGATCTCCAAAGTCATTCAGTTCTCTGAGGAGCACCAATGTGTGTATGGTACTGTTGAGATGTTTCAGTTGTGACCAGAAGATGTTGACCGGCCGACAGAGAAACAGTCACTATCCATGAGCTGTGAGTGTGGCTAAAAATGCATTCTATTGAATTTGAATATGAGGACGTCTTTCTTTGCTCCTGATGTCGTATTCCTTTTTTTTTTTTTAGATGTACACTAGAGCACACACCTGAGGTTGTTGTAGTTTTCAGGTGGCAGTCTCTTCAGAAGTGCTTTGAACTGCTCCAGCTTCTCCGTCAGGTCTTTTTCTCTGTGGAGGAGGAAACAAAACTCAAGAAACAGGCTTGAAACCGCAGTTAGGTGAGAAATAAACCTTGTAGATACCGTACACACCCCGCTGCTTTGAACCAGTCACTGTAGAGTTCAAAGGTCATTAGAGGTTCGGGGAGTTCTCGCAGGTAACACTTCAGGGCCCCTGTCACCACACATTTAGAGAGGAATCATCACAGGATGCTATTAAACAAGCTGAGGTCATAATGTTCATTTAATTACTGCCTATTTTTGTGTTGTCGGAGAGCTAGTTAAAATAAGCCATCCATGACACCATGTTGCTATGTTCAACTCGTGAAAGCGTTCACATTACTGTTCCAAAAAATTCTCCAGCACACAGGAAATTAAGCATTTTACATTACTTGAAGCTGCACCATGGGCTGTATGTGGAGCAAACAGAAGAGGAAGTGGGTAAGCTAGAGTGGGCCGTGAAAGTCACATTGGCTGAACAGTGCCCACAACAGAAACCTGAACGAAAAAAACAGAAACGGGCACATCGTTACCGGCCACGGCATGAGGGTCCATGCTGAACTCGCTGTGGTCGACAGTTTCTTGATCAAGGCAGTTCTTCAGCCTCTTCACCACCGAGGCTGCCGCTGCCAGGCGGAACAGACCCTGAGGGAAAAATCAGTGATTACGTTTTTTCTTCTTTTTTTTTTAATGATTTGATGAAGATTGATTCCATGAAGTGATTAGGTTTAATGGGGTTTCAGTCATTACCAGATGCAAAGACGGAAACCACAGCGCTGTTTGTCAAAAACACTTCACAGCCATTAATAACACTACATGCATATTACATACGTCACATACTGTATATCACACACATAGTGATCTAGTAACATGGTCCAGACTGAAATATGAACTGTCGAACGTGTTGAGGAATTTATGGTGTTCGTTTCAGTGTGTCCAATGCTGAGGTTTGGACACTGTACTTGTGTTTAGCGCTAATTAGCAATTGTTGGTGTGCTAACAAGCTGAACATGGTGCACATGCTTCGATGCATTTTAGCAACTGTAACTGTGAATATCGTAGTATGCTACATTTAGCATTTAGTTCAAAGCAGCACTGTGCCAGTACAGCAAAATGTCCACTAGCATGCCCTGAAACATACGTTACAGGTAAACTCAACTGTATGGACAAGGACCGTAAAAAAACATGCTGTTTCTACAGCGGAAATACCTTTCCAGTGCCAAGGGTTTTTTTCTTTGTTTTTTTTTTTACATTTTTGTTTTGCATTTTGTGTTTTGCTTCCTTGTTTTAACTTTTCTAAGTCTAGGCTTCCTTGTGTTTGGATTAACTGTCGAGTGTTTATTCTGTTTTATTGTTCCCTGCTTTCGCTTTGCCTGTGTTGGACCCCAGAAAGGAATTAATTATTAAGTGCATCCTAATAATAAATGAATGAATGAATGAATGAATGAATGAAAATGTCAAAGCACTTTGGATAATCGGGTTTTAAAATGTTTTATATGTATAAAATTATTATATTACTATTTTAAACCTAGCATCAATAAGCATTTGATGTAATTGTGGTCTGCAGACTGGACTCATGTGAAACACATCTATATACTGGAGTGGTGTGTAGAAAGTACTAAGAAGTGAAAGTACAATTTGAATGTGATTTATGATTCTCTATGTGAACTCCGACCCCGTCAGTCCTACCTCCTCTCTCATGCCCGTTCTGAGCAGCATGTGAATACACTCCTGGATCGGCGTGGCGATTTCTCTGTCGCTTTGAGACAGATGAGACAACAGAGGCTCCCCGTAGACCTTCTGGTTCGAGAGGTTTAGCGGTGGCCCTGCGGAATCAGATAAGCACAAAGAGGAAATAAGCACACATGCAAGCAGAACACATGCTATCATTCAAATGACAGTGCACCAAATAAATGCACAGACTGCTGCGAGGTATCCCCACCTTTCTGGCTGTGATTCTCTTTGAGCTCGCTGATGTTCTTGTTCAGGAACTCATGTGAATTTTTGTGGTACTCTGCTTGCAGCTCGAGGAGCTATAGCCGGAGAGACAAGAGAGGTACATCTGAAATGAGATGAATATGCAGACTTTGTGCATTTTTTTTCCTGTGAGATAAGGTTATTATCACCACACTCAGGAGAAAAATATATCGAGCCGCCACAACTGCGACTCACGCGGATGAAGTAGTTGGCGTAGTCCTCTTCCTTAGTTGCAAAGTGATACAGATCTGCAGAGTATTGGTCCTGCACAGACAGGGAAGCAGAGAGGTCAGGGGTCAAGACTAGGTTCAATGCCTTGGGGTGGATGCTTGCTACAAAAGAAGGAATTATGGGTACCTTGATGCTCTCCAGCCTCCTCCACGCTTCTTCCACTTCCTCCCTGAGCCCATCCTGCTTTGCCTGGGGACCTGTGCTGGCTTGACTCCTGAAAACACACACAAAAATATACGTAATGTGTAATAGAATCTTTTGGGACACATGTAGACGTAACTGAGTCCACACAGCTCACCTGCTTCTTGCATTGTTCCAGTCTGTGGTGAGCTTCGCAAACTGCTTCTTGTTCTTGAGAATCTCTGGTAAATCGTCCTGGAGGGAAAAGAGAACAGACGTAAAACATTGGGGGGTTTAATTCGTCTCATTCCTGTGTGGAGTTTGTATATTCTTCTGTGCCTGTGTGGGTTTGTCCTCGAGGCTTCCTCCCACAGCGCAAAGACATGCAGGTTGGGTTTACTGGCAACTCTAGAGCTACGTCTGTTTTATTTCCACTCCCCTAGTTGTGATTATGTTTATTCAGGCAGCTTACAGCGAAGGAAATGTGCAACAATGCAGTTACACGTGTGCAAATTGTGCACTTCCAGATAAGTACTTACAGAGGATGGAAAGAAAAATGACACAAACACCCAGAGCCCAACCAAAGCACTGCAAAACCAAACCAACCAGTGTAATAAATAGCACAATATAAATTTACACGCGTAGTGCAGCTGTGGTCATGTGAAGCGCGGCGATCGGAAGTGTAATATTAGCTTGTGTTGTTAACAACATGCAGTCACTCGCACCTCGCTGAGCTTGTTGAGTGGCTCCAGAACGGCCTTCTCCACTTTCATCTCAAAGTCCGCCAGCATGCTGGCCAACATCTTCTCCATGAAACAGCACATCTCCAACACCCTCCTGACACACAAGGAATTAAAAGATTATAAAAAACGCAGGAGGATCATGCACATTCCAACAAGAGCTAAACGCCAGTAACCCTGGAAGCTCTAGCAGAGCCCAGAAACTACAAATAAAAGACATGACTGGTGACAACGGTCACAAACTGTAGACTGTGAGTGGGATCCTCTTTCTTTTTCATCCAAAACTGAAAGCCAGCGTACTACAGTCATGAGGTTTTTCACATGACTGCAGTCAGTTGTTAGTTGTCAGGTCAAGGGCATGAATTGATGGATGGATGGATGGATGGATGGATGGATGGATGTACTGCAGAGGATCAAACCTGTCACCTGATAGAGGACTCTGCATCGAAGTCTTTGAGGCTCTCCGCCATGCTGATGGACAGCAGCATCAGGGGGAGCTTTTTCTGTGGAGACAGAAGCAGATGTGACACCCGAAAGCAGCCAATCAGACGCCTCTTGGCCTCCAACCTCGAGGAGGCAGCACTTTCAGTACCATTCGTTTTTCAGCGTCCAGCCCCTGCTGACTCTGCATGCAGCCCTGCAGCTTCTTGTGGAGGACCTGAGCCGCCTTCTTGGCCGGTTCCACCCGCTGCTCCACCTTCATTCAGTTGGAGACACACAATCATGCCACAACACTTAGAGCTAAAACTACACAATCTCTTCACCTGCAGAGCTTGTGTGTTCGGGTCTGATGTTTTAAGAAATGAGCCTTTGGTCCCTTTTCTAATGTTCATTTTGACTTCTAGTGTCCCTTTGTCTTTTTGCAGAATAAATTTTCCATTCCAAGCCATGTTACAGTTGTAAATGGTGGTGTGGTGCTGGTGATCGAGCCTGTCAGACTGAATTCAAATGTAACACAGTGCAGGTAAAGCTATAAAGTAATCACACATTGATCCTAATTAGTTTAGATGAGAGGTAGACGCTGTGGGGATAAAGCAGAATGTTTTGTTGTCTCACCAAAACCAGGTCCTCATGGAGAAGATCAGTGGCATCTTGTGTCCTGCAGAGGTGTACATTGTGTTGGTTAGTGAGTACACAGGTTAACAGTTCTGGACCAGAAACAACTGGTTGAAATGTATTCAGCAACAATATGATATTCAAATGTCCTTTCATAATAATGTAGGGCCTATTCATAATGTAGAATTTATCATTATTTTCAATATCAGTTCATCTGAGGATCATTGTCTCCATTGTCTATATTAGTCTACAAAATGTCAATAGTGAAAAAACGCCCCTTATAATATCCTTAAACCAGTGGTGATGTTGTTGTTGTTTTACCCAACAGTCTAAAGCCTTTACAAAATACTCACTTAATAAAAGATTAAACAAAAAAGCCATAAGTCAGCTGATGAAATTAGAGGATGGCTGCCAGTTTTGCTTGAAACTGAATTAAGGGAACAATTATCCACTTTTATTGTTGAACGTTGGATGAGAGGATTGTCACCACTCTGGTGCCTGTATGTATGTATACAGCTAACCTACAACTACTAACAGCTAAAACCCTACTACTAGCAGCGCTAAATCTCACTAATTAAAGGTGATTCTGGAGAAGCCTTGACGCCTCCGGATAGAATTTATTGACAAATACCTTCCCGAAGTGTTCGTATTTGACAACCTGGGTATGAGACTCAACAACCAAATATATTTCTCCAGCATCGCCTTCCCGACCTCCAACACATTATGTCTTATTTGTAATTTGTAAAAAAAAAAAAAAAAAAAAAGACAAGTTGTGGTTTTACACAGTGTTATGTGCAGACTACTTCTCTCTATTTTTTCTTTCTATTTCTTAAATATGCCAACAGGATACTGATATTACAAAAAAGAAAGTAGTTGTTTTTTTTTTTAAATGTTGAACTATTCCTTTAAACAGCTATTCAAGTTTTCAAAATTGTTGCCAGTTATTTTTCATGACTGACTTTTTATCCACCAACAAGTTGTTTCATCTCTACCATCACTGTTAAAAGTCATTCGTCAAGCATAATGCGAAACATCTGCTGCTGCTCAGATGAGAGGATTTGTTGCTTTTGCTCTGTTTTATGATGCTGTAAATAAAACATCTGTGAATTTTGGACTGTCTGTTGGCCCTCTTAAGAAGGTTTTGGACGGAAATGAGCGGCATGTGTCTTTTGAAAGTTCTATTTTTTTAAACAAAAATTTCCCAGTCTGGGATCATTAAAGTATTTCTATCTATCTATCTATCTATCTATCTATCTATCTATCTATCTGAAGATAATAAGAACACAATGTGTGGTTAAGCAAGTACTCAGATCCTTAGAATTAGAATGGAAATATTCAAGTAAAATAATTATGCAATTAGGCAATATGTAAGAATTTTAGTTGAGAACATTCAAACATTAACTGAAATTATCAAAAGAATGCAAACTAATAGCAGCTTTGACATGATGACGTCTGCGTGTTATGTTGCAAAGCTATCTAGCGAAGTTGGTATGCTAACCATCTGGCCCAGTCTGAACTGCTAGCTACACAGAAAACTGAGCTAACTAGCCGGGGAAGCTAAAGTTAGCAGTTCCTCTGTGGTGATACGCTGCTCTCCCATTTGTTTTCGGTATGAATTTGACAGGAGGTTGTGACATATTGCACCTGTAAGTGCAAAACTTAAGTAAATGTACTTACTGTCTGCCACTGTGACGCCTACAGATCCAGTTAATATTGATTTAAAATGAAATACACAAACACTTAAAGAGGACTAATGCACAGCTAGTATGTTTTCTATGTTGTATTTTCAATGAAAAACAATAAAACGACTGGTGGGATAGTCTGAGGTGCAGGTTTTTATAAGATATTTAGAAGCTGCCTCCTAAGAAGCCAGATGAAAATAAAATATAAGCCGCTGCAGTGTCTTTGCAGTTCAAAGTGAAGTACACTTCCTCTGCTCTGAGCTCTTGGTATATCTGTCAGAGGACATTTTTGGGCCTGACTGAGAAGTGACATGAAGCCAGTGACCTAAAGGTGGAGTGTGTGGCTGCGACTGTGCTTTAGTTCAGTGCCAGCTCTGTGAGGGGGCGGACAGTCTTGAAAAACCAAAACCCCTCTTCTGTCTCTGCCGCCACACACAGATTGCTTAAATCAGAAAGAGAAGCAGATGAACAGACAGGTGAAACACAACAACCCCCATCTGAGAGCATCTTCAAGCCCGCTTGACACCAAAAGGAAGCCCTGCCCAGTTCGCAAAGAGGTCGCCTGGGCTCCACCACCTCCGAGGTGTTGTTTCTTGTGAGCCCGACATCTGACGTTTCAAAACACAAAGCGGAGAACTCCCCAGTGTGTTTGAACCACTCGCCAGTTCCCCTTTCTTAATCTCTCACTCTCATTTCTACAAAAACTGATAATTCCACAAAAAAGTGAAATTACATAAGAGCATGTGAGCAGGCGCGCTGTATTCTAACATAGGAGAATAAAAGCACCTGTGTAGGCGTGCATGCACGCTCGTTTAACGGGTGTAGCGAGCTTACCACAGCGACAAATAAAGAACTGACATAACAATCGGAATCAATGTTTTGTCACACTTTGGGGTCTGAAAGCGATCAATTCACACACGATGGACAATGCGTGTTCATCCTTTGTGTGTGTGTTTTATTTGTGCACACGTGTGTTTATCTCAACCACAGTCACAGCGCCGCTGCAGAACTGAGAACTGGGTGAAGTGCAGCAGTGGTAGCTGGAGCCCACGTTGCTCTGCTGCAGATGCACGCTGTGTAGGTTTATTATTAAACCACGGTACGTCAGAGGTATAGAGCCAGCATGGCCTGCGCGCACACACACACACACACTATCACCCCTGTTGCATGCAAGCTTGTACCATGAAAACCAAACAGGGTGTGGGTGTCAGTCGTTTTATGTCAATGTCAGTCACAGGCACTAACTTTTTAGGTCAGAGGTATGCAACCTGTTCTGCACATATAGGTATCTGATAACAAGTTGATGAAGCCTCGATAAAAGAAAATTAATTACTGCAATTACTTAATTTGTGTCAAAGTTGAGACAACCACTGCGTCAACGTCCCGTGTGGCCAACATAAACCACGAACCTGACTTAGTCAATCTACTCAGGCGTGCTGAACCTTTCTGGCTTTCACGCATAGAAGAGCCTGAGGTTTCCCTCAAAACCCAGGCAGCGCGCTTCACTTTAAAGAGGAACCAGCCACATTTCAGCTTTACACACTTTTCAACACCTTGTTCGCAACTGTGGAAACGAGAACAGGGAAACCAAAGGAGAATTCAACGTTTCCTCAAAACAGAATATGGCGCTGAAATGAAAACCCCTCCAGTCCGACGAGCAACGACGCACGGGAGCCATGCGAAAGTCGATAAATGTTTCTGGACTCCGGGAGATCGAGCAGAATGAGCCTTCAGCGTTTTTAATTAATGAATTATCCATCCACACATTAACACTACTGAAGAAAACTTTTATTTAGCCTCACAGCGGCAGCTTTAAAGTGACCCATAACTTTGACTGAACAAAGGACACTAGCTGGGAGATGACAATCACAGGAACAGTGTATGTGACAAAAGAGGACGGGAAGGCGCCATACTCAGTTGTCAGCTTTGCGCCAAAACCTATAGCTGACATTAGCCACCACAAGCTATATTAGACTAAGTGATGTGTAGTAGGGTATAGTAGCAAAACCTCAAAGTCTACTACATTGAGCGAGGGTACATTTAAATGCCTATGAATTCAACTTTTCCTCTACTGATATACTGTACTTAAAGTTCAATTTTATGCGGACGAAGACTTAAAATTGAGACCATCAGTCTTGGCAGTTGGTGGAAAAAAAACGTAAAAAAGCCTGAGATACGCACCAGTACACCATACTACGGCCCAAACATTAGCTAGCATTAGCCACGTTAGCGTGACCGAGCATGAGAAATGTTAAAGGCAGCTAGTTAGCGTTAACCAATGTTAATCTTAGCTAGTGTTCGCAAAATTTGTGTTAGCTAGGTAGCGTTAGCAATGTTAACGTCTGCGGGCTCACATTAGCAACGCTAGCCAGTGCAATGACCCGGCGACCAGTGAAGGGGGGGCACCTGATGCTAACAACAGCGCTGTTGTGGCGTGAATGCAACGGAAGGGGGGATTCTGACATACTTGTACTTTATTAGAGTATTTCCATTCTATGCTACTTTTACTTTTACTTTCATTCCACTGTATATTTAAAGGCTAATACTGTACTTTTTACCCCACTACATTAATTGGGTAACTTAAAAAACTAGCTCATTTTTAAATCAGATAGCTGTCTTTTCTTTATCAGAGCCAAAGTAGCACATTTTTAACTTAATTTTTTTTATACATGATCAGATACATTAAAAAAATGTTTTAAAAACACTGAATCTGATATACAGAAAAAAACTGAAGATCAGATCTGGTACTCTGTTGACTCATATGATACAGCATCTACATGCGCATCAGTTTTGCTTGTACTTTTGATACTTAGGTACATTTAATATCAGATACTTAAAGACTTTTACTCAAGCACTGCTCAAATGGACAACGTTGACCAAAGCAAAATATTAAGAGGAAGTTTTTGTTATTTCTTCTTTCAAAAGTAACAGTGTTGATTTTCACACACTTCCTATAGTGTGTATCTACAGTGATTGCTGTGATAACTGAGAAATGTAAAATTCATTAAGCTACGATAACTTAACCTGACATACACGATCATGTATAAATCATCAGACCTAAATCCTATCCTACACCAGAGCATGCCACTTTCGGACTCACACAAGATCCCAAATGCCCTGATGTCCGGTGTGAGAGCCTTGATGTGCAGTTTCAATGCAACATAGTCAGAAGGAGATACAGAATATACCAGGTCGAGGAACTTACTTTGCACCAGAGCTGAGCTGCTTCAGGATGCTCAGAGACTGCCGGAGCATGCTGGCAGTGGAATCCAACCAGCTCTTCTACCTGACCTTCTCAGCCCTGCTCAGCCTCAGCAGATAGATATCCTGCTCCAAAAATGTCCACACAGGGTCCAGCCGTGTTACTTCATCAGGGAAAGGAGGCACAGACGAGTCTCCTCTGCCTCTGCGGTTGTTGCTTGTGTGTCTGTTTGTGTGTGCGTGATTGGCCTGTCAGTTTTCGTTCTTGTTTCAGGAGTGTGCTCTTGACACAAGCCAGTGAATGAGGAAGTTGCACATAAGAGGTGTCAGCTGTGGGGGGGGGAGGTTGCAACTACCACACTATGAGCTAAAAGTTAGATTTATTTTAAAGGCACAGCACTAACAGATTTAGCAATAAGGTGTTAACCCTGAGATTACAGAGATATAATGGCAGAACCTTTTTGTTTTTATTCATTTTCAGTAAAAAAAAAAAAAAAATCCCATTAGCAACAAGTGTATGAGAGGAGACCTCCCTCTATAATACTTCTACCCAGAAATATGACATTTGCAGATTAATATCGCTTTAAAAAATCATAATTTTTGCTGTATTTTGCAAAAAGTCTGCTAGTAACGAGAGTGACTCACTCTTAAAATGTTGCTCTGGCAGGTTGTACTTCTGTAAATTCCAACAAAATGTGCTAAGGAGTTAAAAGGATGTGAAAAGACCAAAAGAGGAAACTATCAAGGCTGCTGGCTGTAACTGATGTTTATTTTCAGTCAGTGCAAAAATTATTTTTATTTCAACACAGCTGACCTTGAACTTGGGCCTTTTCGTCGTTATCTGTTGCCGTGCCCTTATATTTTTTTAGTTAAAACCTTAAGTTTTTTTCACCTACAATAACATTATTATTATATATTGTTGGGGCCATGTGGGGGCAGCAGAAACAAGCTATGAACACAACAAATTGACATACAGTATTACCCCCTTTTATTCAAAGCTTGAATTGTTAGCAAACAGTCGAAAATCTAAACATCCAGCTGATAATGTGAAACACTGTCATTCATTCATTCATCATTCATTTTTTCTGAAATAAACTAAATGTATAAATAAACATAGAAATATTTGTATAATTAAATGCCTAAATAGATGAAAAAAAAAACATAATTATATAACAAAATGCTAAAATAGATGAGTAACATTTAATTTGTATATCATTTATTTTCGGTGACAATTAAGCATTAAATCAGATAATTATTTATACATTTATTTATTTAAGCATGTTTTTATATACTTATGTATTTAATCATTTATTTGGCCATTTAATAATACATTTATTTATGTATTTACATATACTTACATATTTATTTATGTACAGTCAGGTCCATAAATATTGGGATATTGACACAATTCTCTTCTTTTTGGCTCTATACACCACTACAATGGATTTGAAATGAAACGAACAAGATGTGCTTTATCTGCAGACTTTCAACTTTAATTTGAGGGTATTTACATCCAAATCAGGTGAACGTGTAGGAATAACAACAGTTTCTATGTATGATTCCCACTTTTTAAGGGACCAAAAGTAATGGGACGAACTAAACAATCATAAATCAAATTTTCAATGTTTAATACTTGGTTGCAAATCCTTTGCAGTCAATTACAGCCTAAAGTCTGGAAGGCATAGACATCACCAGACGCTGGGTTTCATCCCTGGTGATGTTCTGCCAGGCCTCTTCTGCAACAGTCTTCAGTTCCTGCTTGTTCTTGAGGTATTTTCCCTTCAGTTTGGTCTTCAGCAAGTGAAATGCATGCTCAATCGGATTCAGGTCAGGTGACTGACTTGGCCATTGCATAACATTCCACTTATTTGCCTTAAAAAAACTCTGGTTGCTTTTGCAGTATGCTTTGGGTCATTGTCCATCTGCACTGTCAAGCGCCATCCACTGACTTCTGAAGCATTTGGCTGAATATGAGCAGATAATATTGCTCGAAACACTTCAGAATTCATCCTACTGCTTTTGTCAGCAGTTACGTCATCAATAAATAGAAGGGAACCAGTTCCATTGGCAGCCATACACGCCATGACGCTACCACCACCATGCTTCACTGATGAGGTGGTATGTTTTGGATCATGAGCAGTTCCTTCCCTTCTCCACACTCTTCTCTTCCCATCACTGTGGTACGAGTTGATCTTGGTCTCATCTGTCCATAGGATGTTCTTCCAGAACTGTAAAGGCTTTTTTAGGTGTTGTTTGGCAAATTCTAATCTAGTCCTCCTGTTTTTGAGGCTCACCAATGGTTTACATCTTGTGGAGAACCCTCTGCATTCACTCTGATGAAGTCTTCTTTTGATTGTTGACTTTGAAACACATACACCTACCTCCTGGAGAGTGTTGTTGATCTGGCCAACTGTTGTGAAGGGGTTTTTCTTCACCAGGGAAAGAATTCTTCTGTCATCCACCACAGTTGTTTTCCGTGGTCATCCGGGTCTTTTGGTGTTGCAGAGCTCACCGTTGCATTCTTTCTTTTTAAAAATGTTCCAAACAGTTGATTTGGCCATGCCTAATGTCTTTGCTATTTTCTCTGATGGGTTTGTTTTGATTTTTCAGCCTAATGATGGCTTGCTTCACTGACAGTGACAGCTCCTTGGATCTCATATTAAAAGGTAACAGCAATAGATTCCAAATGCAAATGTCACACCTGGAATCAACTCCAGACCTTTTACCTGCTTAACTGATGATGACATAATGAGGGAATAGCCCACACCTGTCCATGAAATAGCTTTTGAGTCAAGTGTCCCATTACTTTTGGTCCCCTAAAAAGTGGGAGGCGCATTTAGAAACTGTTGAAATTCTTACACCATTCACCTGATTTGGATGTAAATACCCTCAAATTAAAGCTGAAGGTCTGCATTTAAAGCACATCTTGTTCGTTTCTTTTCAAATCCATTGTAGTGGTGTATAGAGCCAAAAAGAAGAGAACTGTGTTGATGTCCCAATATTTATGGACCTGACTGTATTTAAAGGTCCTATTTTGAAGAAACATTGATTTTTGAGTCATTTCCAGGGCATCAAATACTGTTGCTTTGGGATGGTAGGTTAGCACAATCTACAGCTGCTTTCTGATTTTATTTGCTGATCACATCTGTAATCTAATGAGCAATAACACTGTTTTAGCTTTTTCTTAGTCACATTTTGTAGTGTACTTTACATTCTAGATGCTGGTTAGAAACAATCTCCATAAGCTGCACTTGCATAGGCTAAAAACGCCTTTTTCAAAAAGTGGTGTGGACTCAAGCGTCACCTATTTCAACAATAAAATAGCTTTATAAAAGTAAAATATACAATGGATAAGGGATGTTTAGAGATATTTCAAATACCTTTTTTCACTCCATTTTTATTTTTTGCACATATTGAAATCATGAGAATGTAATTATGAGACTGAATTAACATTAAGTTAAGATAAACCAAGGTGTTTTGTTTTTTTTGTTAAATGTATTTAATTGTTTTGCACATCTCAACCCTGCAATTTCAGTGACCTTTTCAGCCAAGGTCATGGTTCTGTAGATGTTTAAAAGGACACCACTTGACATCTTGTCAAATTGGTTTAGTACATCAAATCTGGTGAATCCATCTGTGGCATCTGGCTTTAATTTCAGTAGACGTCAGCAGTGCATTAGGAGCAGCACACTGATGTTCAGACGGAGCTTGTATTAAACCTGGTGCCTGGCAGATGCTGCAGTCTAGTGGCGGCAACAACAAAATGCAGACAGCAATTAAATACCCACCCCGATTTCAATAAATAGCATCTGACTTAACAGAATAAATCAGGACTACAAATTCCTGTTGCTTCAGGGAGACTAACTGACAAATCAATCACAATTCACATGTAAATCACGACATAGCCTTTTATTTATTAATGAATTTATTTTTTAAAAATGACTTCAAATACATGATGGAAAACTTGAGGAATTCATTTTACGCTGAAGCTACATTTCTCACACTTTGTGGTTCCAACAGGTTGTTCTGTCAGCTACTTCCACATTATGATATTATAGGGAACACTGCTTTCCTGATCAAGGCATCTCCAAATCCCCCACATACAGAGTTACCAGTTCATCGTGTACACCTTTGTGGGTGTACCTAATAAACTAACTCAGAGTGGGGTCTTCGTACTACTTCAATTACAGGTGACAGTGAACTGGCCTGTGCACACTTTGAAAAAGGCAACAAAAACACACTCCCTCCTATAGAACCACAGAGACCCAATCAGAAACAGGGCGAGGCCACAGTTACTGAGGTGGTACGAGACAATGCTTTCCAGCCCTGATGTTTGACAACTTAAAAATGCTTATTATAGGCAATTCAAGTAATATTCCTGTTGTTTTTGAGCAAAGGAGTACAAAACATAAGTGACAGCAAAAAGATGACTCAGGTGAGGAAAGTGTAGAATCGGGGAAATAATGCATAAGAAAGCAAAAAAGCCAAATATTTCCAAACTTCTAGATGTGTTGTGGTATGATGGCAGCTCATTCTTCCGATTGTAAATTGAAAAAAAAACGGGGCTGAAGGGGACAAATATAAAGCTGGTGGAAATGGCAGATGACTGAGTTTGGATGAAAAAAAACAAACTTTTACATGTTTAGAAAATTATACCAATATCTTGTGCAACATATCCAAATACTAAACTACACTGTATAATTCCTATATATCAGTTTATCCTCTGAATAGTGTTCTTTTCTCCATCTGTCACCGATTTGTATTTTCTTACAAAGCAGGTGACATGGAAGGAAAAGTAAAGCACCGAAAAAATTCTCGTGCACACTCACCGTTATATTTGTTCAGTCATTAAGTAAACTTGCATTAGGTAACCTTGTAAAGTTGTATAAATCAAAAAAACAATGGAAAAAACTTCAGCAGCTTTAGAATTAAAACCATTGTGAGTGTGGGGAAGAGAAAAGAGGTAGTGAAGCACTTGGAAAACCTGCGATTATTAAAGAAAACTAGAGGCATCCCAAATGTTGCATTTCCTCTTCATCTCACTTTGCTCCACCCGTTTTCCCTGTCCTGACCACACTGTCATGGAAGACTCATGCCCCTCTGATTTGAAATGAGGGACAGGAGTTCAGGAGCAACCCTGATCTGACGCCACTCGAATTGGTCCCCTCCCCCTTCCTCCACACTGAGACTTAAGTGCACGTCGAAGCTGTCAGATGAAGACTAGCGCTTTCCTTTGGCTTCTTCGGCATCTTTTTCTGAAATAAAATAAGAAGCGACTTAGGGGTTTGCGAGCTTCAACATGGTAAAATTTCTGTAAAATTGCTATACAACAACTTGGAATTGGAACAGAAATGTTAATAAATCATCAGACTAGGGATGTTTATGGTTAATTTAATTGCTGTTGAGAACTTAACCGATGAAAAATGTATAAACCACCAATCAGTGATGGGCACAAAGACATTAATTATCTTGTTACAAATTACAAATACAGGTTTATCAAATATATCAAAATCAAATATTAAAGACATTCTATACAAACTGACATTATTGCATTATGGTCATTTAGTAGCCTTAAAATTTAAAATCTGCATCTCTCATTGTGTGCATTTTCAGCTTCTACAAATTTTTGAACAGAATTGAATAAAATCAAATATAATACATGATAATTTGACATCCAGTACAGAAAGTATTAACTTTACAGAACTGTTCAGAGTATTCACTTCTCCATCTTCTCACCTTTCCTGAGTTCGTCTCTCTTCTTGGCGGCATCCTCCCTCTGTTTCTTGATGATGGCCAGTCTGGCCAGGTCGGCCCTGGCCTGGTCAGTCTTCCCCTCAAGATGGAGCTTCATGTAGCGTTCCTTTGACTTCTGCTTCTCTATCTCCTCTCTGACAGAGAACAGGAGGGCACACACACAAAGATCAGACAAAGTAATACTTAGTCAAAACAAAAAGCCTGACATTATTGAGAGGACACTGTATGATTTAACACAAACGCCAACATTCTTTCCCCAGGTAACTGTGTGACACCCACCTCTCTCTGCGAGACAGCTCTCTGGGAGCAGAAACGTCTACTTCAGTCACCTTCTTGCTCTTCTGAGAGACACGGTTGGGGTTCTCGATCTCTATAAGCCCCTCAACTCCACACTTCTTTTTGGACTGCAAGTAAAAAGAAACACCTTTAGAACATCACTGAGACATGACACCACCAGTATAGAGCTGGTAAATAACGGCACAGGCAGGTAAGCTTGTTTCCCTCTCATGACAGGCCAAAAGTAAACGATGTAACATTCGCATAGTGACAGCATTTTCAAGGAGTCAAAGCTAAATACGTCATAGAAGGTGCACGGATGTCAATCTCTGAACGGTGAACTCCAGACCTGAACAACAACTGGGCTGAGAACATCACAGCATTGTTCTCCCTGCACTCTTACTTTTTCCACAAAAGGTAGTTGGGGTTTTGGGGTGCCTGACTCTCCAGTGCTGTATTCTAGGGAACTGGATTTCTTGAAGTCGTTTCACCTCTCATCCAAGAGGCTTCTTCAGTTCTAATAAACTGAAGGGGAGTTGCAGGCTTTTAAACTATGTGTGGGAGTGTCCTTACATAGTCGCTAAGGACACATGTGAGCTCTGAGTTTTTAGAGTCGTTATGGCTACTTGTGGATTGTTGACCCAACCATTCTTCATGTGGGTTGCTAGGGCTAGGTGAGCTCAGTTTGTTAACTGTCTGGGGAGGGAATTCAGTACTGCCTTGTAGGTGGGTGATAGGTAGGTTTACATTTTTGCCCTCAAAAGGGAATATTTTTTCTCCTTTAAATGCATGTGGACAGCAGCTTGAGCTGAAGAGCTGGCCCTCCTGTGTTGTGCCATTTGTTTATGGAGGGGTCTGCCAGGGTCAGCCAGCACTGCAGAGAGGAATCTGTGCACTGCTGGCTGCATTGAGCAGCAAACTACATTTTTCTGTGTATGCCTGGGTGTTTTGTCCTTAGAATGGACAAGTTTCTGCCTCAGCGTGTTGGTAGGTTTAATATTAGACCACCACATAAGGAATGATAATGTTGTTACATCTTTTCGTACCCTCCTCTCTGTCTGCATCTTTTACAGGTTTGGACAATTGTCCAGTTTGGGTAGCGACAGGTTTTGAGTGCTCCCCTGATGTGCTTCTGTTCCTTCTCCTTCCCTTGTGTCTTGGTGGTCAGGGTCTCAGCCCGATGGTTGAGGGGTTCAGTCTGGCTCAATAGTCCCAATTTTACATTTGTTTTGTCTAAGAACGGATAAATTAACCTTCTCTTTTCTTTTTTTTTAACTCAGAGAGAACCTCAGTGTTTTTTTTTTTTTGTTTTTTTTAAAAAAATATGTACTTGGTTGTTTTTGACTTCCATATAAATCTTTGTCTACATCTCACCTTTCCTGAGCAAGTTACAGCCATACATTTTAATATTATCCATGTTTTTTTTTTCCAGTAGAAAAGCCTGTGTAACCCTTTATTTCATTTACTGACCATGGTGATATGTCAAAAAAAAGTTCCGTGAGTAAACAGAAATGTTATTAAATCCTAACAGATGATAATGAAGCAAAAGTGACTATTTTAAAAGGAACACTATAAATTGAAAAAGGCCAACAAATGAAGCCTGACTACAACCACTGCCAATTGGCAAACTGGCATTAGGAAATATGTGGGTGTCCTTGACGATTTAATGTCGCAGGACGGGATGCCATGAAAACCTTCTCTATGCACTCCCTTAAAGCCCAAAGATGTCTGATACCACTGAAAATTCTGCTTTAATTGAGTTTTTAAAAGAAATGGATAGGATTAGCAGTTCAAGAGTTATTCAACATTTAGAACATTATCCATTATTTCATTTTTGAATATAAGGATTAATCTAAACCTAAATAGCAGTATATCAACCTCTACCATCAGGTCAACATTAGACCCGCTCACTCACCTCAGAGTCGCTTTCACTGCTGCTCTCTTCGTCGGACTCTGAAGAGCTTTCTTTCTCTGCGCCCCCTTTTTCCTCCTGTGAACACACATTCAATTACACCGGACCTGGCTTGAAGGGAACTCCATGTCTGCCACTTATGTCCTGATACTCACCAGCTCCCTCTGCGCTTTCATCTGTCTGTCAATCTCTTCAGGGTTGCTGAATTGCTTCCCTCGACCCTTGTGGCCCTTTTTACCTGGAACACAGATGTCAAGAGCTGTCACAGACGAATCAAACGAATCCGGCTGTCTTTTTAAGTTTCTCATTCCAAAAGCACACTACAACGTTTTTAAAAACATTTCCAGCACAGGCTAAGACTTATGTTAAGGAATATGATTAAATACCGTCTTGTTATTGCTCTTTGTTGATACTGAGATGCCTGGACTAGATACTATGATCATTTCCAAAGTCAAAAAGCTTGTGGTGATGCAATAGCGGATGGAACTACGTGGGAAAATATTTCTGTTGTTAAGTACACACCCTGTCCCTGCACCATCTATAAGATCTTATGATATTACAAATTGTGAACAGGGGCGAGGTGTGTGTGTGTGTGTTTGTGTGTGGTGGGTGACGAGACACATGATGATCAGTGACGGCCAGTTCCCTTCACAGGCAAATGTCATAACAAGACAGCTTTGAATAGGGACGTGATGGCAAACACAACTAGAAATATAGCTAGTGAATATCAAAACACTTGAGAGAGTCTTCAGTAATATTAATAATCGCCGAAGCGGTCTCCAGTCCACATGGTACAGGCGGTTTAACACAAATGGCCAAAAACCAAACCATTCAAACCGTTCAAGATCCTCGAATTACGATCAAACTGGAAAATGTGTTAACGTAAAAGGCGCGAAGTAATCACCATGGGTACATTTGCTTTCTTCTTCGGTCGCTCGGACCCGCAAATAGACCTTGCTACCCGGTTAGCATGCTAGCAGCTAAGCATGTGAGAGCTGAACGGGATTCGTACCACTCCAGCTAACAATTCGCTAGCTAGACTTAGCCTGCTGAAAATTAGCATTTAACGTGAACTTTAATGATAATACTCACCGCCCCGAGGCATTATCAAGAGTGAAGTTTGTACAGACGAAGTACACTATTATAAGTCTGAATGACCCGACGGTTGTACAACCAACGCCGATGGTTTAAAGTGCTAAAAGAAAAGACTAGAAAGTACTTCGTCTCTCCCGCTGTCAGCAGGACAAAACGTCGAAATGCTGCATTCACTCAGGACAGCATACGCATGCGCAGTTACGTCCATTCAACCAATGGCTGCACTGAGCATCTCCTCCTGCGCATTTAACTGACGTGTGCACCCACCAATTAGCTAAAGGGCGTAAATTAATTCATAAAATGACACTGCACTGTGTTTTATACAACATATGTTTGTACTAGGCACAGTACAGCATATCAAAATCTAATTTCTTGGAAATATACGCTCACAAATAGTACATTTCAAATGGGATGGACATATAATTCAATCATATTGCTAATATTACCATGTATTGTGAATATAGTGATGGGGAAAAATAAAGAATATGTAAAAGAAAAAAAATCAAATAAACACCTATAATCCTAAATACACACATTACATGATCGTGTTCTCATTACAATATTATACAAATATTTCAAGGATTTCAACAAAAAAAAAAAAAAAAAATCTCAGCTCAAGTCTCTGACTCCAGACTTCAAACTCGGATTTAGATGTGTGTGTAGTTTGCAGTTTTTGTCATTATCTCTATCTTCTTGTGAATGTGTCACTGGTTAAAACTCAACAAAGTATTAATTGAATAAGGGATTCAGATAATATGCATAAAATATATACAAAATGTGAATGAAAAATCCTTTTTATTTTTGATCTGAATATAAAACACAGAAAATACAAAGAATATTAAAAAGAAAATATCGGCCTATACCTGCCGCACAGATGTAAAAGATGTAGAAAATATGCTGTGTGTTGAAGAAAGACATTCACAGTTGGTCCATTTTCGTGGTGATTGTAGAAATGTACGACAGAACATTAATAACACGCACTACATCTGATTCTGTGGTGCCTGCCTTTCCAATAAATACGAGCAGGGCAGAGACCTACAGCACAATAGTCCTCATTATGAGAAAACTCATTAGCACTTTATTTTACATCTGTTCTTAAGAGCAAAAACAAAAAGAAAAAGAAAAAAGATTTACAACGACAAACTTTAAACTCTGATGTCCTTTTATGAAGGCATCGTATCAGATCAGTCATTTCTTTCTTCGATGTTGAATCTTTAAATCTTCCACTTCTTTCTCAATCAGGTGGTACTCCACGGTAGTCTCCGTCAACTACAAAGAAAAGATTAAATATCAGTTATTTAACAGCTTTGGTAAGACAAGCAAAATTCAATCTGTGTATAAAGATTTATATTGCATCTTTAATGTGACTGAGACTGTAAGGGCATAATCAAAGCTGCTTGGTTCTTACCATGTCCAAGAGAACTTCAATCTTCAGTTTCAGGAGATTGTTCTCTTCCTCCAGCTGTACGTTTTTTTTCTTAACCCGCTGCAATTCCCTACTTGATGCATTCCCTCCAGATTCTGGGTCAACAAAAACACAAACAAAACAGGAATCAATTTTGCATTGACCACTCCGAGACCAGCAGTGAATGATCCAACAACTGTGGCAACATATGCCAGAGCACTGCACTGGTATGTGTTCAGCATTATCAGAGTCATTACCTGTAATCCACTGTCCCTCTTCAAATTTCCAGGTCTGACCTCCAATGTTCATCGCAGGAGGTCCATACTCAAGGCCCAGCTCCACTTCCCTTGTTGACCGATCCAACTAAAAAAGGCGTAAAAAACATAAACAATAGCAGCCCTCTTGCACAATCTAGCTACATCTCAGCTGTCTCAAGGCAAGTTATTTTCAAACATTTGCTTTTGACCCCATTAGTCTTATTGGAACGTACCAATCAGTGCACTTTATTAAAACAGTGAGCTGCCACTGTACAGAAAGTTCTCCTAACTCACCGTGTGAAGGCTGGACAGAGATGCAGATTTGCGAGGTGGAGTCTTCTTCGGACTGAACGTGTTTCCAAAGAACGGCATCTTCAGTGATTTTTTAAGGTCCTGTGCAAAACATAGCACACAAAATATAGTATCAATATTGTATACATAACGTAGTCACAGTATGTGTTTACGTTACCAAACGGTACATTACCGAGCTAAAGCTAGGTGGCTAACACTCGCTAGGTGTGAGTACTACTCATACCTGACAATTAATTGAAACTGTCGACTGCCTCACAGGTGGGCTAGTTGTTGTTGTGTTACTGAAAATATTAAACTTGTATATTTACCTCCATACAGACTATTTCTATAATTTCTTAGCTTGGTGGTTGAAATTCTTCTCCAAACAAAACCATGCTTGCCAGTGCGCAAGCGTGAAGGTTCCATTTCCCTGAAAGTTACAACATTGAGATATCACAAAGCTTTAATTTAAAACACTTGCAAGGGATTTGCCAACACCAGCAAGTTCAAGACATTATAGCTGTAACCTTAAGCTTCAGTGTACTATCTAGAGCTTAATATGCAAATTCTAATAGTCTTTTTCTTATCAAGGTTAACCTATACACCCCTATTTAGGGGAGATAATGGTACCATCCATGTAACGTAAACGCATCACCATGGTGATCGCTTCACTCGGCTTTCAAAGCAGTATAATTCATGCACATATCTTGAATTCAGAGAAATCGATTAAAAAATGTTTCTGAAACGCAGCCTGTCAAAAAATAATGGGTTTAAACAATGACACCCCCGTCATATAGACAGTCTATACATCATTAAATACGACAGTGACCCCGCCCATTGTCATATAGCCCCAGTGGCCTAATGGATAAGGCACTGGCCTCCTAAGCCAGGGATTGTGGGTTCGAGTCCCATCTGGGGTGATCGCTTTTGCTCTTCATAGAGAGGGTTAATAGTGAACGTTCACCGGGATGACAGCCGAAAACAACCTTTTCATCTGCAGCTGAGAAGTCATATTTCATCGTCGCTCTCCGTAAGAGTGACCAACTTAAGAACATTTATCTGTTGAAATTCATGACACTGGAACATAAGCTGACATGGAGAGGAAGAGCATCACACTGTGCGTCCTGCTGAGCGCACTGGCTGCACCAGTGCAGACATATCGTGAGTAATTTCGCTGTACAGTGTCACAGTGTACATGACGGAAACTAATTTTGAATCCAATATAATTCAGTTTAACCTAATGTTTTTGAAGAATAGCTGTTTGTTTACAGGAGACTCGCGTATGGCAGCATGCAGCAGCTCATGGTGGCACCTGGCAAAGTTTTCAATAAGGCTATTTTTTGTTTTTGACCTCTTCTGCTCCATTCTATTCTATATACGAAGGCTATAATTACATATATGAGGCTACTTTAAATCTTGGAAGTATGACATATAATAGTTCGCCTGGAAATATTTAAGCAATATATTTCCCGTTTCATGTTTACTGGGAAAAACCCAAATATACAATTAATAAGATTTACTTTAAGATAGTAAATTACTTACCTGTATGTCCAGATCCTACTGTGAATTAATGTGAACCCCTTTGCTTGTCTAATATGAATATCCATTTGGCAGAAACGTGTCAAGCAATAAATAGCAACACGTAAAAAAAAAAAAAAAAGAAGAAGAAAAAAAATGGTTGTGCTTTCCTTATAATCCATTCTACCGGTGTCATAACATTATCTTACATAATACTTGTTATCCAACCTCAACCCTGTAACCCTGTCCATCCTCCTACAATGGTAGAGCTCCAAGAGGCCACCGTGTTCTGGGATGCTGCCCAGAAAAGTGTGATCCTGAAGGAGGGGGTGATGGAGACGGAGGGGGGAGCGTACGGCTACTTCAATGACACCCTGCTCACGTCTGGGTGGGGCGTCTTGGAGATCTGCGCAGGTCATGGTGGAATCACACAGGAGGACGAGACCACCTTTTTCCTGGCTGGGTACCTGGAAGGTTACCTCACCGCTGGGTGAGTGTCAAAGGGTCTTGAAGCGAACTGGTATTACAATAAATCTTGAGTGTATTATCTCAAACTGATTTGCTTTGAGCCCACAGAGTCAGTTTACCATCAACGGACACTCACCTGAACACATCACTTCCAGCACATAGTTTATACTGTACCTACATAATTTTTGTATGGGTGACTTTCCTGTTTACCAAAGTAATATTTTAGCATAACATCTTTACTTTTACTCAAGTGTGACTTTTGGGTGTAACACACTGTCTGGGCCAGTCAGCATTTTAAAGTGCATGTGCAGTAGTGAGGGTGCTTTTTCGTCTCAATAGACTGTTATCTACATGTATTTACAACCACTAATCATTTTATCAACATGATTCCATACTAGTCCAGACTATAATCATTATATTGGTTTATTCTGTACACACATCTATTGCATGAATGTCTGCCCTGAGGGAGGGATCCCTCCTCTGTTGCTCCTCCTTACATTTCTTCAATGTTTTGCCCATTAAATTTCCCTCAAATTTCACTTAGAAATAGTTAATAGTAAATGTTATCAGTATGGTCTGTGCTTTTACTACTATTACAGGCTGATATGGCCACTGTAAAAGAGGCACTACTGTGTTTGTTGGAGTTAACATATTGCCAATGCAAGAAAAGTAACTCTATTCTGTATTACAAAAGTTAAATTAAAGTAATTGTTGGTGTGGGTAATCTCAGCAGTGTTGCTAGTTACTTTAGTTGTGGTTTAATTCCCAGTGTTGTTCTTGTCTCTCTGCAGACAGATGTTCAAGCATTACTCTAACATGTACCCCCAACTCATAAAGGATGAGAAGGTTCTGAATCCCTTGAAGAGGTTTTTAAGGTAAGGTGTTAAGATCAGTTTGTGTTCAAGATTAACTCTACGTCAGCTGGAACCAGAGGTTCATCCCTTTAGCCACAGGAAACAGTGGAATTTGCAAAAAAGAGAGAATTTTCACCTGCACTGTCCCCTGTTTGCGAAGAACTATACTAAATGCAAAAATGATATTTATTCATGTAGTGTTCCTGAATGTAGATACACAGCAAAATCAATAATACAATAATTGGTAACAGAAACAACCCCAAAGTGCCCTTTCAGCTCTCTGAATGTCCCCCAGCAAACAGGACCAGTGGGCCAGAGACCAGGTGAAACTGAGGAGATACAGCGACCCCTTGTGGAAGCATCTGGGACTGATACTGGCCCAGCTGGATGGACTCCATGCTGGTGCTGCACTGTGGGCCAAAAGCAAACACAGAGAGGTGTGTGCGAGTGTGTGTTGGAGTGCTGGTGAAAGAGCTGTCTCAGTATCATTTCATTCATCTGTGCCACTCGCTCTCTCCTTCCTGCTCAGCCTCTGTCAGCGTTTGCCCTCCAGATTCTGAATGGTGTCGGCGACCTCCTGGACCTGGTCCCAGCTCTGACACCTCGCCCCAACTCCTCCACGGGGGCCGGCGCTTTCAGGATGCCAGGAATGGGCCACTGCACTGCTCTCATCAAGGTTAGGCCAGGCCCATTTGGCTCAGGCTTGTGGGACCACTTGGGAAGCCTCAACGGGCGCCTAATTGGTTTTATTGTGGGGCCTTGTGCATGGGGATTCTGCCTCAGAAATGTGTCAATGACTGTTAAAGGCCATTTGCAGGCTGATGTTTTCTCCCATTTACACCAATTCAGGGAACAAAGACAAAGTGCAAATACTGTAGAAGTGAGTACACTGATTGATGCAGCGCAGCCAGAAATCATATATCATTACCTTTTATTTAGATTTTGTTTCTTTTTATCCCATTTCATTAGCGGAACCTTCGTTTTGCATTTTTTTCCCTTTAACTGAAAAAAAAATGTTTCCTATAATTTTGAGAACAGTCTGTGTATCTGTGTATCGTATTTCTTAAAGGCACAATGTGTAAGAATTGTCCAACTGTCAAATTCACACAAACAACACAACACACAACAAATGGGGGGGGCAGCATATCACTGTACTGTAGCAGCCATTAGCTTGTTAGCCTAGTTAGCCATGCAGCCTTGCATAGGTAGGCGCGGAAAAGTGCTTTGAGCAAGTGCTAATGCTAGCATGGTTGATGTTTAACTTTTACCATGTTCACCGTATTGGTTTAGTGAGCGAGGATGCAAACGTTCACAAATCATAGCACCGCACTGAACACAAAGTATAGCTGAGGCTAATGGGAATGTCATAAGTTTAGCAGGTATTTGGCCATTAAGTATCAAATGAATCAGAAGTTTGACTTGAACATGGTGCTGGATGAAACGTTTTAAGATCACCAAATCAACAGTTTTACAATTGTTATTGACACAAGAGTCTTTCAGTTTGAAAGTGTTGAATACATGCTCCAAACAAATGTGAAGCAGCATATCACTGTAGCATCTGTGAGCAGCTAGTTAGCCCTTTTAGCCCAGTTAGCCATGGAGCTAGTGGTTTGGACTGGGAGCTTAAAGCACTGGAGGAGTTTTAGTGTTTTTTTCGACCACCAGGAGGGGAAGGTTTTTAGGCTTAACGGTATTTTAAACTAAAAAGTCATACATATTGCACCTTTAACTTACATTGTCACATTTACCAGTACTCAGACACAACATGCACACGTACTTCACATCAGCCACACTCTCTCTGTTCTGTATTTCAGGTGCTGCCAGGCTTTGAGAACCTGCTGTTTGGCCACTCGAGCTGGTACACATATGCAGCCACCATGCGTATATATAAACACTGGGACTTCAGGTTGTCTGACACACACAGCGCCACTGGAAAGATGTCGTTCAGCAGCTATCCAGGTACACGCAGATGCTTGCACAAAGTATATCATCACGCACATGAGCTGCACTCTATCAGAGGACTTGCATGGCCCAAGTAGAAGTGAGATTCACTGCTTGTTGATGCAACAGTGTTTTCCGAGTAAATGACTTGAATTCTGAACTGCAGAGCTCGTCAACCTGCAGTGCACCAAAGCGCAGCCTTCTTGTAAAAGCCCCTAGCTGAGGTGGACAGCTTGTCCTTAATCCGCACGGTTTCGTTTTCATCTTGGAAAAATATAAACACTGACATCAAGGACTTAACCCAAATCCTCAATGAACATTCTCCACTGAAAGTAATTCTCCTGCTAAGCGCACGGCTTAGTCAGCGATGAGGAAGCATCCAGCGCAGTGTGTGTGTACACCCTAAACAGAGCGGTATGAAATGTATTCCCTCTCTGTCAAGTCGGGGGAGAGGCTGAGTAATTTCGCCGACAAAGACTTGCAGAGTGGCCCACGCCATAAAAATCCTCTTACGGCCTCCATCGCTATCTGAACACAAGTGGTTTTGAAGCCGCATTTTTAAAGAGCAGCAGGGGCAAGGATATCACTTCACTACATTAAAATGTAGAGATGAAATACACCCCTGCCACTGCAGGTGGTGTGTGACCTGTGCAGCCTGCTTAAGCCGCTTTCTCTCGGACAATGTGAAACATTCAGCGCGCACAGCAGATCAGGGCCAACGGAATGAGAAAATATGCAGTATGAATACTTTATGTAGATGCAGAAGCAGCGGAGGTGGAAATAATCCTTGGAATATGATTTTTATTATTGATAGCATCAGTATGGTATATTAATTATTAATAGTAGTAACTATAGAAATATTTCTTCTTCCTGTATGTAGTAATAAGCTAGAAATACTAGCAGGTATAATAATAAATAAGTATGGTATTGGCAAAAGTCAGATTGAAAGACCAATACTACACATATCTATCTGTAGATATATCATTACAGCTACCAGCCATTTAGGGGTAAACACCAGCCAGACAGAGCTATGCTAGCTGTTTTAACTTGGTTCTCTTTCTTTGTGCTAAGCTAAGCTAAGCTAACCAGCTGTTGACTGTGGTTGTACCTGCTAGAAAGGCTATTCTTCTAGTGGCAGTGATCTATTTTACTTAAACCTGTAACGGATACTTTAATGGCCATTTTTTTGGCAGCAGAAAGAAGCTGCTGGTATGTTTTTGCAAGAGGAACCAAATGCAAGATGCTGATGCAGCCAGGTTATTAAACAAAAGCTGATCTTTGTTAAGAAACCTGAAATGCAGAAAAATCTAAATGCAGGCAACAGAAGGGCAGGTGAAGGAAAATCCCCCCAAAAATACAGAACAGAACAGTCGGTTGTAGGCGAGAAAAAGAAATGATCTCATCGTAAGTCTTAAATCATCCACCTCTCACTCTCCTCTACCCTTTGCCACTATTTGACCACCACTCCCTCCTCCTCCTCCTCCTCCTCCTCCAGGCTTCCTGACGTCTCTGGATGACTTCTACCTCCTCGGGAGCGGCCTGCTGATGACTCAGACCTCCATCGGCGTCTTCAACGTCTCCCTGTTTACCCAGCTCAGCCCTCACAGCCTGCTGTCCTGGCAGAGAGTCCGTCTGGCCAACAGCCTGGCGCACAGCGGAGAGGAGTGGGCGCACATCTTCTCCAAACACAACTCAGGTAAAAATCCTGTTGATGTGAGTCAAGGCAAGGATGTCGTTTGACAGGTTTTCCCTCAAAACAAAGTAGGCACAAAAAAAAAAAAAAACAGGTGTCACACACTTGTATTCACAGTCACATTGCATCCAGTTGAGAAAGAGTACAGGTGGATACGGGATAATTATTTGGTTTTCATCTCCAATTACTCCTCTCCCCCTTAGGCTGTACCAAATGACAAGTAGATGTAGAGGTTAATAGGATTCATCCTTTCGAGAAGCAAGAATGTCCGTGAGAAAAATCTTGTGCCAATGCATTGAACTGATGTCGAGAAATTTCATTAGACCCAGGAAAACGTTTGACTTGCTGGGAGCACAGCAGGATAAGACACCAGAGTTATTACATTTCTTCCCTGGGTGGACATGAATGTGGGCCAAATGGCTTTTTTTGAGATATTTCAGTCTGGAACAAAGTGGTTGGACTGGTAGAACGACATTGCCATTCCAGCCATGCCACTAAAATGGCTAAGATTACATCACTTCGGCAAACAAATGAACCCAGAAATGAGAGGCATGTAACTGTAATAACAAGATTTTGGTTACATTTCTTCTCATTAAATTGTTTTCAAGACAAATACTGCATACTGCATACATCTACTAACTAATCAATATATGATCATATACTGCATGTGTAACAGATTCAAGTTTATTTTGTTCCCTCTCATCCCTCTTATGAACAGAGACCTTTCCTTTTATTGCCAGGGCATCACCGGGTTAGAGACGGGTTGTTCCGGATGCCAGACTAGACCTTTCATGACAGTGACCTCGGTCCTGAACTGAAACCCTGGCTATGTAAAAATTCAGTAGACAAGTTTCCATAGAGATTTAGCAGCATCTCAAACAGGCTGTCCGTCTCATCACACGACACTAGTGTTTGTTAATTGGCCAGCTGCTTTGATCCTTCACGTCATGTTGCTATGGCAGGGCAGAGGAGAACAGGACAGAGTGTTCTTGAGGCTGACAGTCCTCCCATCTCATCCGATCCTCCGGCAGCCGCTGGATTCAAACTCCCTGTCCTGCTTAACTGTCGTGGTGGCCTGCAGGCGGTTAACAGGAGAGCCTTTACCTTTGTCCGTGTTTTCATTTCATATAAACAGGGTTAGGTTAGAAATGCATTGTCCGTGCAAGCCAGTAACTCCAGAGCCAGGAGTTTACTCTGTTTTTGCCACCAGGCACATGCAAGACTGTGCATGTCGTCTTTCCTGTGTCAGTCATAGTTTAGAAGCAACGCACCTGGAGTTAAACTGATAATGTGACTGTCTGATATGTTTATTTCATAAGATAAAGCCACCATACTGAAGTGGCCCAAATTGTGTATGTTTGTTTGGTCAAATTGTGTATGTTTTGTGTCAGTGCCAACACTAAAAAGGTTTTGCTAAGTTTTTAGATTGATTTTCTTCCTTTTTTAATGTCAGGAGTTTATGCCAATATAGTATCAATGTACTTGCAAGGACTTGATGTGTAGATATGTAATGTTTTCACTGAACGTTACATTGTGAGATGTTGTGTTGTTGTACTGTGTTCAAGGAAGTTTTGATATCTGGTTATTTTGATGATTGTTCTGCTATGTTAGTACGACTTGGTCAGCAGCCAGATTCATAAATGTTTAGCCAGGCTAGCAGTGTGGTGCTAGGAATGGCAATGTCAGGCTGTTGGTCCATCAGTTCAACATCTCAGCAGTTATTGGATGGATTGCCATGCAATTCATGGTTCCCAGAGGATGAAGCCTACAGAGTCTGGTGATCCCCTGACTTTACATCTAGTGCCTCCAAGAGGTTGACATATTTGTATTTAGTGACATATCGCAGATATACTATACTGACATTCAGGATCCCCAGAGGATGAATCCTATTGACTTTCGTAATCCCGTCATCTTTTCTTCTAGCACCACCAGTAGGTTCAATTTATTTTAATTTGTCCTACAATTATTATGCCTACTTTACATTCCAATTTTAGGATTGTTGTTGTGAGCTAGTTAGCATGCTAATGTAACCTTTTAACTCAAGCACCATTGTGCCTCAGTAGTGTTTCACAGAGCCGCTAATGTGGCTACAGACTATCATAGATCGCAGCTGTCAGAGCTGTCGAGTGCTGACAGGGAGTTTTGAAGATCACCCCTGCTCACAAATTTTAGTACCACACAAATAGCTCAGTAACCAACAGCATGCTTTGGAAATGGTAATCTGTGTAGTCTGTAGTTAACGGGAGGTCCTTTTAGTGATACAGACCCTCACAACCCTTACAGATAATTCTGTGTCTGTGAGTTGGGAACAGAGCATGCCCCTCTCTGTATTTTAGGTACATACAACAGTCAGTACATGGTGGTGGACCTGAGCAGGGTTTCTCTGGGTCACAGTATCAGGACTGGAGCTCTCACTGTGGTGGAGCAGATTCCTGGGAAGGTGATGCACTCTGATCAGACTCCAGCTTTACGCAGAGGTAAGAAACAAACAATCTATTTGTGTGTCAGCTCCTATAGGGTTTTCAGTTTAATCCAGGATGGCTGTTTTGGCTGGACAACCTCCATCTTTAGTTTTGCTACAATTGGCAGGTTATTGGCCATCTTACAACATACCGTTTCACGTCGAACTCTACAACCTGAGTGGGTACGGCGTGATGTGGAAGAGATATGGAGAGGACTTTTCTTACGACCTCTGCCCCCGAGCCAAAATCCTCCGCAGGGACCAGGCCAAGGTGTCTGACCTCAGCTCCCTCAAATACATCATGAGATACAACAGTAGGTGGAACAAAAACTCTTGCATTCTTTATATTTTACATCATTTCCTCAAGTCAGAGGGCTTTAGAGATGTGACAGAAAACACAAATAATTCATGATATTGTTGCTATTTTTAGACTGCAAGCAGCATGACTAATGGTCACATTGCTTCTGTTTCAGACTATAAGAGAGACCCCTACTCCAAGGGCCATCCATGTAAAACCGTCTGCTGCCGTAACGACCTGAGACCAAGGAGACCACGTCCAGGAGGCTGTTATGACACTAAGGTCAGAGCTCATCAGCACATTCATATTAGATCAATTCACTTTCTCCCTTTTACTCACCAATGCACTCCTTTCTATGTGCCCTCCTTTCCGATCCCTGTCTAATGGTACAGGTGACGGACTATCAGATGGCTCTCCACTTGGCTGCAGAGGCAATAAATGGCCCCACGACGCAGGGAGGCCTGCGTCCGTTCTCTTGGCAATCCTTTAACCTTTCTACTCATCAGGGTCTCCCACACACCTACAACTTTTCATTCGTGACCATGAGGCCCACACTGTGTCAGCCATGACAGAGATGGAAGAATGCCACCCATCCAGGTAGAACAGGTCATGCTTTCCTGTTCAAAGTATGTGGAATCCTAGTATTTGTTATTACAACACTTAATGGTCAAATGTGCAGTCTATAAAGTGTTAAAGTCATTTACTTTAATGTCAGTCTAACCTAGAGCGACACCAGCTTGATTGTGTGTCATTAAACTATTTACTAATCCATTAGTTAATTATCCTAAAATGTATTTTGGAATAAATTAGATTGTTTTGACTGAAGATAAGCCATTAGACACAGTGAGATGTTCGTGTGGGGATCACTTTTGCTCTCATCCATCCAAGAGTTGCACTATTACGACAGTGTACTCTGAGTTAACATGATGGATACATCAACAGGGATTTCAGAGACTAAAATTTTGTTCCACAAAGATTTGGGTTTTAGCCATCAGGGAAATACAATTTTCTTTTTTATCATTAATATTGTTTTGGGAAATAAATACAAATGTATTTGTTTGTTGTTCATGTTTCAAGTTCTATGCAATGTTTACTCAGGTTTAAGCAGTGTGTAACAAAAGTCATCTCACTGATTTATGCAAATATGTCCTATGATAAAGTTTTCATATGATGTAAATCGTGGTGTGTGGTGTTTTGTCCCTTGTTCAGTAGCAATATTAATCATAGTTGAAAAAGAAAACTACAAGTCCCACTTCTTTTGGTCTTGGTCAAGTTGGCTTAAGAGGCCCAGCCCAAACCCGGAAATTGGGCAACTTGTGCTTACAAAATAAAATGTTTAACTAGCCATAAAGAAACAGCTTGAATGGTCAGCCAATGTGATGGATAAAAAATCAAACTACTAACCAACACACTTAAAGAATACTTAGCATGTTACACCATTTATCCTGAAATATATATTTAACTCTCGAACTTTGTAGGAATATACAGCACACTACCAAATGTGTCTTTACCTGTAGGCTCACAAATCAGGTTTACTTTTAAACCATTAACTGGCCTTAATTTCTGCAAATAGTTTGAAACAAATAAGATAAATTGCTACAATATTTGTGTGCACAATTTAGAATGGACAGTTGGTGACTGATTAATTTTTAACAGGGGGCACTGACCTACTCTTTGGTTTCAGAGCCTAGGCCATGGCTACTGTTTCTAACTTAAACCTAAGTCAGATAAAAGATCAATGAGTGAGGAGGACTAGACCAACATAACTGAAAAACCCCTTCGCTCCTGCATTTCCTCCTCTGCTATTGAATGGAGAGAGGGGTGGCAGGTTAACATTCTCCCACAAAATGCCTACTGTTTATGAGCTCAGTTTGCTGCAGCACAAATGACCCACATAACAAATGAACAACCTGCCAGCCTACATACCTAATATATATATTATATAGTTATAATTATATTTTTATATTATCATAGTTTTATTGCCTCATCAATACAAAAAAAATCGCGAGTAGAGCTTTATTTTGAAAGTACCTCTCGGGTGCACTATGTCTAATTTCCGGAGTTCGGATCCTGAGATTTGTACGGGTTGGGGCGGGACTTAGTCGGTCGGTCGTGTGGTTGGTTGATAAGGGAGAGAAAGAGCCGAGGCAACAGCGGACACGGACGGACGCCCCTCGCTCGTCTTCACTTCGTGTCTAACGCCTGTTTCCAAATGGCAACTACGGCGGACGAGCAGCTCGAACCGGCGTACGTCGCTGCTCCGTCGCCGCGCCACGGCTGCCACCGAAACAGCAACAGCAATAACAACAACAACAATAACAACAACAACAAAGACAACGAGGCGGGGGAGAGCGCGACCTCCGCCACGGCCACCGCGACGGAACCGGGCGGGACGGCGCCGCAGAGCATCGGTAACGGCTCGGTCATCAACCCTACCGGGGGGAGCAACGGGAAGTGGGTCCGGCTGAACGTCGGCGGCACGGTGTTCCTCACGACGCGGCAGACCCTCCTCAAGGAGCAAACTTCGTTCCTGTACCGGCTGTGCCAGCAGCAGGACCTGCACTCAGACACGGTGAGTCCCCCCAGGACACGCTCATCAACCCCAGACACTTCACAAGAAGCTAAAATGTATTATTACTTTGTAATGACTGGGGCTAAGCATGTGTTGTAACAATGTGTCATTGACCTTTAACAACACTGACCTCTGTGGTGCTTTAACATTCATACACTGTGCGCTTAGTTATTTTGTGTCTCAATTAGCTAACCTTGTATATTCTTAAACACACACATGTCAGAGCTAACCCGTAATTGTAACGTCACCCTCTGTAATTACATGTCCAAAGAAAGCTGTCGAAAACCCACTTAAACATTTTATAACATTCCTGTGGTGACTCATAGTTGCTGTCGATAGTGAGTTTTACATTCGTGTGTATTACACCAAGTGATAACGACGCTATTCCCTGATAAGTGGCTTAGGTTTTGGCTTGATAAACATTTGTTTTATTTCCGACAGAGTATATCACCATGAATAATTTTGATATGCTCTGCTGTGGTAGGAGAGGTGCATTTTCTCTAACCTGACACAAGAGATTGGCAAAAATAAAATAAAAAACATTTTCAGTTGTGCACTGTGATGTTTTATCTCTTTAAGAAATCACAGAAAAGGGAAGCACCTAACTATATTATACTATTACTGTGTTATCTGTATGCAATTCCCAGAACCTATTACTTAAATTCTCTTCTGGTCCGGAAACACAGCTCCAGAGTAGGCGTAGAGCTGTCTAATCACCAGATGATATACTGTACATGTGCAGCAAGAAGCTCTCCCACTCTCTGTTTCTCCTGTGTGTGTGTGTGTGTGTGTGTGTGTGTGTGTGTGTGTGTGTGTGTGTGTGTGTGTGTGTGTGTCTCAGCATCATTTTGTGGTGTGAATGTAGCTTGGGTCAGATGGATGAACACGTGCCTCCTCTTCTGCAGGGAGCTGCACAGTCAGTAGCTGTACAGCTGGCATCTTATGGAGAGAGAGAGAGAGATGTATTGTGCGTCTCCCAGTCACATGCAGACTGAGCACAGTAGAGGAGCTGGGAAGGCTCATGAATAATGCAGATTTCTATTATCATCCAGCCTTTGATATGCATGTGTCTGACAGGGAGGGAAAGGGGAGTCTGCTGTAAGCTGACAATTTTTGTACTGTCAGGTGACAACCTCTTACTGGATGATGTTCTCTGTTTAGCAACTGTGAGAATATCAGCGATAGGATGGGGTTATGTAGACAGATGTCCTTACAGTAATTTAACTCAATTTGGAAATGGAACCATACGCCTTTTATAAGATTTTTAAGCAACAATGGCAAAAACGTACTTATTTCATCTTCTCGAATGTGAATATTTTCTGTCTGCTTTTTGTTTTTGTTTCTATGATAATGACCTGAATACTTTGCGGAATGTGATCATTGGTCAAGCAAAGTAAAACATCTGAGGACGTCACAATCTGCTATGTAAATGTGTGGTTGGCAGCATGTAGCACAATTAACTAAACCTACTACCTACAACAGTTCTAGTAAGCAACAGTTAGCTGTTACTCTGCGGTGATATGACACAAAATATAATCAAAAACTTGTACTAGTACTAGTTTTAAAGTTCTCAAATCTTTTCGATGTAGAAATCTGAGTAAAATGTGCAAAATTGTATAATGTAAACATTTAGCTGTGCAAACATCTACCTTCAGAAAACAATAGAAGTTAGCTTGCCATGTAAATTTACTAAGGTAATAAAAAAAAACATTGAATAACATCACAAGTACCTTTGGTAGGGCAGCAAACATCTCAAATGTTTGTACAGCCTGGACAAAAAAGTGGATTACATCAGTCCTGGCATATTTAAGTACAACTATAACATAAGATTAAGTGATATTGATCATGCAGTGTTTCCCACACAGGAATTCATTGGTGGTGGTCCGCCACAGTATCTACATTATATTACACATTTTTGATGCAGCGCTTCCTGTTGTCACACACTCAAGACAGCGCACTCGTCAGTGAAGAGCATGATGTTTTTGTTCTCCAATACAGTTGATGTGAGGTTTTTAATCCACTGGTAAAACCAACGGGGAAGGAGAGGAGCATTTAACACTGTTGACTTGACCAGAACTTCCTCTGCAAAGAAACCAATAGCATGTTCCTGCATTAGCGGAGGCTGCACTTTCAGGACAGCATCATTGTCTTTGATCCTCACAACCCCTGTAATATGAGTCATCATACTGTCAGAAAATCTAGAAGAGCCACCTGATTAAATTATTTTATCCCCATTCAAGTTAGCCAGGCGCTAAACTGGAAGTTAGCCGGCTCAGCCCCTGGTGTCTGTTTTTGCCAGGTGATAGGCTGTGAGATCTGTCCATATCAAGTAAAAATCGAAATTGACATAAATTAAAGAACTTCACATTTTCAAAAAAAATCTCATGCTGTAAATCAGTCCTGCTCATTGATTTACAACATCACCTGTGAGGTCTAACATGCCCAGAGATACTAAACCACAGTACAAACTGATGACAGGCTGTCTAACTGACTAATTTATATCATCTTACAGTATACATCATCATGTGCTGATCCTAATCAGCTCATCTTTAGCGTCAACACCATGTGCTTTAGATGTTATCCGGCGGTGGGTTTCACATCTTGTCACGTGTCCATGGTTTGCTGAGGACAAACCTCAGTAGACGAACAGGTTACTAAGCCAAAAAAACATCCACCAAAAAGAGAGTTGTAAGGTTTTTCACCCGACAGCAGCAATGACTGTTCCCCTGCTGCACCACTAGGCTCTGTGGAAAGAATATTCCCATGTGACCTTCAGCTGTGACCTGTCAGTAGCTCCCTCAGCGCCGCCTTAAGACATACAGTTGCACACCAAATCTCTCTCTCCGTCTCTCTCTCTCTCTCTTGCACAAACACAAACACACCTACATCTCTTTCCTTCCCCCCATCGCCGCTCTTTTCCATCCCCGTCATCATTGTCCTGTCCTGTCCTTATCCTCGCTCTCAGCAGCTGACTCACTGTGAGTCGCACGCGTATCGCACGTTTGTGCTTTCTCGTCTGCGTCTTTTACTTCTGCTCTTTATCACAATCTCTTGCCTCTCCAGAGACACGACAGAGGGACTTCATTTTAGTGTTTTGGTTTTCTGGCTCCATCACACTGCTGTCATCCTAAAAATATGAATTGAGCTGTGGGCGAGGCACTGAATCCCTGGAATGTAACCTATGTATGGAGAATTTATATATTAATAGATGGGGCACTGTAAAAAGACTAAATGTGAGTATTTTCCTACCAGAGAGAGACATGTTTCAGGTTGTTATAAGAGGCTTTTCAGTTAATCCTAGAGATGTGTATCGTCTTGTGTATAATCTGTTGTCAGGTCTCAGGTTCCTTTGTGGAACAGTTTTAAAAATCAAGAACATGGTTTTGCTGGAGGATTGCATTAAGTAAAAGTATGTATGCGGCCAAGATCATCATTTGTGTATAGAGCTGCAGTCCAGTGACCAAAGGAAAATTAAATGTAGTTTGACTAGATAATCACTACACTGCTAATGAATTCTCCTGTAAATTACGAGAGCTGTTATAGTATAAATGTGAAATTGCAAGGATAAAAGTTTTTAATATTTGTTTTTAATCAGTAGTTTTTCTCTAAAAAGCATGATGATGAATACGAACCATGTTCTTTTGAGTCGGTAATACCCACTGCTATTACCAGCTGTGAATGCACACAGGCGTGATTAATACAACAGATTGGATGCACAGTTAGCCGGGGGGAAAAAATCTGTCTCATTCATGGAATTATCATTTTCCAACAAAGATACAACTTCATCTGTCTGCAAGTTCAATTACTGTAATTCCTCCCAGCTTGTCAAACCTCCCAAGTCCTGCTAGCACATTAAAGTTGATATTGCGGACTAGTTGACTGCAAAAATTATACCACTACAGCATCGGTACCCATCTACCAGGCATCAGCAATACCAATATCATTTTTTGTTTTGTATATGTGCATAAAGGGTCTACAATTAGCATTTCATTGTACAATCCTGTGTTGTATAATGATAAACAAATGAGCCTCCTTGTATCTTGTTAGCTACCTACATAACGATAATTGTTCAAGTCTGGCGCATCACTCCACAGATGATGTTGCACAGGATTTCTCTCAGTGTTTTATGGCAGATCTAGCCTGAAATAAAGACCACATCCTCTAACCTCATAAAATTATGAATAGACTTTTATGAAAGAAAACACAAACCCTCAGGGAAAAAGTCTTATTGTTGCTTTTGTTTAGGCCATCAACTACGAACTAAAAGGATCAATAAATGCGTCAGGATCTGTGTGGCTCTCTATTTCTGCGGAAACTGCTGATGACAGTGTTCCTTGTGCTATCTGTGAATGAATACATTTAACGCACTGCATCGAATCTTGTCCCGAAATCAGACACTGGGATAGTGTTAACTGCATACAGGGTGGCATACTGTCTTTCCCACCAGGCTGAAACCAGCCTGTGCTTGGATTATTTAGCACACAGAGCAAACTGAAGCTGAATCACAGAGCAGCAGTCCAGCCTGTGTGTTTTTCACTCGCGAGAGAAGCTGATTTTATCCGTGCTGGAGTCCCCCTCTAATCCGCTGACCTTAGTATGTTTCTGCTCAGGGGTTCTTAGCTGTTTTTAAAACCCACGTGCACACACACACACACACACACACACACACACACACACACACACACACACACACACACACACACACACACACACACACACACACACACACACACACAGACTGTCTGGCTGTATGTGACTGTTTTGATAAGATTAGAGCACCTCAGATGCCCTGCTCCCGCACGGAACCCAACCCAGGGCTATCTGCTGTTAATACAACCCAAGCCGATGTCCCAAGCCAATTATGTAATGTAGCTAAGATTCAGCTTTGATGATGATGCTAAGTGATGTTAGGTGAACAGGTAAGGCAGCCTGCTGCGGACTATAATAACTACATAATCTCATTACTACAGATTTATGATTATCAGTGGCTTAGTCATATTACATACCAAGGGGATAATACTGGTGACTTTTGATGGTTTGAATGTTGTTAATTCAGTTATCCGTACAAATATTCAGGTATGCTCTTTGGTTAAACTCTGTGGGAGTCTTCACAGTGGATTCCAGCGCATGCCTGGACTCGCTTTATCATTTTATCTGTGCTCCAAGATGGCTAATGGCACGCTAATGCCTGAGCCAATGTTTTCATTTGAAAAAACAGTACATAGTTGTGTGGACTTGTTCCTTTTCATCTACCAGGATATACAAATTAGAGCTGGGCAACATAATAAGAGCATGTTTTGTATGTAGTTAGGGTTGGAATTCGCAAACCCATGGTAGTGGTATCAGTTCAGATGAAAGCAATGCAGGTTTCATCTGGGAGAATTGAAGCAGTTATATCTTTTTCAAACATGTGTGGAAAACCCCCCAATATATTCTCATATCTAGATTTAACATTTAGTTTGCAGAATAACACTTACAAGACTTTTGAAGAACTTCCAAAGAATGTTTTTTTTTGTGAGAGAATTTATGATCTTATTCAACAAGGCTGTTTAATTCATATGACAAGGAGTGGAAGCACATAAAATCACATGTGTGCATCCTTGTAGAGCTGCCATAATGCCTCCTTTCACCAAACATTACTCCTACACTGACATGTTGGTGGTTCAGCCGGACCATCTGTGATGCTGGGGACGATTAAATAAGGCTGAGCCCTAATTAGCAATCACACTCATGTCTCGAGTTTTTTTTATGTTCCACAACTCTTGTCCCTGTTAAGATCAGAACTACATGGACAGCCTGGCCATGTGTGTGTTTTCACCTTCTCGCTGAGGCAGGATATCATTTGGGCATAGCAATGTATATGTTATAGTCACAGTGCAAAGGCTGCAATGTAAGAAGCAAAATAGTACCCCCCGTGGTTCTGTATAAAAGTAATGTTGATAGAAAACACAACGTAAGCCTGGCTTCTTTATAGCTCATTGTTGAGTCTTAACCGTTAAATCCATCTGATGTATAAGTTAATTAATTAAGATTTAAAGCAACACACACTGTGGCAGACACTGTGATGCTTTATCTAGTGCTGCACGCAATAATGGGATTAAATACAACCATGCACCTTTTGTCCAAGGTTGCCATGCCAGGACTTTGCAGTTAGTGTAAGACATGCCTGGATTAATCGATGAGTGTTGATTGAATGAGACTGATGGGTAGGTGTCAAGTTCGGTCAGCCATAAAATTGAACGAATGCCCTAGTTATAGCCCTATGCTAGAGCTATGCTCTCTATGATCTGCCTCTAGAGTCAGACAGTATTTCCAAATGAAGCTTCAGAAGTTACACATGGCATACACACAGGTAATAGAAAGGTTTTAGAAAATGTCACAATGGCTAAACATTTTACTATGGTATGTTTTTTTTTCAGTGTCCTTCATTGCTAATGTTTACACATGCTCAAGCAAGCAGCAGAATGCAGCAGGCGCGCGTGTGTGTGTTTGGGTATGCGCGTACGTGTGTGTGTTTTGCAAAGTGAACAGGGCTTTTGTTTGGCTTTTGGTGATACTGCAGCCTGTGGGATTTATTTACCTCTGCAGGGAGATGTTGTAGAGATGCATCCTATTTCCCTGAACAAATGTTCTGTAAACCATTAACTCACCAACTAGTGTCTCTGTCTTCTCAACAACTGAAAATATTATCTTGTGAGCAAGTCAGTGTACTGTGGCTGCAAATGGGTCTGTCATAACAGATAACTACTAATTATGTGTGCGTGTTTGTGAGGGAGAGAAAGAAACCTCTGACACACTGAGGAAGCTTTTTGCCAGTGTTGTCATGCCCACACTGTCAAGTCAAGTCACGTTGATGAGGCGTCGGTCTGTCCTCCACTGCAGCTCCTCCACTCGTTTAGAATGGTGTGTGTGTGTGTGTGCATATGTGCTCTGTGCTGCAGCCACAGCCCTTCTATGCTCTAATCACTGTGATTTTATGTGCAGACACACTCTCCACAAGCTGCCTGTTGGTCCTCATATTCCATCCTTCTATCCCTTATGTCTGTCTGTCCCTCTGTCACACACAGATCACACACACAAACACACGCAAACCCCATGTGTCTTCATCTTCCGTCTCTATGGCAGAGTCCCTCTATGCTTCTTTGTGTTCGGTATTTGCAAATACGTCTACCCTTCATTTCCAATTGGAGGTCACTTGTCGGACAATTTCTCATAAGATATTTGTCTTCCTGCCATATTTCTCTATCTTTTCCCCCCACTTCTCCGTCCCGCATCCAGCCGCATCTCCATCCTGCAGACTGTTTTACAGTCTGAATCTGTCCACTCGGGTACGTAGGTTTCCTTGTTCCCTTGCATTTGTTTGATTGGGTACGACTCATCATAAGCTCCTGTCACGCTACGCCAGCAAAAATTGGTTGGACTTGGAAGAGATGAGTGTCAGGGTCAAAGTGATATTCCTCATATAAATTGGCTTGGCAACACAGTAGTTATCATTCAGAAATGTCTTCTTGCTCCTAGCAGAACAGACGTATTCATCTGACTGACTATCCGTGCATTTCCTCTACTTATGCCAAACTAGCTATTTAAGTAGCTCAGTTAGATGTTACACAGTTACATGTTTGAGTTACTGGGTTTAAATATGTTGTAGTAACATAATGCAACATTATTTCTACATAAGAACCATTATGTGTAATTTCATTATAATTCATGTGTAATGGATAAATCTCCACGAAGTTAACACTGAAGTGATAATCAGGCTTATTTCCAAATTGCACTGGGCACATCTGCATTGTGTTACAGATGCAACACAACCACTGGTTTGTGGTTCCACCAGCTGATCCGCGGCACGTTTCACTAATGTCCTGGAAACAACTCTGCCCTGCAGAGACTATGCAGCAATTCTATTTTTGGCGGAAATTGACAGCAGCCCTGTCATGGTGTATAGGGCACACCAGGCTAGGCAGGAATTCAGACAGCGAAATAGAGCAGCGCTGCCCAAAGTGGGGCCCTCAAGCCAAAGTTGGCCCACCATAAGGTTTAATTTGGCATGCCAAAAGTTTGGAGAAAAATTACAAATTTAATTTCAAAAGTTAAAGCAATGTTAATGAGTTTTATGAGGTAAAAATATTTAGAATCCCTATTTTTTCTCAATTTGTGCCTGGTGGACACTTTGGGCAGGAAGCCAGTCAACAAAGGGACATTGGGGTTCTAGCACTATTTTACATCTTAATGTAACAATACAGTATAATAAGTGGTTGTGTTTGGACTGTGGCCCACCATTAAGTTCCAGTACTGAACCTCCAAGGAAAAAAGTAACCCTAACCCTGGCAAAGAGCATCCCTTCAATTTTCATAATAAAACATCCTGTGCAGACTCATGGTCTGCACAACAAAATACAAAATAATAACGATAAATCCGTGTTAAGCTGCCAAAGGTTTTTTTCTTCATTAAAGTAAGTAATAAACAGCTCTTTATTCCAGTGGTAAACACTGTTTTAGTGTTTGGAAAAAAACAGTGCTGCTTATGTGAGATTGCAGAGACACACCCAGTGGAATCAAGTCATAAGTTTAAACTTATAAGAGAGCTGCTGCAACCACCTCCAGCTCTACAAGATGGGAATAGAGGGACGACTCTGATGTTGATGGTTGTATAGGTGGATTTTCTCCCATCACACCTCAAAGCCTCACTGGTGTAGCTGTCACGACTATATTGATAATATTTGCAGTAGCTCTGCTGCATCCACCTCCCACCTGCAGGGTTTCCAGGCTGTTTGACGCACAGGTATGCTCTCAGACTCTTGAAGAAAAAACATTAGCAGAGAGCCTAGGGTAGAATAAGCTTCTTCAAAGGGCTGGACCAGAGTGACCTGAAAGCCTCTACCTCCACACAGGAGGAGGAGGAACACATGAGAAGTAAACTGGCTGTAAGCCAGCTCATTTGTTTACAGTCCAGTTGGACAACTGTATCCAGCTCTTATCTGTGCTCTGGAGCTCTCAGGTGGAGGATAGGAAATGATTATATTGCAGGTTAAAATAAATATATAGGGATTGGTCAAACAACCTGAATGTCTGATTAAGCCCCTTGAATATTTAAAGCAGCACTAAATCCTAATTGGTTCTACCTTCAGCAGCTGAAACAGGACCATGAATGTCAGATACATTACAATATTTATTTATTGATGTATTTTTTAAACCAATGAAGAATTGTAAGTCTCTTTGGCCAGGGTTGTACTCAAATAATAGAAGCTTATAACAGTTGCTGTTTGGTTGAGTGATTCTGTGTGTATGAGTAAGGACCCGCAAGTAAAAGGGATAAGATGCGCCTGCTGCTGCTGGAGGCTAAGTTTATCCGTTGCTACTTCAGCGCACAGCCATTAAAGAAGAAAAAGTCAGTCACGCGAATAAAGCAGGTTCTTATCAAGCTGAACATCTCCTTCTCATTCTTTTCACTGAATCTGTCTTTCCCCCATACACCTAGACCCAACAGCTGCACATGGTTACGGTTTGGTCGCCCGGTCATAATTGATGGAAGTGTAAAAGACTTCAGTTAGCAGAAATCACATAACTGAAAGTGTTCTTTGAATTCCGGGAGTCCTGCATGTCCTGTATGTTTCTCTGATACAGAGACCATTGAACTATGTGTTAATTTCACACAATCAGCTTAAGCGGCTGATGCAATTTAACTCCCTCTTTCACGCAATTCCAAACAAATCGTCTTCTTTTTCCACTTTATAGCCCTTTGCTTGGGTAAGAGCAAGACGAGTGGCTCTTTTGATAATTCAACGCTAAAAGGGGGCTCCGCTTCAAGCGATCATCACGAGGAAGAAAGGGGGAGGGTGTGTGTGTGTGTGTGTGTGTGTGTGTGTGTGTGTGTGTGTGTGTGTGTGTGTGTGTGTGTGTGTGTGTGTGTGTGTGTGTGTGTGTGTGTGTGTGTGTGTGTGTGTGTGTGTGTGTGTGTGTGTGTGTGTGTGCGCGCGCGCGCGCGCGCGTTGGAGGGGCAGTAAGCATGACATAACAGCCAGGCAGGCTTGCCAGAAGTAGCCCGGAGGTGGACGAGAAGCAGGCTGTCGACGCACGTGTGATAACAAAATCACCAACAACTGCTCTGGAGTGCCAGGAAGCAGTAACTTCTGGTTCCAGCTGCAAAAAACAGCTGCTCTGGCAGAAAGGTCTTTAGGGGAAAAAGCAGTGCTTTGTTTGAAACAGGAAGCAACAGAGTTTTTATGGAAATTTTTGGGAACCACAGAACGTTTATAATGAAGGCTGCAAAGTTACTCTTTAAACTTACTACTGGGAGTTGCATATCTTTTTTACACAGAAATATAGCAAAATATTTGTAAATAAGTTTCCTTCTCAAGTACAGCAAAGCATCAGTTCATTCTAACATCAGTATAACCTCCACCTAAGGGGCTTTTATTTTGGAGACCTCTGAAATGCATCTTGCATACGTACATCCGTTCTGGGCAGCCAATACTGCATACGCCACATGAAAAGATCCAACCAGGATGTTTTTCTCCAGCTTGTGAACTTTTGTTTCTAAAAATAGTCCATATATGACGGAAGAGCTCCACTGCTTGAGGGAGCGACAAAAATAAGTATATCTATATTTAAATACATACATGTGAAGTAATACATTGAATAAGACATGACAACAAAGAAGTTGTCTTAAGCACTGTAACAAGTGACAACTTAAACAGCTTATAATATAATAATATTGAGATCAGTATCACCCTAGTTCAGGCCAGTAAACCCTCACCATGACATAGGTCAAACACAAGAAAAACTGATTATTAAGTTACTATAGTTAAATGAGGTAGATGATGTGATAATGTTATAATGAACTGTGTTTTTTCTGTCTGTCTCTCTGATCTCCCTCTGTAATAGGATGAGACGGGCGCCTATGTGATTGACAGAGATCCTACCTACTTTGGTCCCATCCTCAACTACTTGCGGCATGGAAAACTGGTCTACAACAAGGAGCTGGCTGAAGAAGGTCTTTGACACACTGTTAACTCTACACAGATGGCTCCTGGATGCATGACTTTGTTTAATTTGTAAAACAGGTGGAATGAAGAAAAAAATGTCCTAGGATATATGGTCTTTAGTTGAAGAAACAACATCACTTGAGGTAGGATGGAGGTACACTCTATACTACTTCACGTGATGTTATTTCTTCTTGAGTTAGTACTTCAGTTTGTAGTAAAATAACACAGCAGTGATTTCTAGCTGGGGTTACATGTACCCCAGGGAATACATGGACAATCTATGTAATTTTAGATGACTTAGCCCTTACACCTGAATACCACAATAGTGTATGAAAAACATTTCAAAAGTTACTTGAACTGTTTTATCCATTACTTTTTATAGTAATGGGAGAACAGTGAATAGTTTACTAAATGCTAAATATATTTTTTTTAATATTCATCTAAAAGTAGTAGATAAATGTATGACTATTATAATATCATTAATATTTAAATATTAACCACTAACGTTTTGGTGTTGTCAATGAAGGGGCTGTTGAGGCGGTGGGGTTATGTCTGTCAATCTCTAACTGTTGGGAACCAGTTTGCTACAGTCCACACGCATGAGCTGAGTCGTGTGTTTCTTTTGTCTGAAGGCGTCCTGGAGGAGGCTGAGTTTTACAACATCACCCCACTGATCAAACTGATTAAGGAGAGGATCGTGGAGCGGGACTCCAAAGCTACGCAGGTATACACAGAACTGTGTTTATGATGAAGAAGTTTTCTGCCTCACTCTGCCATAGTGGTCTTTGAAAGTCAAACACGGATCATATCCGTCACTGCAGTCATTTTTATTAGACAATATGGACGCAATATATTGTATTTAAATACAACATATCGCGTCCATATTATGTTAATGTGAAAGATATACAGATTGGTTTGTTTCATGTTAGATTAATCTTCCAAAAACATTACCATTTTGTTTTATCCAGCAGTAATATCTGCTGCACTGCATATTTCAACCATCATAGTTGTGATGTAAGTGCAATGCTATTCAGTCAGTAGCCAGTCACTTTCTCTTTGTGAGTGATTTCACCCTCCTGTGCTCCTCTGAAAAGAGCACTGCTGTACAGGCTTCTCTCTCCTTTCTTTTCCCTTCTCAGGATGGTTGCACTCACTCTTACATAATCCCTCTGCCCTCCCAAACATACACCCACTTTCACAGCGTTGTGCTGTGTTTTACTGGAATCACTGCTCGTGTTTGCCGGGGGTTAAATATTGTGGCGAAATATGAAAGTAGAAGCACTGGCTTTGTAGCTATCCCATGACTACGTTATTTATTTATCTTGATTGCTGTCCACCGCCTTCACGTCATGCTGCAAAGATTTGGTCCAGGCAGATAAATATGAACTAAAAGTGAAGATCAGCTTTGTATAGGTTAATTGACCAAAGGTCATTGTGTTTTTGACCACTTAAGCAACCTAAAAAAAAGTGCAGAATATAAGCATTCTTGTAGCTTTGTTCATATTACATTCAGTTTTCTTGAAAGTTGAATGTACCTTCCTTTTGGTCCATCTTTCGATCCTGTCTCTTCAAACCCCTCTCCTGTCTTTCCCTAGCAGGTGCCCCCCAAGCATGTCTATCGAGTGCTGCAATGCCAGGAGGAGGAGTTGACCCAGATGGTCTCCACGATGTCGGACGGCTGGAAGTTTGAGCAGGTCAGCGTGCGCGCCTGCAGAAAGCCCCGCACCGGACTGCTCTGGACTGTGGGTTGGACTCACGCTGCTGCTGACCCTTTAATCTTGACCCTTGGCCTGACCCCTTGGCCCTAACCTGAGCCCTACTATCTGCACTCCCAAAATTATTTTAGGACCCCCAGAATGCATCTGTTTGCTTTATTTATTGACCTAATGTAGGAATAGTCTAGTCAGTCCATATATTCTTTTACAGATAAGTCAAGAAGTCTGATTTTAAGAATTCTTCATTAGACCTCAAAATCCCAAAAGATATCATCCTTTCAAAGATGCAGCAGAGCCTAATCTTCAATATCTTTTAACCTTCAGCCTCTTACCCAGATATACCAACCCAGGGTACCAGCTGCAGCCTGGGGTAGTCACTGTCCTTGTTAAAGAGGTTGGTCTACAGCTGTTTGAGAGATACGTTGGAGAAACATTCTGTATGTTAAAAAAGTCAAAAACAATAAAATGCACACTTTGAGATTAAGTCTCTACTATCGATGACAGGACGTTAATAGCACAAACAGTGTTTTCAAATTGTGAGCAAAAAAACCGAACACAACACTGAATAATTAGTACATTTATGCATCTGTTGTGGATGCATAAAATGTTAAATGTCTGAGTTAAATGAGCTTATGATGCCCCTAACTGTTAAAGTGATATTTTTATGTAAACATGCAAAAAAGAATACAGTTTTGTGGTAATGACGTCTGAGTTGTCTGTTGCAGGGATATCTGCTGAAGTTAGCATGCTAACCAGCTAGCCCCATCCTGCTCCAAAGCTCCTGGTCTAGCAGTGTACAAATCTACACTCCCATGGTGCCCCGAGCTCCTAATCTGGACTGCTAGCTGCCCTACTAACTGAGCTAACTAGCTAGCTAGCTAACTTAAGCGACACTTGGCAGCAGTTAGCGGTTACTCTGGTGATATGCTGCCCTCTAGCTCTTTTGATTATGAATTCAAAAGGTGGCATATTCTTACCTACTGTATTGCACCTTTTAAATATGTCGGCTTGGGCTCTGGGAAATGTGCTGGATAATTTTTATCTTCTTCTGAAACTGTTTTGACCAAAGGATTTATCAGATGATTGAGAAAAATATCTGTGAGTTGTTGCCTACTTTAGACTTTTAACTGTGGGATTAGAAATGTTCAGAACGCTGTAGCTGCTGATCAGTATTTACTCTCACACTATCAACATTCCCACTGCAGCATTGCTCACAGTGTGAACACACAGTACAAATAAGCACAGCTATATTTGATCTTTCGGTATGAAGACAGTAGTAGAGAAAAGTCTTTCAGTGTTAACGGTATCTTTTAAGGTATAGACCTAGCCTTCTAAGTTTCGAGCTTTGGTTTGTTGAGGCCTTCTCCACTAGTGAAACTCAGACCTTCAACTCAAAGCCTCGTGGAGTCTTAGTAGGTCATCCTGCCCACACTGTAGCCTAGAAGTCACATTCAGACCCTCCTTTCCCCTGCTTTGGCACTAAGCTCCACTGCATGCTGCACAGCTATAATTTGCACAGTTTACTGCAGAAGCAGACCCACAAGTGAAAGATGCTTCTTGTTGAGTCCACTGCAGAGTGTGTAACAGCAAGCTGCTTCCCCTCACAATGCATGAGAAGACTCTTTCCTCGCTGTAGTTTGGGATCTCGGCTCTCTCAATTGCTTTCACTCTCCTGCTTTGTGTTTTCTCTAACTCTTACTGACACTCACTCTGTCTCTCTATCCCTCTCCCCTCTGTACATCTTTTGGTGTCTGTGTCCCCGTCTTTTTCTAGATGGTGAACATCGGCTCGTCGTACAGCTACGGAACAGAGGACCAAGCTGAGTTTCTGTGTGTCGTGTCCAAGGAGCTGCACACTCCCGGATCCGGGCTGGGTACGGAGCAGAGCCACAAAACCAAGGTGAATCGCACGAACACATACAAGTGTATGTTTGAAGACTCACTGTAGGAGCAGGCTGCCAGGCTGTTTGTCCATGTGTGGTCCTGTCCTTGTGTCTTGTGTGTGTATTTCTGTTTTGTTGCGGTGCGTATGAAAGGGAAGGGGGGCATCTCCTCTTGTTGAAGCGGAAATGAGTGTGCTTTGATCCTGCGCTCCTCACTGAAAAGCTCCAAATGTCACTCGCCTCAAAATGTCATTCACAAAATCATTCACTCATCGTTCACACAGCTCTCGCTCTCTTTCCTGCTATTATCGATCTCCCACTTTTTCTCCCTGTCTATCTCTCACTGTAACAGTCTATTTTCTCCCTCTTTCACATGGATATATGGACATATATCTGTTCATCTCTATACTTCTCCTCTCAGCTTCTCACTGTCCACTCACTGACACTCATCAGCGTGTTCATTTTTTTGTCGTTTTCTGTCTTTTTTTTTCCTTTCCTTTGTGTTTTCCCCTCCGTCCTTCGTGCCGAATGAAGCCGGCGGAGATGCAGGAGGAGGAAGCCGCGAAGGAGGAGGAGGAGGAGGAGGAGGAGGAGGAGGAGGGAGGGAGAGATACCACACCAAATGAGTGGCTTAGAGAATGAGGGAGTCATGTTTCTTTGTTCCCAAGAGAAGCGAGAATGGGTGAGGAACTGTGCGATAGATGTGCTAGTGGGTAGACCTGGTAGATTTTAGTGTGTGTGTATATGTGTGTGTGTGATGTCTACAGAAATGCGGGGTATTTCACGGCACAGCATCAAGTGTGACCTCAAAGCTGTCCTGGGTTTCAGTCAACCCTGTGCTCACTGAACACTGCGATAAATAGGCTTAAAAGACAAATGCAAATAGCAATGAAACACTGAATACACTGGCATTTTCAGCTGCAGATTCAATATTGCCTGTGGCTACAATACTCAAGATATTGTCATCTATGCCAGTAAAATAAGTTGGTATAAGACTAAGTACTCTGTGACCCACAGTGCTGCTTTTATTTTGAAAAGCCGATAGGGGCAGAGGAGGTTGCATAGATAGAGGTCTTTTACAGCAACAGCTTGACTTTATTCTGGTGGCTTTTTACTTTAGGGTTAGGCAAGTTCAAATAATATCTAAATAAATATCAAGATTCCAGAGTTCAACAAAAATACCACCCTTCAGAGGTTGAACAATGAGCAACAAAAGGAAGAAGTGTTTGTTATAAATTTCAGTGTAAGTGTCTGAAAGTGCAGCAACAGCTTAGCAGTAAGTTATCTGTGTCGTCCCGGAAATGCAATATGGTGTTAAGTCATAGGTCAGTAAATTTGTGTGAACACAAAGACAAACAAGATAAAACAAGGAATTGAAAAATATAGACTTTCCATATAGTAATTTTACATAAAGAACTTAGTCATTACATTTACAGAAAAATCTGCTATATTGAAAAATATATCATTATCTGGATACATATTGGTATGTTACAATACTCAATAGTATTAATTTGAACATTTTAGATCTAATATTGAGATTTTACTGGTGTAGAGCAGAATAAGTCTCTACTCTTCATCTTGATGTGACAGTTTTAAAACACTAGAAAAAATATTAACACTGATGTTGAATTATCGCTCGGCTCTACTGAACACATGAAAGAAGAGGAAGAAAAAAAGTCTCATCATTAATTCAGTTGCACCCCTCCAGTCCTGCTGCGGTTTACTGATGACCTCAGCTAATGAACCAGGCTGACCTGGAACAAACCACATCTGTTTGAACAAGCTGCAGTAATAGAACTTATTTTTAGCTGGGATCATTTTTATCATTGTCAGAATCTCAAAGCATTTCCCTACAAATTGACGATGCACTATGCTTCAAAGCTGGTAAATACGATTCTATTGAGTCTTGTCCTCCTGCTGAAAATGTGACCTCCGTCCCTCATTTGATCAAACGGTTGGCATGCGTGATGATTTTTCGCTAATAGGCCATTGGATGAAAATGTCACTTTCTCCTGCTGTTTGTCATAATGATCTGAACCGTATGTATAAACACGGACAAGCTCACTGTGGTCTGTCAGTGACCCGACACAGTGTTGCAGATATTGATCGGGCACTGTGCCTCTATAGGCTCTCATTACCAATGCTGTGACATGAAATATCTCTGACCTTTCAGTGCAGCAGTAGTGTTAGATGTCCTTCCCAGTCTGTGCACATACTGTATATACAGCCTCAATGTAGAGTCACACACAGTTACACCACCACATAATGGACACAGATTGAGTACATGTCAAAGGGGCACACATTCTAAGACATGTAATGTGATTAAGACATGGCTGTGTATGTTTTTGTAATTTTTTCCAGCCATTATGCATGTCAGTAAAGTCATTCTGTCACCATTTTCACCATCATCACCATCATCACAACCAATTCATAGCATAGATTGTATAGAATCTGTATACATTCAATTTCTATGGATCTGCTAATATCTGTTTTTTCTTTAATTTCACAGCTTTTCCAGATCCACGGGTCCCGGATGTAGAAATCACAAGAGTTTGTTATTTTTAAGCTTATTATGACATTCTGTACATGGTATATGTGTGTGTTGCGTCAATGGACAGTCATCCAAACAGATCTGTAGCATTCCTATCAGTTCATTGACAAAATGCCAGTTAGAAAGATAACCAAATGACCAAAAAGGAAAAGAAAAAAAAACTAAATCTCCCACTCAGTCGCAGCAATATCTTTGAAAGTATTTTTCAGTTAAACTAACTGTATTAGTAGAATTAATCATTTGTTGGTGTGAGCAAATGTTACATTGCCAAGGGAAGTAGTGGACCTTAGTAAATTATAACCAAAGATCCAGATTAAAGCTGGCTGATCCAAGGTGCTCAACCAAAACCTGACAGAACTGCCTGAAGAAAACTGACATTGTTGACAGCTGTTACTGCGTCACTATGGTCTGATGAATGGTGTATAAAGATCAAATGACATCGGTGTTGTGGAGTTTTGGATTATTACATTTCCTAAACAGATGGCATGGAGGCATTAATCAATTAATCAACCCAAATTATGGATTCAGTTTCCCCCCCAAACATTGCACAATTGGACCAGTTTGGTTAAAACATGGACTCTGCAGCCCTCAGTAGTTGAGGCTGGACCAGATCTTGGCACCACATACGAAGCATGCAAGTGCTTGTTAAACCATCTGTTCTGGCCTTATTCAGAGATACGCTAGACAGAGATGCCTCATACGCTAGTCAGGACAGTTGGCTTCAAATTAACAGATGGAAACACGATAGATGAATACAGACAAGGGCATTTTACTGCTTACATTACAAATGTTTCATCCGGCTACAGCAAGACTGTCAGAGACCGAAACAATCACTGTCCAACAGAGCTGAAAGCCAGAGCAGTCAGCGCACTCACACTCTCCACTGACTCGAATATTCACTCACACCCTGCTGTGTGCTGATACACACCTGCATCACCACGTGCCTGGTGCATGCTCAGCAGCAGTGTCGTCTCAGTGTGTCTCCCTGGCTGGGATCCAGAGCCAGCTTTTGGCCACAGCTGACAGAGCACTGTTGGTGCAAATTAGGAGAGGATGTAACAGAGAGCCACAGAGAGTGGTAGAGGGTAAGACATTAGAGCGAGGCGTTTCTCCGTTTTGTAACAGCGATAGTCCCGCAAAGTCCTCTGTCACTGTCTTTGACGTTAAAGTAGGGAACAGCGCTTAACTCAGTCTGTCAACTCTCACAGTGGGCACCTCTGCCGCAGTGCAGGTGTATGATTGAACAGAGTTTTGAGAAGCAGTAAGTTAGATTACACATGACTTTTAACCACCTCTATTGGCAACTTGTAGGAACTGCACCACAGATCGAATTTGTATCCCCCTGCACAAGTCTGTGGCACAACCCCTGATAGTAGCTTGTAAAATGGTGTGTAATGACATGAATTCATTTTTTTGCTCTCACTCAGCAAATACACCTGCCAACACTTGTACATGTAAACATTGCAGGTGTTGAATGCTGGAAAATACAGGATCGCGCAAGATTGAAAAATAACAGGGTGTTCAGTTTTCATCAGCAGGTAATTAAATATGAACATACACATTTAGCCAAGAATATATCTGCAGTAGTCCAGTGTCAAGTCACAGCCTATCACAAAACATTTAACCGATAGAAATAGAAATGACATTGTAGAATATATGCTAATAGAATCAGGGCGGGTCTCTTTTTTACCATTTCTTGGAGTCATTAATAATAAAAATAATTGAGTTCATCCACCAGCGGTGGAGGCCAAACAATGGTAACAGTAAAAACCTGACAACAAAAGGGGTTAGCTTGTTAGCCCTGTTGACTAATCCATGTTAGATGCACTAGCTAACAGCTGGTTAACAGCAATCCAATATTAAGATGAGATGATGAATCATGAGTAGAATAATAGAGCACAGTCGTCTTTGGTTTTTTTTAAATGGCTATTTCCTCACACAAAAAAGCTGAGCACTCTAGTTGTCAGCTAACGGTACTCAAACAGATGTAAATAGTGCATTTCTTCAGGGTTTTTTTAGATTAAAAACATTGATATTTAGTTATTCATAATTAACTTGTATTTTTTCCTTTCCTTCAGTGTTTTATAGTTTCCCATGTAAAAATTCTTGAGTTAAAATGTCCGCACCAACAGAAGCTCCTCTGTCCCACAGAGAACACTGCTCCTGAAACGCCCCGTCAGTAGTCCCGTCTTTAATTCCGTGACTTTGTGACATCACACTATGTCACCATGTCACACGGTGACGGTATGAGAAAACTGATGTGTTTCTGAGCATTACAGCGTTAAAGCCTAATATAGTAGTAACCCCCAATACAATTATGAAGCTGAAAATGAGCGTGTCTCCTTTATATTAGTCATTAAAAACTATTTCTATTCTGTACTAACCTTAAAAATATGCTGTTCTTCAGCCCAGCCCACCAGAGTGAGTGTACCTCATGCAGAGAGATTATTTGTGCCTCCAAGATCTCTGCAGCCATATTAGTCGTTGGCTGTCAGCAGCTTATGTCTGGACCCCCTGCTGTTTAGCTCCCGTGTAACACTGGCTGACCGGCAAACATACAGTCGGGACACACACAAATACACTTAAACTGTCTTATAAAGGCAATACACATTTAGAGTTACAACGTAAGACAATCGAAAAATTAACACCATGGTCGGCGACTTTTTTTGATAACACTTTGATAATTAAACCTGAAAAAAAATAGGCTGCAAATACAATTTTGTGTGTGTGTGTGTGTGTGTGTGCGTGCGTGCGTGCGTGCGTGTGTGTGTGCGCGCGCGTACATAAGACGAAGTGTCTCGTCAATTTTAACTGAAAAATAGAAACCGATATCCTGAACCTTTAAGGTTCTTTGCAATACCTTATTAGCTGGATTAGTAGAATGCAGTAAATGTTGGCGTAGTGGTGACACAGTTACTCATCAGGCTTCTGATAATCATACAAGTGATGTTGGCAGGAGGGAGAAGTCTGAAGGAGACGCAGTCATGTTTATCGTCTTGTTACTTCAGCATTTTCTTGTGGCTCTTTTTAAACTTCGATCATTCGGTGCCTTGAGTTCAAGCAGCAAAAGTGACATGTCAAAATGGTCATAGGTGTTATTACATGCATTTTTTTAAAAATAGCTGTAAAAATATTTTAGTCTATGAATGGGTAGTTTACAATCTCACTGAGAGTCCAGGTTTAGTTCTGGTGTGGTTTCCTTCCAGCTCATATTTGCTCTGATAACTTTATTTTTCATAAGACGTTCAAGTGGAGACATAGAAAGTACGTATTCACAGCATGCAGCTGCATGTGTGAGGTGAAGCTGTCGCTTGTTTGAAGGCTGAAGCTGTTTTGTATAAAATGTCATGCCTTTTTTATTTTTTTGTACGTTCAGTTGTCTAATTTATTCTCGAGGTTTCTTTTTGAATGTTACACAGTGAACAGAATTTGGGATTTGACTTTTTTTTGTGTGCGGGGAGGGGGTTTAACGTCATCTTTGGGTGACTTTTGCTTTTTTCTACTTGATGACTAGCTTTTATTTTTGGCCAACCTGATGATCTTCATGAGTATAAAGATATGTTCATCAGGTTTACTAAATATGGCAGTTCTTGGTCTCAGTTCACATAAATGCTGTTGAACAGACATTGCCCCATGAGTACAGTTTAGTTTACCTCTCAAATGAGTGTGTTAGCATTAGGTCTGTTTAAAAAACTTTCATTTTCATGTCCAGTTACATCGTTTGGTTTGCTGGATCCACACTTGATTCTTTTATTTGTACACATTTTTTCTGCTGTACAGTAGAATTGTTTTTACATAGTATTTGATGTGTAAAAGGTCTATAAAGCAGTCTTCTTTTAATATTCTGTGCAAAAAAAACAACAAATCTGACAGGCAGCTGTGGATAGAAAAACTATTTTTATCTGATGCTGGAGTTTCTTTCTTCTGCTGTCCATAGAGCCTCAGTGTCTGTATACATTAAGCAAACTGTGTGACACATGCATTGTAACGCCTCAGATCGACAAACGCTGTGTTTTGATTTCATTGAACTGTATTTCATCAGGACCTGAACAACATACAACATTTTCAACGATGTGACAAAAAGGCTTGTTTTTTTAAAAAATTTTATTTAATGTAAATGAATGTCACCATTCTCAACAAAAATAAATCTTTGTCCTTTGGTTTAAAATACAGATTTTGAAAATCTTTTTCTTGACTGCTGCGAGAATGACATGTTAACGATGAGCCCACATCAGCGCTCACTCTACATCACAGAAATAACAAAGTCAGTTATAAGTCAATGGCCAGTTCAGTTGTCAACTCCAAAACCAGGGGATTTCAAAATCAGGGACTGCAGGCCTTCTCTCAAACAAAACATGGAGAGAGACGCACACTCAGCCCCTCCAATAGACACTCAACAGTTGAGCTAAGATAGCCTGTGTTGTTTGATATAACTTTAGATTACAAAAAATACATAATAACAACAGTCTGTCTTAAGGCATTTATTTGTTTCCGACACTGGGGAAATGGGGAAAAAGAGCAACATTCCCTAAAACCACTGCATCAGAGGCATATGTATCAGATTACACTTTATACACTTTATACTACATCTTCACATGTGCATTAGTAATCCTCAAGATCTGTAAATACACTTTAATGTGTAAAACTGGTGGAGTTACCCTTTAAATCGTCTCGTCTTAATCTCAGTGATTGAACTGTACAGCCAGTGGTCCATTAGAGAAGCAACTGAGGTCAAAAAGCAGTTGTCTCCAGATTTGTAATCTGGGTAAAAAATATAAATTCACAGACACTAACCGGTGTAGAATAAAATGTACATATAAAACATTGGTATATTTAAAACTGTTATGAACGCAAACGGGACTTGAGAAAAAGATAGAAATATGTACTTCTACTTACAAACTTAAGACTAAACACTATTTATCAAATTATTTGCAACTAAAACTTGCTTTTAAGCTTTAAAGGAGCTCCAAAGATCATTTGAATCAGTTAGATTAAGAGATCTTGGATGTCAGAGACAGGTGAGTACAGACCTCATAGATAGTTTTGGCCTATTATTTACATTTGAAACCTGGAATTGGTTTTATGCGCAATCTCTCCACAATCATCTTTACTGCCTGCACCACCTCCCTGCTCCAGTTGTTTCATTATTAATTTTCCCTTGATAATTGCTGGGGAAAAAAATGGGCATTTTAGGGATTCATCATGCATAAATGTAACTAAAAAATTCTGAATTACATGTGTTTGCAGACTGACATACAGGCAAAAAGTCCAGATTTTTGTAAGAATGAACAATATGGCAGATGCATGTGGAATCTGATCTGGTTATCCCTGCTCAAAGCACATGTGATTAATCATGTAATAAGAGAAGTGCCTCATAAGTTATTCCCGTACGTTGCTGCACGCAGGCTGGATAAATGTGTCTATTTTCATGCCACTAATTCATTCCTTCATATTGTCTTGCTTTCCAACAGACACTTTGCGCACCGTTTCCCTTCAAAAATACGACAGACATTTTAAGCAGTTGGAAAAGTGGCAATATCTTGTCTCTCATGCTGTCCCGGGATCCTTTAAGCTCCATATGACCCAGTTTCAGACCAAGCACAAAATAAATGACGTCTTCGTCGATCAATGAATAGGATCTGTTTCACAAAAAACAGATCATGTCCCGGCCTGGCTCCTTGTTAGCTTCACATGCTTCCTTGCTGTTCTAACCGGGGATTCAATAGGCAGCACAAGGAGCAAAGAACAAGGCTGGGAGTTCTAATTTCAGATTGTGACAGGGCTGGACTTGTACAATAAGTGTGCACTACAGGAAGGTACTGAGGGTGTTATCCACCGTGGCCAGATGCAGGTACTCCGGAGGGCCCCCCTCAGACTCTACCTCTGACACCCGGTCCTCGTCGTCGTCCTTGCTCTGACTCGAGAGCGGCTTCCTCCTGCGGACGGAGCCCCGAAGGCGGCGCTCCAGACACGCTAGTATCATCTGGGCAAGGTCCTGCTGGAGCCGCTGGAAGTTCTCTCTGGAAAAGCAGGGAACCAGGTTTAAGACACAGTCCTCACTCAAATATCTACGCTATGGAGTATCTCGTTTAATAGGACAAATAGTACAAAAACAAGCAAGCTGGGACATGTTCATTAGTGTATTTAAAGGATAAGTTCATCCAAAAATGAAAATTCAGTCATTATTTACTCACCCCAAAAACATGAAATGTGTCCATACAGCTTGAACAGTGTACTCCAAGTTGCTGGAGGCCCCAACGTGAATTCAAAACTGTTACTTACACCCCTGGCACGCACTTTTGACACCTTTGTCCTACCAGCAGTGGAGATTTTAGCGTAAAAAGGGTGTCAATAACATCTTTTCAAAAAAGTCCCCATCTGCTTCAGTTTACCAGGAGAATGCTTTAACGCTGTTTTGCTGTGAGGCTCCAGAAATGTCCTGTGGACTACGAAATCTCACCTGACTCTCCATCAGCATAAGGGTGAGTAACTAATGGCCGAACTTCCCGTTTTGGTTGAACCTATCCTTTAAGAGGTGTTGGTAGGCAGATGTTGTTACTGTGGACAGAGCCAGGCGAGCCATTTCCGCCCTGCTTTTGCTCTTTGTGCTAAGCTAAGCTAACCGGCTGCCGGTTGTAGCTTTTTAATTTACTGTACAAACACAAGAGAGGTGTTAATTGTCTCATTTAGCTCCTGGCAATAAAGCAAAGAAGCACATTCTATTTTTGTAACTAACTTTTTGTAAACGGATCATACCTGATACAGAATTTGAGAGTGGATATGTACATCTATGTATTCAGTCCATATCAACATTCACACTGAGCCTCAAACAAATTCTAACAGGTGGAAGGTTTGCTTACGCTGTGGGTGGAGTTGGGAGGTCGTAGTCTTCGCCCGTCTCTCCTGTCAACCAGTAGGTTGTCTCTGTGCCTTTACCCTTAGAGAACACACACATACACACACATTTACATTTAATTTTGCATCGATGTGTGGTGGTCAAGTCCACCACTCTCTGTGGAGTAGAACGCCTCTGGATTCATTTCAAACTGGTTCATTTGTGCGACGCGCGCAGTAAACCTGATGAAGACACTCATCTTTACCTTCAGATACGTTTCTCCTCTCATCTCATACTCAAACTTGCAGTCTGTCCTCTGCAGGATATCTATAGTAGGCTGACTGACGTGGATCCGCAGGGCTGGAGGACATAAAAAAACAAACAAACAAAAAAAACAAAACAAGGCATAATTTGTTTTTTGTATTATGTGGAAGTGGAAATTAATTTCATTAAGTTGATTGGTAGATTCTGCAATTGCGTGTGAGTACTGAGCAGCACATTGCTTCAGCAACATAACTGGACCAAACTACTTAGCAGCACGAATGTTGTCAGCTCGTCCATGAAATGTGTCTTTATTTATTTGTCAACTCACGGTGTCCTGTGGACTCCATACGAGATGCCGTGTTGACTGTGTCCCCAAATAAACAATATCTTGGCATCTTTATCCCAACAACACCTGCTGCACAGGGACCTGCACACACACACACGTAGAAAACACACATCTTCAGTTAGTTTTACATCATGAGAGAATATTAGTGGAAAGGTCAAAAGGTGGTGAATCAACTGAGCAACGGTTGTAAAATGATTTGGGGACCTTTAAAGCAATTTAAGAGACCAAGTTATTCTTTTCTATTTATAAATAATGTGTTTGTTTTTTATTTATTAGACAACAAGCACAGTTACGGATTTTGTGCCGTTTACCTGAGTGCACGCCGATGCGTATCCACACAGGGATACCAGGAAGGTGTCTGAGCTGGAAGGTGCCCATGAAGGCCAAGATGTCCAGCGCCATGCGACAGGTGTCCACCGCGTGCCTGTTCCCATTTCGATTAGGAAGCCCAGAGGCCACCATGTAGGCATCACCAATCGTCTCCACCTGAGGGCGGATGGATTAAATGATGGTGTCTGCGGCCTCTGCTGTCTATTATTCTATCTACTGAATTCAACCCCATGTCAGTACCTTGTACACGTCGTGGTGGTCGACGATGCTGTCGAAGCCCTCGTAGATGTCTTTGAGCATGTCCACGACTTCCATGGGCGTGCTGTACTGGCACAGAGTGGTGAAACCGACTATGTCACTGAAGTATATGGTCACTTCCTCGTACAGCTCTGGCTCCACCACACCGGTCTCCTTCAGGCTTTTCACCACAGGCCTACAGACAGAAACATGTTCAAAGACAGACAAAACAGGACACCTGTGCTGTCATTCCAGATCAATCAGATAAAGCAGGTGTTATATCAACTTATTGGCACTTTCAGCCCTTTTTTTTAAAACATGAATTTTAGCTGTCTTTTTCAACTATTTATCCATTACTTTTAGTAAACTAGCCTGTTTCAACTCTTTACCCATAGCTTTTTCAACCATATCCATTACTTTAGCCAACTATTTCAAGTTCTTTTCAATTTAGTCTGCTTTATGCTTAAAAAACTGTTTATCCATAAGTTAATTCCCATTTCAACTATTTATCCATTACTTTTAGTAAACTAGCCTGTTTCAACTGTTTACCCATAGCTTTTTCAACCATATCCATTACTGTAGCCAAGTATTTCAATTTCTTTTCAATTTAGTCTGCTTTATGCTTAAAAAACTGTTTATCCATAAGTTAATTCCCATTTCAAATGTTTATCCGTTACTTTTAGCTAACTAGCATATAGTAAACATATTTATTCATGACTTTTAGCCAATCAGCATATTATTTCACATGTTTATTAATTTCCTTTTAGTAAACTAGAATATTTCAAATTTGTATCCATTACTTTAGCTACCTTGTATATATTCAAAATGTTTATTACTTTAAGCTAACTATCCTTTATTTCAAATGTTTTACCATTAGCCAACTAGCAAATATTTCAAACATTTTTCCACTAAGTAATTAGCCTATTTCAAATATTTATTTATTACATTTAGCTAGCTAGCATATATTTAAATGTGTATCTATTACTTTTGGCTAACTAGCATATTGTTTCAGATGTTCATCCATTACTTTTTTAGTAAACCAGCATACTCAAAATGTTTATCAATTACTTTAAGCAAACTATTTACACCGTTTGTCCGTTACTTTTAGTTCACTAACCTGTTTCAACTGTTTATCCATTACTATTAGTTATCTAGGTCAACCATACCCATTTATTGTATGATTTTTAAACTATCTATTTTAACCATTTATTATTATCTTTGGCTGTGTATTTGCTTCGCTACTTGTTTGTTATTTTTCAAGCACTCTTTGGAAACTTGTGTTGAGGTGTTATTGCTGATCAGATACGTGTTATATTTTTGATATGGGCTGTGCTCCTTTAATTGTAAACAGACCGAGGCAGCAGCATGAAGTTGAGGTGGTCGGCCCTGTCCCTCTCAGCTTTGTAGAGGACCGTTCTCTCCTCCACCAGGTGCTCCAGGTTTCTGGAATACATCTGCAGCCGTCTGATCATGTTATCCATGTAGCTCTCATTGTCCTGGTTATGAATTTTACTAGAAGACAATGAAAGGAAAGCAAAGGAGAGGAAAGAAAAATTCAAAACTCACTTAAATAGACCAAAAATAGCTTCCTTAGGCTAAAACATCTTTTATGGCAAGAAGAGCCCTTTATGGTAAAAACAATGATTACCTGATTATTTTCCCCAGTAAATTCTCTACCTTCTTAAAGTCAGGTCTTTTTTCTGGATCCTCATCCCAACAGCTTTTTATCAACATGTACACCTAGGAGACAGAGGACACATCATTTCAAAGACATAATAGACGATACGCTGACATTGGCAATTAAAATTGTCACACATTTGTCATTGACTAACCTCCGATTCTTTCTCTGAAGCTGTGTCTAAGTTAAGATCAGGTCTGAAGTAGGACCTGATGACCTTGGAAAGCTTTTCTGTTGGGAGACACACGGACAAGAATTCCCTGCTGATTCACACAAATTAGGAGGTGTACAAAAATATATATCTTTTATTTTTATTTTTTTTTAATATGGCCCATTATTCCCCATTTTCTTCTACTTTGACTTTGAACTAAATTGGAATATAGCAGCTTGGGTACCTTTATTAACTCATTTAATTCATGATTTTTCTGTGGGATAAATGAGGTGAAATGAATCTAGCTGCAATAAAATATAAATCCAGACTGCGAAAGAAACTCTAAAAATAATTCATACCACCCACCAGCAAAAACAAAAAACAAAACCCTCCTTCTCTTCCAATAATTGCCACACAGTTGCTTCAGAAAAAAAAAACGATTGCCTTAATTCTTTTTAATTTGTACAAGCTCAGAGTCAGTGTGGCAGCTTAATGCTGGACAGTGGTTGTGTACGTTTGCTTCACCTGCTCTGTCGGAGCATCTCTCGGTGTAAAAGGTGCTCTTTCTGAGAACAATCTCGTGAGCGATGATGGCAAAGCTGTAGACGTCCCCTTTCTGAGAGGTGCCCTCTTGCCTCAGATGCTCCGGAGCAGTCCACAAGTCTGAGAGGAGGGGGGGGAAATGAAAATGTAAAAAAGCGATAAGATGAAGGACTGAACAAAACACTCAACAAGGAGGGACTGTAGTTTTAACCTCTGATGGGGCTGAGAAAGGTGTTGCAGCCAAAGTCGGTAATTTTTACCACCATGCGATTGTCCATCACACAGTTGGTGGACTTGAGGCGACCGTGTACCTGGATGTCACTGGCATGGAGGTAGGACATGCCCTGCACAGAGGGGAAGAGGGAGATGAGAAGGTTTGGATAAGTAGCAGTCAATGATATTTACTGACATCTAGTGACTGCTGGGGGAACAACAACAATTCCTAATGATGTATGTGTGTATTGTGGGAAATTAAATAGTTTTGAATACAGTAATCAATTTACTGTAGAGAACATATCAGGATGTGAGTGGAGAGGGGGAAATTCCCCTTCACCTCAGGGGTAAGGGTCAGAAAAGTCACTTGAGGGTCAGTTCTCTTGGCCTGATGTGTTTACAGTGAGGTAGATAGGATGACATTTACATTCCCATAAAACAATCTAAGGGTCATGGTCCTGGGAAAGGCATGATCAACACAAACATCAGGGGGTCATTGTTTTGGGAAGAAATTATTAAAAACTGTAGTAAAGTAGTAAAAACAAGTAGAATTTCCCCTTACGGTATCATTCAAGTCTTACCAAAAACATTCCGCTCAATGCGAACTTTTAAAACATACAGCGAATCGTATTGTACTCAACTTGTGTCACGGCTTGTGCCATTGCTAATGGATTACACCATGAATCAATTCACATCTCCCATAATTAGGTACCCATGAAGCATGACTTCTTTTAAATAATCACATTTCAATTACTGAAGAAATTCCTGGACTTATTTGTTCTGACTTTCTTATACAAATTTCCAAATGAAAAGGTATTATTGGTGTAGTGAAAAATACTTGTTACAATTTAGTTTGGATGTAGTTTTTGAGAATTTCTCCTATTAAAGTGATTAGTTAGTAAAATTACCCAGTAATGGCTGAATAATGGTGAAGTTAGGTGTATAAAATAGATTTTAAGAGAAAACATTCTATAGCTGTGCAATTACAGCGAAACGTTTATTCCTCTGTGCTTTTATTTTGAAGAGTTCAATTTTAGGCCCAGTTTTCTATATGTCCAAAAAACACAAATTAAGGAAATTAAAAAAGCAGTACAATATTGAAGTTAGGAAAATGACAACTAGCACATTAAAGGAAAAGCTCAGAAGAAAATGAAAATTATCATTAGTCATTATCTTATCAACTTGATGCCGATGCAAAGGTGGATAAAGTTTTATAGTCCACAAAACATTTCTGGAGTTTTACAGCAAAAGCGTGTTGCAGTAAGTAGATGGAGATTGTTTTAGAATGTATAAAACAATCGACTGTGTGTTTCAAATCAGTTTGGGAAATCTGGGCTTCCAAAGATTTGGATTACGCCAGACGAGGCATATGAAGCTATTTAAATCCATCAGAATGACGCTGGGTATGAGACTGCTGACTGAATTTTCATTTTTGGTTAAACTTATCCTTTAATAAAAAAAAAAATAAAAACAAAAACAACAGGATTAGTCGGGTATAATACTAAAAAGGGTACTGCAATGCATAAAAAAAGACTGATGTAATGTGTCAGCTTTTCTGTCTCACCTTGGCGATGTCGTACATGACGGAGATCTTGAACTCCCAGTCCATAAAGGTCTCCTCTGGGTAAGAAACTTTGTCGTTCAGCACATACTGTAAGAAGAGAGGGACAGAGGGTCTTTGTGAGGTGATGCTACTTTGTGCCTTGAACATCATATGATGGAGGTATTTACAAAAGAAGGACCATCACATTGAATCTGTTATTCTGAACCCATATTCAATCTTTTCTTGCTTGTTCTGTGCAAAGCTACCTATACTAAAAATAGTGACTGGATGTATGCATACCGAACATGCCATACGTACCCTGAGTGACCCCCTCTCTCCATACTCAAACACTCCGAACACACCCTGATCAAACTTCACCGTGCCATAAAACTTAGTGAGGTTGTAGTAGTCGATTTGCTGGAGCTGCAATACAAAAAAAGAAGAGCCATCAAAACATCAAATCAGTAAAACCGCAACATCCAAACAAACCACCCGCTGTGTTCGCATCCGTTCATCTCACCGCATTGAGTTCTATCATCTGGGTCTCGTTGAAGTTCCCATCTGAGTGCTTCAGCTCCTTTAGAATCACAACCTGAAAATATCACAGCAGCGTCAATCATGCCAGCACTGGATTAGCGTGTTGATTGATAAAAAAAACTACTGCAGGGTGTTGTGTTCACCTACCTTCTTATCGTACAGCGCACTGCGGATCTTAAAATCTCCTTTTTTCCTCTCGTCTTCAATCTGATGGGGGAATGTGAAGGACATATTAAGGACCGAGTTTCAGGTTGGAGATGCCAGTAAATCAACATGTACAAAAATTGTGTGCAAACTTGAGTAACCTTTAGAAACAGAATTTTCTTCTTTTAAATGAAAAGTTCACCCTTAAATAAAAAGGGAAAATGGAAAGTGGTGTGTCGCCTCAGAATAAAACATTCTCCTAAATGACTGAAGCAGATGGGGACTTGTTTTAAAATGGCCCTATACAGCTCGTCCAGCGAAATCCAAGCTTCCCGAAGCTCTGAGATAATAAATGGATTTGAAAAGCCGTCATTCAGATGTTTTTTTAAAGGCGAAATCTTCACTGTAGCTGCTAAGCTATGAGCGTTAGAGCTGGAAAATCTCTCTTCCAGTTGTTTTTTAACATTTTAAAACAAGTCCCCATCCACTTCAGTTGTTAAGGAAAAACTCTGCTGTTTTGAAGCTTCAGAAATATTTTGTGGACAGCGACACTTCACCTGCCTTTCTGTCTGCATGAGGGTGAGAATATAATGACCAAATTTTCATTTTTGGGTGAACTTATCCTTTAATGTGCGCTCTATTGCATACATGTTGAACCAAAAGTCCATTTGAGTCCTTCGTAGGGAGAGAAAAGTGATGAGAGGTAGGAGATTAGTCTGGGTTGAAGTTTTACACTTATTTCTCACTGCAGGATAACCTTTACCATCCTGCTGGGATCAATAATAAGTGAGACCATGTTGACACTGACTCTACACCTCATTTACCTTAAGAGAGATGACGTTGAGTTCATTCTTCTCCAGAAGTGTGATGAGTTCGGAGGGGATGTGGGACCAGCGATTCCTAATCATACGATCTCTCCTGTTCTGTCTAAATAGGAAAGAAATACCATCAAGAGGTAATCACTTCATTTAAGTAGTTCATAATTTTATTGTGGGTTACTACTAAAATAGTTTTACATGTTTAAATGATCAAAAAACACAATTTTCCCCCTTTGTATGAAACACTCTGTTTAGCTCCTGTCTCTTTAAGGCCCCACTCTGAACGCCCAGGTCCCTCCGACTGGAACTGGAAATTCTTTAGCTGGGTCATAAAACTCTCTTTCAAGAGATCCATAAAACTACCTTTTTGAATTACTATTATGATTTTAAATACAACACTCATGCATCGCAGCCACACTTGATTTATATCCATCCATGGAACATCATAGTTTGCAGACAGTATTTATGCAAACATCTAGAAATGTCACAATCTCAAAAGTGATCACTGAGCCTGTATGAAGAAATTTGTACCCTTTGACTGACTCTACTAGAAGTGAGATGTCCCTAATTGGAGGTTTAATGCACTTAAATTGGTCAGTCACTTGCCTGTAGAAAAGGAAGGCGATGGAGGCCACCACCACCACTGTGACAGCCAACACGGTGACGATGATGTTGTAATCTTGAGAGTCTGAGGATGACAACAAATAAACAATGGAATTTAAAGTTAAGGGATTTACTGTTGAAAATCCATACTCACCAGTTATTTATTATGCCATAATGTTTGTGTTTATGTCTTGAAGGACATGTAATGGTCTGCAGAAAAGGTGTTGAATAATGATATGCAAGGTTGGTTTTGCTGAAATGAATTTAGACATAACTTAGACATAACTTTGTTTGTTATGTTTGTTATGAGCATGGTGTAAATCTAAATTGGAAGTTTTCTATCTTGCCTGGCATGATAGTGTACTAAACTATAAGCGTGCTCTAAATACTGCTAGAACAGCATATTTCTCCAGCCTAATAAACAATAATAAACACAATCCTAGATTTCTCTTTAACACCGTGGCTAAACTTACTCATAAACCTCAGTCGGTGAGCTGTGCACCCTTCAATGCAAATGATTTCTTAGATTTCTTTTGCAATAAAATTGATGAGATCAGAATTAAAATTAATTCATCATCTCCGGCTTCCTCCTCAAAGTTTGTTGAAAAGTATCCTGCTGCCAATTCTCAGTTAGTCTCAGCTCTAAACACTTTTGAAAATATCTCCCTTGAGATATTGTCCAAAATTGTCTCATCCTCAAAACCAACTACCTGCGTCCTGGACCCCTTTCCGGCAAAACTGTTTAAAGAACTATGGCCAGCACTGGGACCTACGATGTTAAACATTGTCAACACATCTGTTATGACTGGTGTTGTCCCTTCCAGTTTTAAGTCTGCTGTGGTTAAGCCTCTACTGAAGAAACCACACCTCGACCCAGGATCACTAAATAACTATCGACCAGTATCCAACCTTCCCTTCTTCTCTAAAATCTTAGAAAGAGTCGTGTCCCAACAACTTTCAGGCTACCTACTCCATAATAATCTCCTGGAACCTTTTCAGTCAGCTTTCAGAGCCTGTCACTCCACCGAAACCGCCCTTACTAAAGTGGCAAATGACATTTTGCTTAACTTAGACTCTAACTCGACCTCAGTGCTCATGTTACTGGATCTCGCGCTGCATTTGATACTATAGATCATGGCATACTGTCAGACCGACTTGAAAGTCAATTTGGCATCTCTGGCCTGGCCCTAGCCTGGCTAAAATCGTACCTGTCCGAAAGAACACAATGTGTTTCCTACAATGGCACTTCATCAATTTTTACTGCTGTGAAGTATGGAGTTCCCCAGGGTTCTGTTCTGGGCCCTTTGCTTTTCTCTTTATATGTTTCACCTCTCGGCCAAATTATTCGGAGCTATGGAATACATTTCCATTGCTATGCGGACGACACTCAGCTGTATGTGCCCCTAAAAGCTGACAACAAATCTCAAATCACGAAACTAGAGACCTGCCTATGTGCAGTGAAGAAGTGGATGTCTGAAAACTTCCTGCTCCTAAATTCGGAAAAAACTGAGATGCTGGTCATCACTCCAGCCAGCCAGAGACACCATGTTGATCAGGTGACTGTAACTCTGGACAACTGCGTTATTTCTCAAAGCTCAACCGTCAAGAATCTAGGTGTTACTTTTGATTCTACACTCTCTTTTGATCAGCACATCAAAGAAATTACCAAGATCACCTTCTATCACCTGCGCAATATAGCTAAAATTAGGTCTTTCCTGTCCATGGCGGACGCAGAGATCCTGATTCATGCCTTTGTCTCCTCGAGGCTGGATTACTGCAACGCCTTATTTTCAGGTCTTCCACGTGAGAGCACTAAAAGTCTTCAGATGGTTCAGAATGCTGCAGCCAGAGTCTTAACACGTACGAGAAAATTTGATCATATTACACCAATCTTAGCGTCTCTGCACTGGCTCCCAGTGCATCTAAGATCAGACTTTAAGGTGCTGCTGATGACATACAAAGCTGTACACGGCTTTGCCCCGTCGTACATGTCAGATCTAATTAAACCATATATTCCAACTCGGGCATTACGCTCTCAAAATTCAGGGCTCCTGATGGTTCCCACGATCAAGAAGAAGTCAGCTGGCTGCAGGGCTTTTTCCTATCGGGCTCCTTTCCTCTGGAATAACCTCCCAGCTGACATCAGACAATCTGGCTCTGTTGACGCCTTTAAATCTAAACTCAAAACTCACTTCTTTGACGTAGCCTTTAATTAGCCCTTGATACCAAAAGTAAGCTTCTTCAGTGGGTTGGTGTCAGTCTCAATGAGTTCCTATAGTATTAGATTACATTGTGCTGCCGACGAGAAACAATCTGTCTTTTCTGATCAATATTGCATTTCTCTAACCTTTGTTTTTGTTTTCTGTTCCCACAAGCTGTGTCACTCTCTACACTCTCTATAGCTTCCTCCTCCTCCTCCTCCTCCTCTTCCTTTTCTCTCTCCTCCTTCTCCTTTCTCTTCCTCCCCTCTTTCTTTCAGGCTCCCTTCTGATGGACCACGGCCTCCTGGGACCATCTACTTTTTCCGGGCTCCTGCTGCCTTGAAATACTGACTGATCTGGATCGTCACACCCCGGGCTCTGCTGGATCCCTGCTCTCCTCTGCTCCAACACCTCCTCATATCTATATTTCTGTAAATCTTGATGCCTCTCTCTCACTATTACTAATGATCTTGTGTGGCCTGCCCTCTTCCAGGTCACCATGGTGGACAGGAGGTCGTCTGGCTTGGGCACCACTTGGTGATGCCTCGTCCTGCTCGGTCGTCTCCTGGATCCACTCAATTTACATATAACTTGTATCAGACTTTCTGTTGATGTAACTTGTAAACTGTGATTTGTTGCTCTTTTCTGTACACGCAACATCTATTGCATGTCTGTCCGTCCTGGAAGAGGGATCCCTCCTCTGTGGCTCTTCCTGAGGTTTCTTCCATTGTTTTTTTTTTTTACCCTGTTAAAAGTTTTTTTTTTCCATCAACATGTGGAGTTTTTCCTCACTCGAATCGAGGGTCTAAGGACAGAGGATGTTGTTCACTGTACAGATTGTAAAGCCCACTGAGGCAATGTGATTGTGATTTTGGGCTATATAAATAAAATTGATTTGATTTTTGTTTGTTTACTAGGAATCTCCACGGTGTCCCTCCAAGAGACCATTGTGTACAGGACTGACAAGCAGGATCTGTTTTGTGCGTCTTTCATTCTGTCAGACACAAATCGCTCGAACTTCAAGATTTCTGAGAAACCCTGTACAATGTAAATCCAGACAAAATACTATCTCTAAATTTGAGGTAAATTCTGTCAGTTTTAATCGTTCTGTCTTGAGCATTAAACTTTTTTTTAAAAAAAATCTCTTTAATACTATTTGCACCCTAAAACAGAAGCTACACAACTTTAAACTGGGACATTTCCGTCTTCACCTTAGAGACAGTAAAATCTTGAACAACAATATAGTTTTCCGCTTTATAACACATCCGGAGTTCAATCCCATTGACACTCTACAGCAGACTGATAACGCATCGTATCATCAGCAGTAAACAGCTGATGGTCAGCTTAACACTGTCACCTAACAGGTGTGCTATGTGGGTGTTTGTGCGCACATACAGTACGTGTGAATTGGGCGTTGGAAGACAATTTATGATTACAGGTTGTGACAGCCATCTGACACAATCTGACACTGTGTGTGTGTGTGTGTGTGTGTGTGTGTGTGTGTGTGTGTGTGTGTGTGTGTGTGTGTGTGTGTGTGTGTGTGTGTGTGTGTGAGTGTACGCGCGTGTGTGTTTTAGTTATACCTCCTTTTGGTTTGTAGTTAGGAAGTCGATTTCCCCAGATGAAGAAAGGCTCTGTCTCAGCCACTCTGGTTTCATTGTTTTCTGTGTCAAATTCGTATAAAATTCTGAACTGAGGATCACATGACAGGAGAAAATGACACATTTCAGCATTAATCACTGTATGCACTATGTGACAGCAAGATATTCAGGACTGGAGTATTTTTTTTAAAAAGATCTTTGTGACATATATGACTTTCAATATTTTCAAAAGAAAGAACAGGTAAAACAATTAATACTGGTGAAAGTACCTTGTTGTCAGTAGTGGTGTAGATGACTGAGAAAACCACATCTCTGTCTCCATGAATGTCGAGCTTGTAGTTTCCAGCTAAACCTGAGCAGAATCACAGAAACATCTTTACACACAGAACATGTTGAAGTTCGAAGAAGAAGAATCAATTTTTAAGGTATCTTTTTGTCATTAGTGCAAAAAAAACATGAATAAAAAAGCCTGACAGACATGCATCCCATTATGAAGGAACTCTCAATCACACACAGAGGCAGCTGCAGCCTGCAGGCTGTAAACACCTCATCACTTCATCAACAGTGATAGCGGCTGACAACTTCAGTCTGTTAGGCCTCAAACACAACAGTAACACATGTCAACTCTCAGGGCTGTTTTGTGGACATGGAGGTCATGTCATCACTATATTTTCAGCTATCTGTGAGGAGTTATGATTATACAATTTTAAAAAAAATGCTTCTTGTGAGTATTTCATGAGCTGATTCCAGTATTTTTAGATTCAGTCTTATTCTAATTAACAGCTGTTGGGCCAACATAACAAGTAACAAGCCACACTAGCTGCCCTATGAGGCTGTATTCAGAACAGTGACGTAAATAGTACCCAAAAAGATATACTCGAGTAAAGATATCGTATTCAAATATTACTTTGGTAAAAGTCAGAGTCACTTTACACTTTAAGTATCTGATGTTGAATATACTTAAGTTTCATTTCAAGTAAAAGTAAAATGTACTGTGCGTATTTGTACATGTATGGTATGTACTGTATTGTATACTATGGGTTGACCAATTATCGGCCTTGCTGATTATCAAATCCATTTTCAGCATTCACCCAATTGCTGATGAAATAATTCATTTCCAAAAATGTTCTATTTTGGCTCTGATGCAGCATGCAATCAGTAAAGCAAGTAGTAACCAAAGCTATTGAGTAGAAAGTACAGTATATGACCCCAAAATGTGGGGGAGAGGAAGTATGAAGTAGTATAAAATGGAAATAATCAATAAAAAGTACAACTACCTCTAGGTTGTTCTTGAGTAAATGTACTTAGTTACTTTCCATCACCTGTTCAGACACAGAAGTGAGCTAACATCATTATGCTAATGTGAACGCAATGACAATGCTAACGTGATGATGTTGAGCAGGTATCTTGGCGTGTTCATCAGTTTAGCTTGTTAGCATGCAAACATTTGCCAATTAACCCTAAATACATAAGTACAGCCAAATCTGATTTGTTTTGCAGGTACAGTATGTGTTCAGACATAGAAATACATTGTGATGATGGCCTCTTTATTTCACAATGCTTTTTTTTAGTACTTACTCCATTTTTGTCTTGGATTTCTTTTTTCCATAATATATAATAATTTTCCATAGCAATATTAGAAGATAATGAGACTCTATGTAACAATTTGTAGAGGTGTATATGTAGCAATCACTTTTTTATTGGCAAAGTGTGAGCAGATGACTTAAATCATTTGACCTCCCATGTCTCTCTTGGTTGCCTATAAAAGCCCATGGACGATTTGTTCAAACAGTTTAATCAAATTTAAAGGATGTGACTATGCATGTTCTCGAGTGCCCCTTTAAAGTTCATTGTACTTTCATTTTTTGTCTCCTTCTCTCAAGCTCTCCCCTCCTCCTTTCTCACCATTAAAGGAGATGTCTCTGAAGTAATTTGCATTGACGTACTCCATGTTCACAATCTCTGAGAAATTCTTTGCACTGATGTTCCTCATCACCTGGCCGACTAGCAGCACCGCGTCATGGTACGCAGCAATGTAATCATTCATCTGCAGAGAGAGGGAAACAAGTTTATGATTAGAATTAGTCTGGATGTAGTTCTTGTGACACATTTTTCTTTGTAGATTATTCAGAGTAACAGGAACACTGATGCTGGACATTTTGGAAAATACGTTCATACCCTTTCCCACTGAGAGTTAGATATAAAGGCCACCATGGCAGAAGGTGATTGAAGTAGGCAGTTTTTAAATTTGGACAGAAACAGGCTACTGCTGCTTCAAACCTTCAAGTTAAAGTGAAACTCTCGCCAAAAAGCAACCAAGGCTTTATTTGTGATTGAATATGAGTCAAACCTTCGTGTAAAAGCATATTTACGACAAAAGAGGCACTTTTAAGATTTACCATAGTTTCGTTTTTGGGCAAGCTAATTTTCAGTGGGGTGCAGTGGCACTTTTACGCTAGCATCAAAATCGCTATTTTTAAAACACTAAGAAGGCTCGACACAACATGAAACTTTGCTCGTAGTATCACCAGGGTCTCTACACATGAACACGAGGATTGAGAACATTGTTTGTGTACACAGAGTTTGCTAAAAAGGTTTTTGGACAACTCACGTTAGTCGCTGTATCTCCGGCGAGCCGCCCTCATGGCAGACAAAAAGTGTCGATCCCCAAGTGCGACCTAACAGACCGCTCTTCAAGCCTGCCTTTCAAGTTTCATGTTGTGTCGAGCCTTCTTAGTGTTTTAAAAATAGCGATTTCGATGCTAGCGTAAAAGTGCCCGTAGCACTCCCATTGAAAATTAGCTTGCCCAAAAACGAAACTATGGTAAATCTTAAAAGTACCTATTTTCACAATTAACAACATTTGACCAGAACAGCCAACTCAACATAGACTGAACTAAAGACTGGACTTATATACAAACTAAACTAACAAGAAAATGAGGTTCTGGTGGAGTGGCAGAGAAACACAGGTGAGGGTAAAAGAGCAGGGGAGGATCTGACGGGCTGAGAAGAGCAAGTGCAGATCAGGTGTGGAGGGAGGAACACAAGAGGGAAACACAACACAACCCAGAAAACACACAGAGCACAAATAAAAGGATGCAAAAATGACAGGACCATGACAAATCCTATATGCTACATTAAATCAGGGCAGCTGTGGCTCAGTGTCTTGTTATCAGAAGGTTGCTATTTGATTCCCCTGGTCTGCATGTTGAAGTGGCCTTATGCAAGATGCTGTATACTAAATAACCCCAAACTGCTCCTGATGTGCTGTTCTGCACCTTGCATGGCAGCCACAGCCATCAGTGTATGTATGTATGAATTACTGTAAGTTGCTTTGGACAAAATGTAACGTAATGTTAATCTGAATTGGATGGCTGCAGCACATTCAACGATTTAATTCCCCCCCCCCCCCCGATTGATATACAACTTCCAGCTGCTCAACAATCCATTGTCTCCATTGTTGGCAAACTTAACTTAAAAAGCCCCTTACATGCAGATGTTTCTTCAGATTCTTTGAAGATAAAATATTGTAGATGGTGAAATCCCTAAATGCCTTTCAATGTGTTTTGAGAAATATTGTTCTTACCATTAGACTATTTGCTCAGACTTTTTCAGTGGTGACCCTCCCCCCATCCTCTCTTGTGAACAACTGAGGCTTTTGAGGATGCTTTCATACAGAGTTATGATACTATCCACTGTTTACCTGAGGAATGTTTACCTGAGGAATGTTTACCTCAGGAATATTCCAAACAGGTGTATTTTGAGCATTCCACAACTCTCCCACTGATTTGTACCCAGAAAATTATTTAAAATATGTTGTGGGCATCAAATTCAGTATGCAGTTATATTAAACTTTGAACATTAAATATCTTGTCTTTATGCCGCACTTAATTGAATATAGGTCAAAGGGATTTGTGACTCTTTTTTTCCAACTTTTTTATCCAATCGAGGAAGTAGAAAATGTTACAAGAAACGAGGAAGTTAAGTGATTTTGAAATCCTGTGTCCTCACCGTGTTGTTGCCCTTAGGGTCTGTGTTGATAGTGTAGCTCCTGGTGTTGGGCATCGTGAGCACCAACACGTTCTTCATGGATGACACTGACGGTGTGTTGGTGTAGTACTGGTCGCTGTGGAGAGGAGGCGGGCAGTGTACCCAAGTCATACTTAAATATTCCTTTGATCAAAGTCAAAACACGCATTTGAATAGTCTTTGAGTAATAGTACACGTATCTGATATTTAATGTACTTAATTTTCGAATGAAAAAGTAAAAGTAAGCTATGCATTATTTATCTGTATGTATATGCTGTATACTATGGGTCCAACAATTACTGGCTTAATAAATCATTTAATCCAATATTCAGCATTTTGCTTGTGATCAGAATCCATATTTTTTTACATAATAAAGGGAAAAGTTACAAATATGTCTTACAGTGATTTATATGCCAAAGAGGACATCAAGCATTTGTGAACTGTACAGAAAATGCAAACTGGAGATTAAAGAGATGGAAAAAGAGATTGAATCGCTCACTTGTAAAGATCAATGAGGATGAAGAGGATGTCACCGTTGTCCGCCACTTTGATCTCTTTTTTCACCTCCAGTATGTCCGCTGGTGATCCACACATGATGAACACTGCAAACAGGGAAACTGTTAATCAACAACTACAGTGTATGTAGGAAATCTCCGCGGGAGTCAAATCCTCTGACCCTGATTTCCATTTATATTTCCTCTTCAACCTTGAAACCAGTTAATACCAAACCCAAATGTCTTCTTTTATAGCTGTATCAACATGAAATAAAAAAGCTGTGAGGTGTGTGTACAAGGGACACACTTGGACTTAGTTTTACATTTGAGTGGTTTGGAGTAAAGCTACAGGCCTTATGATGTCATTATCGACCTCTGAAAGTCAAATACACAGATATGCAGTTTCCATAGGGCTTATTCCCACCTAACTACGTAGTGCTCCTTTAAAACACATCAGTTTTCTCATACTGTCTTCCCCATCTGTCTGACACGCTCTTTTTCAGCTCCTGTCTTCTTTGATGCCTCCTAGTTTGAGGAGACTGGGTATTAGGGAGGGGGTCCTGAATACCAGGTCCCCTCAAACTAGCTTCTAGACCTTAAATCATGCAGATGTCTGTTGACATGACGAATTAAAGGCGGGACTACTGACGAGGCGTCAGTAAACTCTGTAGTGCTCTCACTGTCACATGAGTGAATGCTGTTCCAAAAAAACTAACGGTCACACTGTACTTCCTCACACACCATCTATGACAATAGCTGAGCATTTCAGTCAAACAAGGAGATGCTTGTTTTATGTTATATATACACATATAAAACGACTTACAGTTGCTTGTCCTGTTTTTGGGTGATTGAAGTACTGTCTTCAGCTCATTTGGTGTGCGCAGCACCACCAGTACGTCTATACTTATCGCAAAACTGCCTTGGTCCAGTGCATTTATATACCTGCGGGAAAAAACAAGACAGCTTTGTTAAAACTATTCTAACTATGAACTCAACATTTCAATGGTGAATTCATGGCACGTAACAGAAAGTCAAATCACTGTTGTGTTTTACTTCAACACACAAGACATGCCATCCTGTCACTCGCAATCACAAAGCCTTTCAACATCAGTAAGGTGCTAGAGGAGTCGTGTTCCTGGCCCATCATTTTAGTATGCAAAACTTACAACAGACAAAAGTATCACACTCAGAAGTGTGAAGGTATGTAAGAGATTGTTTCTGATTGTTTTGGACTAGAGGAAATAATGATTCTATTTTCTATTTTTTAAATTTTCTGAGAAGACATGACATTCCAATGAACACCAGACTGGAACCTGAATGACGAGGCTAGGCCTAGGCGACTTACCAAAAGCAATCCTCAGTGTTGCTCTCCCTCTTGTAAACATATGCAGACTTCCACTGAGGTTTGAACTTGTTTTCGTCGTCCCAGAAATTGATAAAGAAGTCAGAGACCTTGCGTGCGGGCGGCAGGAGGCGCTGCAAGTTGAGGGTGTAGTCGCAGGAGGTGCCGAAGCTGCCAGCCGAGATGATGGGTGTACTGAGCTTCAGACCCCTTTCCGCACTGACAGAGAGATACAGCCGAAAGGAAAGGGAGGCAGTAAGATGGAGAATTAAGTCTCCATGAAGGGGTAAAAGGCAAATTCCACAGGCACCATACTAAAACATGTCTACGTGTTAAACTTTGTCTGGATATGTGAACTGCCATATTGATCTGCACTGTGATTGTTACTTTTTTAAAAAGTGGCACTTACTTAACTATGGTGTAGGTAGCGAAGGTGCAGGTTGGCCCGAGTACGGCACATCCCAGCTTGTTTGAATTCTGCAAGAGAGAACAGATGAGGGGCGCCGTTTAGCTCAGTTGGTAGAGCGGGCGTCCCATGTGCATAGGCCCTGTCCTCGCTGCAACAGCCCCGGGTTTGAGTCCCGGCCTGGGGCCCCCTGCTGCTGCCACCCCCCCTCTCCTTCATCCTGTCTTCCATCATATCTTCAGCTGTTCTATAAATAAAAGGCCCCAAAAAAATATTTAAAAAAGAAAAGGTGTGAGTGATTATGGCGGTTTGATTTTTACATTTGTATGTCTGGCTCACTTGGCTGATTTTAGTTGTGCTGAACTAGCTCTTTACTGTGACAGCTACCCCCAAATGTTCGCCATTCTTTGCAACGTTGCTTGCACACGTCCTCACAAATCATTTAAAAAAAAACGTTTAAATTGGGGGAATATTTTAGGATCTGAAGTAATGGGAGCAACGTAGCTGAATAAGGTTTTAACCCTAGGGGCACAAACTAAGCACACAGATAGCCAGCTCTCAAAGAGAGAGTTGGATGTGGAGCCAGACGTCCTGGAGGAATAAACACCTGGAGTCACATTGGACTCTGCTCTGAACCAGATCTATTTAGTCTCAATATTTAGTCTTAAAACATTTCGCAGCCCTCCCCTCAAAAAACAATCATCTGCTTCACACCGCCAAGGTATTCTGCCTATTTGCGTAACAGTGGAGGTACTTACCATCATGTTCTTTATCTGCTCCACTCCCGCACAATTGGTATTATCGCAGGTTTTATGTCGCTGATAGGTCAGGTTGAGCGCTCGAAAGTTCGCCGTGAGATTTAAATTCACACCTTCTTTGAAGGTTATGGAAAGAAACACAGTCAGAAAAAAACAATGATATCTTAGTTTTGTGACGGATATCAACAGACTGTCCATATCCATCAGCCAGCACACAAATAAATTACATAAACAAGTGGATTTCCCTGTGGTATCGGAAGAAGTTCTCAATGCTACTGCGGTGTGGTCTGTCTTCATTAGGGGCTATGACATGCTCTGTTGGATTCCGGAAAGTTGTTTCTGTAGTTTCAGGTAAAGCTGAAAGAATCATATCAGTGACCCTCTAATCATACATCAGATAGCCTACTTCCTATTTCCTCTGCAATACACGAACAATGCTGTTTCTTTCTTTGTGAGGATAAAGACTTTTTGCCTGAGCTTTCAGCTCAACGTCGTGTCATCGATCATGTACTTTAGACCTCTTTACTAGGTTCTCTTTTCTAGGAGTCGGTTGAGATTTAAGACGGCAGTCAAAGACGGTATGGACTTAACTGATGACAGTGTTGTCAAAGTCAAACTGCCAGGTGGGAACAAAATTGGCGTAGGAACAGTGATCAGCCTAAGGACTAGGAAACCATCAGTTGGATGTCAATATAAAAATTGAACAGTAGCGTAAAGTATGACATCAACATACATTTATCTTTAGCCAAATGAATGCTCACAATAGGGACCCACTAATCTACTTTTATCAAGTGGCTCACAGCAGGTTCATCCAGCCATATCAAGTTTAGTATAAACTTAAACGGTGTCACTGTCATGCTGACCAAAGATCAAACTGAGCAAGCATGAAACAATAAGCTAAGCTCTATGATCGTTTCATTTAGGCTCTTATCTTATAATTCATTACCCTGATTACCCGGACTGTTTTTAGTCATTGCTTCACTTCACTCCCCTGATATCTGATCGACCAAAGTTAACAGTGGGAACACTGGATAAGCTGAAAGGCAGGAAATGAAAACAGTGAGACCCTTTAAAGGTTGTAGCTTTGGGGGAAAAAATGTGAAATTACTAACATGTATGACAATCTTAAACACCTCTGACCATGTGGTGTCACACAGCAATATAAGAGAATCATGTGTAATGAGAATCTGTCCAAACGCAACCAGCTATATTCATAGTTTTAAACAGAGATTTCAATAAATTTAATACACTATGTGTCATAAAATAACAGTCAACTAATATATTCTGTACATTTTTGCACTGATAAATAATGTCCAGACTTTTTTATTGTAGGATCTACAGTTATACAAAATAATGTCCCATAATTCCTTGTGCATGTAAAGACATGTTTATGTTGCATTTTTTTTTTTTATTACCTTACCGCTTACCTGGACTAGGAATGGCGTTATTTGTGTCTATCGCCTTCAGTATTTCATCTTCCACAAAGTTCAGACTCCAGGGAGACTTGTTGTCCTCCAGCAGGATCACATTGATTGTAGTCCCTTCCAGACAATGTCTGCCACCCCGACATCGAGCAGCAAGAATCCCCAAGACACACAAACACAACCACCACCACCCTGATCCCATTTTCAGCCCCGACGTTCCTAACAGTCCATGATCTGATAAAGGTTTTCTGTTTCTCACTGCTCCTGCTCCACGGTCCGGCTCGTCTGTAGCGCAGAGGAGTCACCAAACTCTCCAAGAACTTCCTCCTGAAAAGAACCGATGTGTAGGCTCTATCAGAACCCAAGTCTTTGTCTGAGTTGTTCACTCCTCAGATTCACGCTCCCTCTGAGTGGCTGCTCACCTGTCCTCTCCTTTTTCACATCAAGTTGTTAATGTACAACCTTTAAAGACACAAAGGCGGGCCATATAACCTTCTCACTGTTGTTGTGCCAAGGTCTGCATGAATTACGAGCTTGAAACAAAGGCAAACATGCAAACACAGGGCACAGATTCAAGCCGGTTGTTTGCTTGCTCGGTGATGCTTCAGTTAATCAAGGAAAAAAATAACTGGATATATCATGTCGGTGTAATGTAGGCGTAAAATGAGCTGCTCTGACCTTCAACAGGACAGACATGGTGTGGCCCGTCTAACTTCTATAAGTGTATGTGGAACCAGTCCTGTTGTACATTCTGTGCTTATGGGTACCTGAAGTGTGACAAGCAGCCACGCAAGATGAATAATTAAAGTTGCAATATGTAAGTAAACTGAGGCTAACTGAGCAAACTAGCTAACAGCAGAACATCAGAGGTTAGTCTGCTCCCAATTTGTTTTGAGCATGAATTCAACGAGTGGCAAATTCCTACATAATCCACCTTTACAGGGGCTCTGTGAAACAATCAGTAGCTATTGACAAATTTAATCACTCTTTTATTGGTCATTTTATTGGTCATAGGTGAACAGATTGTAACGTGACAGGAAAAATGAGAGCTTCCCCCGTCTCCCTTGGTTAGCCTGTGGATGATTTTTTTTAAAGTTGGGTAATGCCACTGGATTGAAGATTTCTTTGTGGAGGATTTAGGTCGGATTTTGCACAACAATCCAAAGGATGTGACGTTACGTAGGTTTCTCGAGTGCCTCGTCTCAGTGCCTCTCTCTGCTTTGCATCAGCAGCTAATGTTGGTTTAGAAATCAGGTCAAACTAGCTATTGACCGCTTCCACCATATCACAGGAATTCCACAAAGCCCCTTTATGTTTTATATTTAAAGACAGTAGCTGAGGCAATACTCTGACTGGAGCAGATTTTAAAGAAAAAGTTCAACAACCCGGATAGCTTAGCTTAGCATAGTTTAGCTTAGGTGAGCTGGGCTTATAGGGCTAAGACTGAAACAGGGGAAAGGATTAGCCTGGCCTTTCCTAAAAGTTACAAAATCCACCAACTACCTACTTCAATATCAAGATTGTTTAATACATACAAACGGATATTGTAAATACCACAATTAACCATTTTATAGCAGGGTATGCAACAAAAAAAAGCCCTGCTGAATTAGACAAAGGGTATAGCATGGCTAATCTGTATCTGAAAGGTCAGTCTGACTCCCTTCAGCTAATCAAGATTTGCTAGTATGACTAAGGTTTAGATTAAGAGAAAAGGCCACGACTTGGCTTATAGTTACAGTTATTATAGTTAATGGATTGAAGAAATCAATAACCAGTCACTTTAGATTTGGAATGAAAAACAGCATGAAATATGGTGTTGAATCAAAAAACAGACTCTGAAAAAGACGTTTTGACGACAGAGCTCATCTGTGCGAGCGAGTGGGATTTGTCACTGTATATTTTTGAGACGCCAGGCAGACAGCAAACACAGACGCACAGCTTGTAAATTTCTGAAAGACATTGCAGGAAAAAGGAAAGACAGGAGAGAAAGGAGAAGAGCAAAGGTTGATCAGGCCATAAAACTCATCAGAGATAACGTGCTGTAAAACCTCACACACACACTCCCGGGTTTCTTGTGAGAGGCGTTTTATACTGTTTATCTGTTCCATATGCAGTGCATACAGCCGCACTCCACAGTCCCTGGAACTACATAAATCCTACAGCCGATTACATTCAGCTGAGAGCGTCCTCATTTAATTACTACAGTCTCCTCAGCCTGATTAAGCGTCTAAACGATCAGGTTACAAGCAGGCAGTTAACTCTGGTGTCTGAAGATCTGAGCAGTGTGACCCATTACACACACACACACACACACAATCTAATGACAGGAATTAATTATCAGCTCATTACTTGGAACAATCACTTTACAGAGGATGTCTTCATCCCCTTCCGTGAGTGTGTGTGTGTGTGTGTGTGTGTGTGTGTGTGTGTGTGTGTGTGTGTTTGTGTGTGTGTGTGTGTGTGTGTGTGTGTGTTTGTGTGTACAGTCTGTCTCTGCCAAACACACATTTCCCACACTTCTCGTCTATGACACAAATGTCAAATGTTCCTCATCTATCACTGGAGCCTGGCCATAAAAGTTTAAGTGCGTGTGTTTCTTCATATTCAGAGTGTTTGCATTGCAACGAGCGGAAAATGAATGAAATCAAAACAAATCAATAAAACATGCTTATTACATTTGACTTGTATTGTTATCCAGTGGCGTTGCTCTGATTCTCAGCGTGTTGTTCCACTATTAGTGTCACCATTGTTTCCTGTTTCTTCATTAGTGAACTCTGATAACACTTGATTACATGAATATGTCGTTAATAATTTGCCAAGGAGCGCTTGCTTTATCCAGAGATTTGCGAGCACACCTTTTTGTCCCTACATGTGGTCTGTACTTTTTGTTTTGTTCTTTCATCAGGCCAAAGATTCAAACAGTAAGCCACATCTGCGCCTCTGTATTCAGTCGGATCAGCTCACGATCTTCTCTCACGCTGCCATGCTCTCTTGTTTCAGTGTGATTGTGTGAACTGTGGATCAGGTGGTATCAGCACGATGACAAAGACGGTCAAGCACAACCTGCTGTTGCTGACTTTCTCTGACGTGTTCCTCCTTTCTGGTTCGTGTTAATCAAATACATCAGAAGCTGTAGCATTCATTTAAAAAAAACAAAAAAAAAACACACTCTTGGCTCCTATAAAACATGGCTGCAGTCTTTTGAAGATGAAACATCATTCCTTAAAACTGAACAAACATGGTGTGTATTAATCTGACCAAAGTCCTGTCTTGTCGGCCTCATCATGGGTTTTCTTGTGTTTGCTTTCTTCTATTCCTTTTTTTATTATCATTGTCAATTATATTGATTTTATTTTACACCTGAAACATGTTTGGCTTTCGGGTGTGTCAGGCTAAGTGTTTTGTTTTTTTTCCTTGTACATTTTGAAAGCATATTCTTTTCTTTTTTGGTGACTCATTTACAGTTCACTGTGTGCGTCCGCTGTCTTAACCTCTTGGTCTTCATTAGGTTTACCAAAGGGAAACTTTACAAGGGAGAAACTGGAGATGAGACCTTAGTGAAAAAATGAGCACTCATATTTTCAGATTAATTTGGAATTAACTCTGGAAATATAATAAACAGGAGAATTTTTTGTTGATGAATTTAATATATGCTTAATGTCTCTCAGCAGACAAAGAAGTTTAAAACCTCAAACAGGGAAACAAATGACTTTGAATCAAGAGTACATGCTACACGGTGATAAAGAGGGCACATTTTTGTCTGATAATCTGCCGGGTTTAAGAGCAAAAAACAACAACAAAATAACTGTATACATCCCTTTTGGCCTCTGTTTTAGCAAACAGTTTCCAGCACTTTTGAGTTGCATCATGGGATGTCCATCAGGGGTGTCCTACGAGCAAACTTCTTTTTGCCATCGTCACACAGCTGCCACAGTTGCTATCTGATAATCACCAGTTAGCTGCCGTGTGGAGGGGTTTTAAACATAACGGTTATTTGTACGCTGAGAATATAGATAGATAGAATTACTTTAATGATCCCAGACTGGGAAATTATTTGATTTCTTGAATATACTTGAACTTGTGGCGGTACTGGCAGTAAATCGTTTACAGGCCAGCCCAACCTACAGAAAAATATAAACAAATAAGGTGAAATTCTAAGGGAAATGCCCAATAAACAAATTTACCTTCCAGATATACTAAACAAGTGCCTCCTACAAGCCCCAGGGGAAATAAAAAATCAGCACAGACAAAGAAAAAATAGCGAGCCACAAACAATTGCACTGCTACAAACTGTGTGTCCCATCTCAGAATAATTGGAACTTTTCAGTCACAATTTTCGATAACAAACTCAACCCCATAAAAGTGAACAAGTGAAAAAGATAAGCCCTTGAGCCCCCCTATACACATGTTAGTAAAACTATAATATTTGAAAATGTCTCTGTTTTACTTGACCAAGCATGATCGCTCTCCCTATCTCCCCTGTGAGTGGGTACATTTAGTCAGGATGACATTTCTCCCAAAGTTTCAGTATCTTATCTACTGATTCCTGACTTTTAATTACAAAAATCAATTTGACATCCTTCAATACATTATTCCTTCATATATTTGGAACGGTTAACATGCTCAACTGCAGCATCCGGGGTATGGCTTCACCTATGGCCTCCAGTTTTATTATTGGGCTGCAATTGGGCCTTCGTGTCCAGTTAGGGTCTCTATGAAGGATAGTTAGTGCAGTCCAGTGTCATCACCTTTCATTTTGAATGCAGCCCTATGGCACAATGAGAGACAAACTGAGATAAATCCACCTGTTTGACTCAGAGATTCAGTGAAACTAAAGTTTACACACTGCTGACACCCAGTGGAGAGACCAAGTGTGAAAAAGAAGCTGTTTAGAGCTGAAGCTACTTTACAAATTCAGATTTTTACATTCAAAGCATATGATGAGCTGATCAAATGTGGTGCATTATTTTCCAATTACAACTATAAAATGCTTCTTTCATCAGTGATAATAATCCAATGATATAGCATAAGTGTATATGTTGTAGTAGCATTAGTAAAACAGCCACAGGGGCCATTTTATTGTATTATGAGTACATCTACCTTTATTACTTCAAGTACATTTTGCTTCATACTGTATGCTTAGATCATCATAAACATTTGAAATGAAGGACTGTGTATTTCCAGCATGTGATGTGGCTTATTTTACCTCAGCAACTGATTTGAATACGTCCTTACTACTCTGGGTATAAGTAGAAAACCAGTCTGTGGAGTTGGGTTGCCAGGTCAGGTCATAGGTTGCCTGTTACTTCTCAAGGAGTTTGGCCACATTTGCTTTCTTCACTTTTTCTTATAAAAACTTTGTTTGTGATTTATTTTTCTCAATAAGTCCAATTCCCCCAGTCTGTGTTGTTTTATTACCCATGGTTTTTCCATTGGCCTTTATAATCAACGATCAGATTATCTGTGCCGCCGTGTTCCCTCGTGGACTCCAGCGAGACAAAACAACATGTGGACACAACGTGGTCTATGCCAAAACAAACCCAGACTAACAGTTTCAGATTCCAAACAGCTGTCTGAGACACTGAGGCAAAGTTCACTGCAAAAACACTTTGTGGAAGAGGGCTCCTTAAAATAACTGCCCTAGTTTATTCCACTTTGTACTGACATCGGTGAAGACTGAACAGACTGAGGGAAAATGAGCACAGAGAGTAGTCCTCTGCTCTATATAACCCGAATAATAAACACACAAGTCCGTGAATACAGTAGTAAGTTTTATTCAAACTATTTCTTAATGACAAAAGACAGTGTCACAGTGATTTGAAAAAATAAAAAGTGCTTGCGAACTCAATCAAACTCATTTCCCTCACAGTAAGGAAACCAAACAGATACAGTGTGTTACAATGATGTTAAGTCACAGTCATGGTGAGAAATCAAAGATGCATAGGAGACCTGAAGACGCTCCTCTGAAGGCTCCGACCGTGTTACTGCATGAAGAAACAGAATCAACACATTCTACGTACAAATTACGACAAACGCTACAGAACATGCCGATTTCCAAAACAACGAGACTGCTTGTTGTTTTGAACATCACTTAGTTATTAAAAATTAGACAAGAATTATGTAGGAATTAGAAACTTGTGTAAGGAAAGGCGGAAGGTTTGCTTCTTCTTCTTCCCTGTCAACGATGACACGACAGTAGCAAAGGGGTATTAACAGGGTAGTATCATTAGAGTGAGGTGTGCAGTGTATTCAATTAGGCTTACATTTGCACAAATACTTATAAATGCAGCTTTTGATTACCAAACACCTGATGGTTTCATAGTTACAAATGAAAATAAATAAGTCAATAAATAAATAGTCTTTTTAAAATTACATCAGGAAGCTTTTGCTGCTCTGTTTTTTTTTTTGTTTTGTTTTTTTTAAATTTCACAGTCATTTGCCATAATGCAATGTAACTTACTGGACTCCCCGGTCATCAATCTTCCACCTAAAAATCAGCAGTTCATCCTCCTGAGCTTGAATTTGATGCAGTGATGCTTGGTTCCCTGTATCAGTTTCATTTACTTGGTCTATATCAAAGGTGCAGTATGTAAGAATTGGTCACTTGTTGAATTCATGTTCAAAACAAGTAGGGTGCAGCGTATCACCAGAGTAACTGCTAACTGCTCAGTTAGCAGTGTAGCAAGACTTGGACCTCAGAGTAAAGGAGCTTTGTACTGCTGAGGCTAGCTGGTTAGCATGCTAACTTCATGTCTTGCAACACAATATAAAACATCAAAACTAATACTTCCTCACATTCTGTTGAAAATCTTGGTTAATTTTTCGTTTTAAAGGACCATTCTTACATATCGCACGAGAAAAAATAAGAAATACAGCATTTCACAAGAGGGAGTCATTTATCACAACAATAAAAAAAAAAAACGTGGCCTTTAAAGCTTTATCTTCGAAATGATAAAGTTTTATAAATAATTTAAAGGAAAAGTTAAACAATTAGGGAATATACATATTCACATTTTTGACAAGAGGAACAAGAAAAGATTGATGCTACTCCCATGGCTGTATGGTCAATATGAAGCTACAGCTAGCAGGCAGTTAGCTTAACTTAGCCTAAAGACTGTTGTTTTTACACTTCAGTTTTTGTTCAACTGAGATGTAATGCGTTTTAGTGGTACTGGTAAGCTGACTGTGTACCTTTGTACAAAGCCAGGCTAGCTACTTCTCCATTTCCAGTCTTTGAGCAAAGCTAAGCTAAGCTATGCTAAGCTAACTGGCTGCTAGTGGTAGCTTCATATTTTGCACGCAGGTACAAAAATGGTCTCAATCTTCTCTTCTAACTCTCAGAAAGGTGGAGAATTAGCATATTTCCCCAAATGTTGAACTATTTCTTTATGTTATCAAGTTAACCTGACAACCAATAGGCTAAGAACTGCCAACTTTCATTCATCGTCTTCCCTCTTGCACGTGCTTTACAACATTTCCAATCAAGCTGTGTTTGAGCTCAAGTACATCTACAGGTAATCACTCTATCCTCTGCCTGTTCCCTTCCCTTCCCTTCCTCTCCTCTTCTCTGTTTCCTTCCCTGACCCCAAACCCTCTGGCCTGGTTTCCCTGTGGCAGGCCCTCACAACTTCCAGCTACTGTCTCTACCACCAAACCTTAGGACCGTCATAGGAGCTGGCTACAAGATCACTGGATTTCTACATTTGCAGAGTATACAAAATACAGTAGTGCTACAATATTAAGAATGAAATAATTCCTTATATGTGGAGCTTACCACAGCTCCTGAGGCCGGAGCACATTAAGAGCCATTCAGATCTTCGTCTGACTTACTCTCCACTGTTAAGTGCATTCATTGTTTTCATTTGGCAGCCACGCACTAGCTCGCGTGGTGCGTGAAACAACCTTGGAAATGTTTACATTTTCTGAGGGCAGTAAGATGAAGGAAGATCCTTCCATGTTAAGCCAAGGCAGATCATAAACGACAGAAACAAATGTGTTTTTCTTGTATTTCCATTTGATCTGATGCTCTGATGCGAGGCAAACATCTCCATCTGTCGCTGTAAACACAGACACAATATGGCTACACTGTACTTCAATCAGATGTTTGTCACATGACTTTTGGCAGTGGTGGCGCATAAATCACATCCATTGGTTGCCTAGGCGTTTAGGTTCTAAATTCAGAACTCCACCTAGCTGGACCCTTGAAAGTGTCCTGTCTGTGATGTGACAATGGAGCGGCGAGATAGCTAAACTAGGTCAAATTTCTCAAAATGTGATTCGGCCTCTTCAACATCCCGAACATCGCTTCTTCTTGAGCGACCGCTGACTCCAGACTAAAATATATTTCCTATGGTGAAATTAAATGCTAGCACAAAGCCCTGACAAAACCTTCAAACCCTAACTTAAACATTCAAACCCAACTAATGACCTTCAAAAGGAAAACATTCAAACATGTACATTCAAAGCTTAATTCTCAATGCCAACCTTTGTACTCAAACTTTCACCCTTCTATAACCGAGCTACCACAGGCTGAGCTCTGCTGTATGCCAAGCTCCGCTCCCTGTTCCCCAAACCTCACAACTGAAAACATAAAAACCTAAAATGACATTTAAATCCGCCTTTGCCTTTTGCAGTCTTGCGGCCCCCGGAGCGCTGGTCTAGGAGCTGATGATCTGACCTGACCAGGTCTCGTGCTTGGTGCCTGGGTTCAGGTGGGTGATCACCACGTCGACCGCCTGGATCTTCTGGTTCTTGGGGGGGATGGGGCACACCTTGTACGTGACCTCGTCCCCCTCCATAGGCACGTACTCTCCCTCAATGCTGCGCAGGAAACACAGTCACAAATTCAACATCATGTTTTACATTGAATCATGGGCAATGTCGCAGTTGACTGTGTGAATCAAACCAAACAATTTCACTCACTCAGAGATGTGGACAAAGATGTCCTCTCCTCCACGAGAGGGGCGTATGAATCCATGACCCTGAGACCTGGAGAAGTTTTTACACACCCCTTTAAATACTGGACCTGATCGGGCTCGCACTGTCCTGCAGAGAAACAAGGGTGGGGGGCGGGAATCATCACCACAGTTATTCTGAGCGCTTAATGAATTCGATGAGACACTTTATAATTAAACTGAAATCTGTTATATTACAGATAATCGCTGAATTCTGGTTTGTGGGCTCAAACCTGTTTTACTGTATTCTTACATTATTAAATCTATTACCAGCAATAATAAATGATTTATTAACATTTATTGAAGCAATATTATGTCCGAAGAGGATGAATGTCAAGACAACGACACTAGGATCTCGCTGACTCACGCTGAGTATGTGCGGGTGCGTTTGGTGGGCAGCGGGCTGGGCAGCTCTCCAGGCTGTGGAGGTTTCCTCTCCCTCTCCCAAACCCGGCTGCCCTCCCTCAGGAAGGGGAAGGACAGCTGCAGGGGGGTCCGGGGCGAGGTGAGTGGCAGCGGAGGGTCTGCCGGTGAGGAGGCATCAGGTTCTGACATCTTAGCTGGTTACGGGTAGAAGTTTTTGGTCTATTTTTTAACTTCTTCTTCTTCTTCTTCTTCTTCTTCTCTGTTTTAGGTGTCCTCCGATGGTGCACAAGACAGAAGAAGGTGGAGGGTTACACCTCCTGCATGGCAAGAGTGTGTGGGAGATGATCAGAGAGGAGGTCTTCTAGGTTGAGGAGCAACAGTACCCTGCAAAAGAGGAGAGAGGGAAGTAAAGAGAGAGAGACAGAAAGGCTTTTATGTTTATTTTGGCGAGCACTGATAGAGATATTTTAAATTGTATCGCAGTCTCATTATGTGTCTACTTTCTGTCAGCAAAGTTGATGTGCTACACTGGACCCGTGCCCTTGGCGCAGTCGCAGAAATCTGAAAACAGTGATTCATTGGTACTTATCTGAACTTATCACACACATAAACATATTCTCCGGCTAATGGATCCGAAAAGCTTTCCTGTAAGATGCTGACTATCTCACATAAAACAGGAAATCGGCTCCCTTCCGTCATCTCGAGAGTGCACATTAAGTTGGACATCGACTTCTGCCAACACAGGGAAACAACATCGATCGCGGCTGTCCTCTGATAACTCCAAATATGGTGACTCGGACAGTTTCAGACAAACAAAAGGCTTCTTCGTGAGTTCAGAAAAAAGCTCAAATAATAAATCATTAGATTACCTAGAAATGTGTTGTTCCAAAGCTGAGGAAGAACATATGAGCTCTTATAATGATCACAAGTATCATTCACATATCATTTATAGTGTCATCTATCAGGCGTATGTGTGGTGTCACTGGATAAGGATGACATCTAACTATAAAGCATGGAATCTTTGTCTGTCTGTCTCATAGCACAAGAACTACTTCACACCTGGTGGGTGTATGGCTGGGGGCCAAAGAAAGTGCATTGTTGAGTGTGAAGCTGTTTGGATGAGGAATAAAAAGATATGTTTAAAAGAAAACATCTGCGCAGATGCACAGCTCTGACTTACAGCAGCGAATCGGGTGTCGTTTTTTTTTGTCTCTACAAACTGATAATGCAAGCGATTTCACATCTGGCGGCCGTATTGCTGAGGAGACCTACAAAGTGCAGCGTCGAGTCTGAGAGAGTGTGGATGAGCAGTTCTTGAGAATACAAGAGGCCAAGCAGTCAGCACACACTGGTATTTTTGAGAAATAATTTCCCAATACTGATAAAAAAGACTGATACATCGTTGACCCTGAACAGTCTTCCTCGGAATCCGTGTCCTCAGCCTGCTTTGCTTTCCGGTCCTCTGAGGCTCTTGTGAGTGGAGAAGCTGTTCTCAGTCCCGCATTAATACTGAATGTTTGTGCTACATACTGTAGTGAGTCTAAAACGGGGTTCAGCAACCTGTGGCTCTGCAGTGGTTTTGAAAAAAACAAACAAAAAACAATCACATGAAAATTAATAAGAGTTATCTTTTCTTAACATCATCACTGTTGTAGGCCTAAAATGATTCTTACGTTGTCTGATCGTAAAATTGCAAAGCCAAACGGTATCTGTTCTAGCAAGGTGTGATTTTGTCAATGAATTGAACGACCCTGAGCTGATACTGTCAGGGCTGAGGGCTGCTGAAATGGACTTAAGTCAAAAGTAACTATCCAACGCTGTTGTTGTTGTTGTTGTTTTACTTTTACTGTTTTTAAAGCTGGGCTGCCATTACATGTTTTATGTATTATCAAAATAGGTTGCAATTCATTTTATACACACCTTAACCCTGCCTGCATATAGTACTGTATTGCCACTCTATTTCAGAGTAAGCAAAGACATGCCAGAGGATGCCACTGAGTCTAATATAGGTTGAAACAAATGTTTTCTGTATGAGTGAAAATATTTTAAAGCAACCTTTTAAAATATAAACTTCCAATTGTAAGTATACATTTATGTCTAATTTTGTAATATATTCATTTTCGAGCAGTCATGTGTCATGGCCCGTTCTGACATGCAACATTAGTGGCGAGTTCCCTCAAGATTAATTTCAGCGAGTAATAATTTACCCTACACAAATTGCTAATTCACTTTTAACAAACTTTAACTTCATGGTTTGCACGTGTGCTTCAATTGTGTGCGCTCATGTGTAAAGACAGATGGCCAGGAACTAATTTGATCCTTTTTTGGTGGGGCATACAGCAAGTTTGGTGTTATTTTCTACACACATCGGTTAAAAAAATGTTTGTTTAGGCTGTGTTACCTTCATTACAGGGCTTAAATATCTTTTGCAGCTCTAGACAAATTTCTTTGGCAAGGGAGGGGCTGAGAAATGTCTCTTTTGATAATAAAGGTTGCTCATCTAGATCTAGAAAGACGCCAGCGCTCTTTGATTTTTAGAGGCTGACACCAACACATCTCTTGTTTCAGTGTTTTATCAGACTCCACTGTAGCTCAAACTGTGCACACTGTCACATCAATAGTACAACAACAAATGAATCACAAAACAACACAACTCAGAAACTAAATATTTCATAGCTAGAGTGTTTGGCAGTGGATTATCCCCTCAGTTGTAGATATAACGCCAGGTGTACAATAGCTGGAAGCTGCTGTGATCAAAAGGAAAATAACAGAGCAATTTGATTACCGAGCACCAGCCTGCAATCTTGCTGGCTTTGAAAAGGTCCCGAGACTATGCAAATAACAATCCTGCCCCGGAGGACCCCGCCTCGGCTCATCACGCTCGATTATATTAAAATAAAATCCCCACTCGCCCGAGACTGACATCCATTAGAGGATCGCTCCTTACAGTGTGTGTAAACAACAAGCCGCTCTCTGGACCGTTTCACACAGTCACTGTAGGATGAATGAGCTCTGCCACCGTGCCTCGACACAAACCCAATTATCGTTTTATAAGTGGGAGTTGTGATGTGTATCATCACGCAGCTCATTATTTTTGACACTCACCACACACTACAAAACACAAAGGGCTGCAGGGCACTGTTGTACACAAGCTGAACGCCTACACCGAAATCTAGTGGATGTTACCGGGGTTATCGGCAGCCACCTCCCACCGTCTCTTAATGTTGACGTAACATCTGCAGGCTGAATGTTTGACAGGGACTGATGAATTCAGTGTGTGTCAGAGTCAATCCTACAGGCTCCGTTCAATATCACACTCTGCCTCTTTCGCTGTCTGTCTAAATATAGCAGGTTAAGTGTGTGTGTGTGTGTGTGTGTGTGTGTGTGTGTGTGTGTGTGTGTGTGTGTGTGTGTGTGTGTGTGTGTGTGTGTGTGTGTGTGTGTGTGTGTGTGTCTCTCCGTGGAGAGAGATGATAGCTGCTTTCACACTGAACAACGAGGGTCCTGAGGCAGAGGTTAACAAGTCTGATGTATACACACTTCATATCACAGATGCAGACTGGTGTTGAACAAACAAGTTCTGAGATCCAGAGGCTCCTATCTTTCACTCCTTTCTGAGAGGAGTGTGGGTTTGGGACAGATAATGTAATAGTTGTTCAAGTTTCCATCCTGGGATAACAACTTCTACTGCACTGGAAGCACCAGTGATCATTTTGATATGTGTCGTTCTCCAAATGATTGCCACCTCTGCTCGTTACCTAACCCTCTCACGAATGTCTCCTCAGTGGTCCCACCTCCATCTGCTGTCAGTTGATGACTAATAACACATTGTAAGATTATTTTACTCCTTTTATTATTTCAGGAGAAAGTGTCCTTCAACTGTGAACCCAAACGATCAGTGAACAAAAACAACAGCCCATTAGAATAACAAGAATAGGCTATGAAAACAGAAACATAAATGAGATAATAATTCAGGGGTTAAGAGTTGTTTCAGCTCACAGTGTTGTGGAATCGTTCTTGTTATTGCACAGTTTAGAAGTTTTCAACTCATCACGGAGGATTTATTACAGAATAATTGTGAACAAATGATGAGCTTTACAAGGTAGGGTTGTTTTACTTTACTTTACATTTATTAGGAATTATAAATTCAAGTTACAGCCACGCAGTCACTTGTTCCTTTAACTTCTGTGGAACCAGAAGTCACCTTAGCAGTCGCATTAAAACAAAAGCCATGCTACAGACCCTGTGAGACTGTACTAGTGACAGCTACTATTTGTGCTAAATGCTAATGGCAGCTTGCTAACATCCTACACAATGACGATGCTAACTTGATGATGCTAAGCAGGTATACAGTTTCCCATGTTGAGCATCGTAGTTTGCCGTGTTAGCATGCTAACATTTCTCTTGTTCACCCTGGGTCAGGTGCTAGGACTCCAGTGCATCTGCTTATATGTTTAGTTCTACGTTTGACTTTTTAATTATGATATATGTAAATATGTATTTGAAATATTACGTAAAAGTATTATGTAAGAACTTAAAACGAAAACTTCAACTGAAATCATCAACAGAATGTCAAAAATGAGCAATTTTTTACGTTGTGCTATCTTTGTATTGTGGTGCAGAGATATCTGCTAAAATAAGCATGCTAACCAGCTAGTCCTGGTCCGGTCCAAAGCTCCTGTGCTCCCAGTCCAAACAATACCTGCACAGCTACCTGAGCTAACTACCTAAAGGCAGCTACAGACATTAGCTAAAAAATGTAATTCCTTGAGATAACAAGTCATAGATTTTAGATAAAAAGCAGCAGTTTGCGTTATGAATTTGACAGGTGGCTAATTTCGACACATTGCACCTTAAAATACAGTGTTTGCTGCTGGTAGAATGACATCACCTGGTCACCTGCTTGCCTATCTGCCATCTTTGCTAGCAGACATGATGAACTACAATGGTTTTACATCTCCCAACTCCAACAAATAATGTCAGATAAACTTAAATAAACGATTAAATCGTGGGAATAGCTAAAATATAGTGTTGCATAATTGATTATAAACGTGTTTCAGTCTGGGCATTACTGGAGAAACAGTTCATGCTAACGTAAGGTTTAATTCTGTTATTTAGCCTAACTCTTATTCTCAGAGAGCGTAGCATTTCGGTTAATGAATACGTGATGTAGTGAGTAGATTAATTGTGAGGCAGCATTAATATGGATAATCTTGAAAATACCTTATGGCTAAATCATTATCCGTCTGAAAAACATATTTTCTCTGTCACATTTTAAAGAGAGGATTAGAGAGGAGCAGAATCTACTTGAGTAAGAGAAGCACTGAGGTTTAGGTTTGCTTCTTCCAGGCACATCCAAACGGGCCCAAACTAGTACAAGGGGTCAAAAGGCCCCCCGGCATCATCACAGGAGCGGCTCTAATCCCTCCGGTTTATGAGCTCATTTGGCCAAAAGATCCTGCAAATGGCTGATGACGAGTGGGGCTTTTATCCCCCTGGCATCGTGTCGGATGGTGTTGATGCAGCGGTGATGAACACGCACATCTGTCATCGTTGGTGGCACGGGGGACGGGATTGATACCACGGGCTGACGGATGACGAGGCAGTAACCAGTGCAGCCTAAATAATTCAGCAACTTGACCGGCTGAGGCTCCTGTTATTAGGGGGAGGCCTGGGAGTGGACTCCTTAAATGAGTCCGTGGTGCCTCTGTGTCAGATGAGTTGATGAAACATTTAATCAGGAGGGAGGCTAAAAACAGAAAGAAAAGCCAGATCATAGACTGACTGAGAAGGATGGCCAGAGGAGCTGGTGAAAAGACAGACAAAAGGCCAAAATCAAACAGCTCCCTGTGAAACCGGGGCACTGTGGCTGTCTGTACTCCTCTGCATCAGCATGGCAGACACGTCAACTAGTCTGCACACACACACACACACACACACACACATACAAACACACTGGGGGGCCAGCCAGTCTTTAAACTTTATATTAAGCTGTTAAAGACACACACACACACACACACACACACACACACACGCAGCCTGTTTTCGTGATATCATTTGTTTGAGCGTGAAGCTGGCAGAGCCTTAATAATTCACTACAAAATAAAAGCCCTCCAGGCGGCTTGTTTCCAGAACATTCTCACACTGTGGCAGCTTGAGACAACAGGGCGAGAGGGATGCTTCACCCGGTGGCCAATAAACGTGACACCAAGAAAATGGGTCTCGAAATGGGACACATGTAAGAAGAGAGACGGTCAAATCTGAAGACGTTTTCAACACAATACTGCCATAAAACCGACCTGCCGTCTGCCCGACACGGAGAATAAAAGACTCGGAAAGCCACGTTACAGATCACAGATCACTAATCAAAACCCCCCGATCGATTACACGCGATCGCTTACCGTCAGAGCGCCGATCGGCTGTCGGTCACACGATCACCGACGCGGTTCCCCCGTATGTTTGTGTTTTTGAGGCGATTTAAGGCAATTGAGTCCGATCGGAGCCGGCGAGAGCAGCGGGGACATGTGGTGAATGAGTGAGGGGGATGTTGGTATGGATGCGGCGCACACAGGCGGGATGAAAAGGCAGCAGCAGCAAATGAGAAGGAGGCGGCGGAGACGGGGCGGGGGTGCAGAGGGTTACTGTGCTAAAAACACAACAGCGGGCTTCACCACACTACAGTCCACTCTTTGTTCTCCTCATGGACGCTTTCTTAATGTTTATTTTCCTATTTATTTGTTTTTTGTCGTCGGGCCAGTGAGATGTAACCGGGTGCTGGATGGGCTGGGGTGTTTTATTGGATCCACACGCAGGCGTTGTGTGTGAAGCTTGAGCTGATGTCCTCTAAAACACTATATCAATGTCACATCTACTCATGTTACAAATGATGGAGTCTTTCTTTCTTTTTTTTTTTTTTTACAGCGCAAAATAAAATGTCATAAAAAAAAAGAAACACGCAACAGATTGTAGGCCACTTCCCACTTGTCCACTTTTACTATTTTTATTGTTTCATGTGCATCCTGGCATAAAATGGTGAGAAGCAATTTTGACTTGTTTCTTTTCAAGATGATTTATTTATCGTACTGAAACCCAAAAATGCACTGAGCAACCCATCCCCCCCTTTTCCCACAAACTCTCCCAGTCAGTTTCAATGGACCCGCTGCTGTGGAGGCACAAGGGACCTGAAAGTATCATAACACAACTGATTAAAAATGTATTGATTATGTGTTGGGCGGTAAATGAATCACAAGTTCATTCATGTCAAGCAGATGGAACCGTTTTTAAACATAAACAAACATATAACACTTATTTTGAGATATTTTTGCCAACTAGGATTTTGACCACTTGCATCACAGACGGCATCTGTGTCTACAGACAGAATAGTCAGTCGCAGACTTCACACTGGGCACACAGACTTATTCTAAACATCATGTCTGATGTATGTGTTCTGTTTTTTTCATTTCACAGCTGCTATTAATGACATTTTTGCTATTGTTCATACTGACAATGTACGTGTGTGGTGTTGATGGTGAATTTAGAGTTCACTCCACACGCAGACAACTTGTTAAGTTTTATCTCACGTCCAGATATCTCTCTACCTGCCATGTTGTCTCTGCTGAATGATTTTAGCCAGTTCTCAGGATGCAAATTCAATTTGAACAAATCTGAACTTTTCCTTGTCAGTGAGGGGGTGCCAGCATCAGACTACTCCAACTTCCCTTTTAGGATTGTGGAAAACAAATTCGCTTACTTTGGTATTACAGTTGTGAAAAGGCACAAGTGAAAATAAAAGAAAACTTTCTTACTTTGCTAAACCACACAAGACTGACGCAGTGGTCGCCCCTTTCTACGTCCTTGGTCGGCCAAATTAATTCCATCAAAATGAATATTCTCCCTAAGTGTTTGTATGTCTTCCAATCAGTACCGACCTTCATTCTTAGATCATTTTTTGATACATTAGATTCTGTTATATCATCTTATATATGGAAAGGAAAGCGCCCTCAGCTTAATAAGGTCCATCTCCAAAGGCCTAAGGGAGAGGGTGGTATGGCACTGCCTAATTTTAGTTTTTATTTTTGGGCAGCCAACATTGGCTGTCTTATGTTTCGGTCCTATTTTCACAATCAATCTGACTGCCCTTCATGGGTGGCAATGGAGTTGGGTTCTGCTAAAAACTTTTCAGTTCCAGCACTTCTTGGATCTAAACTTCGTCTCCTACCAAATAAACTCATAGATAAGCCAGTCGTCCGGCACACGTTGAGGGTGTGGGCTCAGTTCAGGAGACACTTTGGTTTCTCTGATTTTTGTCCCATTTCTGCCAATCATCTTTTTCAACCTTCTTTACTGGACCCAACATTCCAGGAATGGCAGAGACTGTGTATTGAGTGTTTCTCTCCCAATATCTCCCAAAGTCTCACTTTTTCAGGTATCTACAAATAAGACACTTTCTTCGCCGTCAGACACCAAGCTTCCCTCAGACGCCTAATGTGAACATTGCTGATGCACTTCTCAATTTACAGCCATCTCGCAGGGGTTTCATCTCCACTATCTATAATAAACCGCTGGGCATAAGGCAGGCCCCACTCTAAAACATTAAAATCGCATTGGGAGCAAGATCTGAATCTATCTCTGTCAGAGGAAATGCAGGACACAGTTTTTAAATTGGTTAACTCAACTTCTCTTTGCGCCCGTCACTGCTTGTTGCAATTCAGAGTTGTATACAGGACCCATATATCTAAAACCAAATTATCTCGCTTTTACCCAGATGTGGATCCCTGTTGCAACAAATGTTACTTATCGACATGTTTTGGACATTTCCTAGCCTTGAGAAATACTGGAGGGAAGTTTTCCAAACCTTATCCCTAATTGTCAGTTTTGGACATAGAACTGGTTGCTCTTTTCGGAACCTCCCTGTACACATTTTATACCTGTGCTTTATATTTGTGTAAAAACTCAATAAAAATATCTTTGAGGGAAAAAAAATCCATTACAAGCCTGTATGGACTTTTAAAGATTTGTAGGTTGAGGATTTCTGATTTTTATGCCTAAACAATCTTCGTTTCTATGACTGACATGACTAAAGTCAATAAACAAACTAGATATTAAATATAAAACATTTCTAATTCGAATTTCTTCTTCAAAACTACATAGTGCTCCTTTAAAGATGTGGGTATTTACCAGTCAGAAAGGGTCTTATGAAAACATTCTTTAATATTAGAATATTGTAGAATGCAGCAAATTTGGAGCATGGTGATCCACAGTGACTAAAAGTCAGGATATCAGCCTCTGTCACTCAGATTTTGATGAATCTTGCCTTGCAGTCAGTCTCTTGTGGATTCCCCAGCTCTAAAGAAGTGCAACACCAAATCAGTGGAGTGATTTAGTATGTTTGCATGATCATCTGCTGAAAGTTATGAAGTACGAGATGATTTAGTGGCATCCCAACAAGTTTAGAGGCAAATATGTTCCACTGTGCAACACGTTAAACTTCCAGTGCATGCATACACTGTGAACAGATTTTTCAGTCAAGTAGGAGACGACTTGTGTCCTAAAGTTAAACTTTTGAAGTGAAGATTATTTGCATATTTATAGAATCTGAATGTATAGGAAATTTAAAGAATTTTGAAGGAGGTATATGACTTTTTTGAAGAAGAAAACAGAATCACACATCAAATTATTATTCAAATAATAATAATAATATATCTATTTATAGTTTTATCTTAAATCATGTCTGCTGGAGTTCTCTTAACATACACAGTCCACAAACTAACGTTACTGCTCTGGCATTATACATCTTCTACGTTTAGTGATATTATATTCCCCTTTTTGAGTAGTTGAAAGAAGATGTTGTGGAAATTCCTCTATTTAATGGATTTCCGGGGCTTTATAGCTGCTTCTTGTTTCTGTGACATTTCCCAAAAGAGATCAAGCCATTTTTCCTGCAGAGTGGTTAAGAGGAGACAAGCGTCTTATTATTGAGGGATGACAACATTCTTAAAAGGCCACTTTGGACCATAATAATGAATAGAGGTCTGCATGTGTCGAAATATGCATCTTAAATCCTCTTTAGACTAGTTTCCAGTCCAGTTTATCCTACATTTTCTCAGCTGATCAGTGCCAAACGTAGGGTTAGGGACAAAAACATTGTTTTTTCATATGCTCTACTACTTTACGCATTCAGGCCTGAGCCTCTACTCTGACAGGCCAGACTCTTGGCCAGTCCACCCGTTATCAAACTAAATCAAAACACCGACTTTCTTTCATTTAAATACATCCTGTATTAAGACAATATGAAAGTGACATGGTGGATGCATATTTCCTCCTTGGTGTAGGCAAACCAACCACCATATTTATCCCTTTTTTTTCCAGACAACGTGTGACACATCTGAGCTGTCAAGATCCTGCCACTCAAAACAGGATCCATAGATTTATATTTATACATTTACAGGGACGCTACCACTTGATTTTGGAATCTAAATATTATTTCAAAGTCTTTCTAAAGCCTGCTTAATAAGACCAACATAATAAAGACCAGATGTCAATTTTAATGCTGTTAATTCACTCAGGGTTATCTTGCACATTCTGTACATATACTGCATATTCACTGAGGTTAGATCAGTATATCACTGTACATCTCTACAAATATACCAGCAACATGACCTTATAGACAGATATTAATAACATCACCCGAGCCAATATAAATAAATGAGATCTGTGATTTTTTATTTTACAACCCATTGGCATTTCTGTAACACAGAAAAGATAATCTGGGAGAAAAAGAAAAAAAACACAAACACTTAAATGTACATGGAACCAGACACTTTACATACAGTGGGTCAGAGGAAGAAAGTGGTATAACTTCACATCATGTGAATAACTTCTTCTTCTAAACATTTTATTGATCATCTGATCTGAAGTATTGATCCTCAATGTTGAGGATTTGGAGTGAAATTCAGTTAATTATATCCGAAGAGGACCAAAACCGGCTGACAATGTAACCTCGGTTTCTTCTGAGTGGCCACGTTGCTTAATTAAAGCAAGTGGTAATATACAGCATCACATCAGTTTTCAGTTCTTCTACATTGTTCACAGTGGAATTGAGTGTGAAATACAATTTCAGTTCATTTGTTTAAAAGTCACTCGTTATCCTCCAAGGAGGGCACTGAGAATATGGGATGAAAGAGGAAAGTTTACCCTGTTCAAAAGGAGGAAAACCGATTTTGAACAAAATATTTAATGCAAAATACACACAAGAACTGAAAGTTTTGCAGGAAAAAAGTATAAATAAATAAACAATGGGAAAAACCATATGATGTGTTTGACCTTGTGAAGAGGTTAGGACTGATCAGGAAGGCAGTTTAAAAATGGTGGTGGTGATGTCGGGGAAGAAGAGGGTTTTGTTACTGTAATATCACACGGTATTAAAGCATAAAAGTCTTTCTGTATCTGAGGAAGAGTCTGCAGTGGTTCTCTGCAACCTTTTGTCACACTGACTGAATATGTGCTGTGATGGATGAAATCATGATTTGCTCACAGACGGATGCAAAAAACTGACCCCTAAATTCTCCCACTGTTGGATATGCAGTAATTAAGTTACGCTATGTGAGCTTAATTTAGTTTTAGGTTGAAAACCACCTGTTCTCAAACTGCCTCACGCACTTATGTAATTTGCTGTTACCCAGAATGCATTTCAAACAATCCATAGAAAACACCTGTGTCGACTAGATCCTGCGTTAAAGTGGTAATTTTGATCAATCTAGTGAGCTACTGTGTCTTGTGCACACTACAGTATCTCATCATGGCCATTAGGGGGAAGACAAGGATGTGAGAGAGTGAATGAATGAGTGTGCCATCAAGTTCATTTTGGATCCATGTGTTCATAGCAAGTAACACTACACTTAAAGACAAATGGACCCAACCGACACCAATGTTCATCTCCAGAGTTAATGGAAAAGGTCAACTAAAGCTTGTTATTGTTGCCATGCAGTGTGCAACACAGTCCTAAAGCAACAAGGTGACGGAGTGTGATCAGCTGGCTGAGCTCCAGGCTGCAATGAACCTGTTTGAACAGCTGCAGAAACAGCGGCAGCACATCAGCTGGCTGGATATCATGTCACTGTTTAGGTCAAAGTGTGTGTGTGTGTGCGTGTGTACAACAGACTCTGATGTCTAACTTGTTATCGTCGTTTAACTTTGAAACATAGCAGCATGTAGTACCGTCACGAAAGCTATGTACTGACAAATGAAGGCTCTAGAAATCTGACCACTGACCAGTTGTTACTGTTCCTCCATCAACATTAGCTTGGCACTTAGTCTGAGGCAATCTACTGGCATCTCTGAGGTATAACCGACACGTTACTTCAGTCCAAACTGTGTGCAAATGCAGATGAAGGAACAATCATTAACATTCTTCATCCCTCTTCTTACCCACAACCCTCACCACCCTGTTTTCCCCCTGAAAATCCCCACATTTTGTCTACCCAGTCCTCTTCTTCCTCAATGCTGCAGCTCCTTCATCCTGTTGAGGGCGGAGCCTGCCTTGAACCATTCGATCTGTGTCTCGTTGAAGGTGTGGTTCAGCACCAGGGTCTCCTCGCTGCCGTCGCTGTGCTTTACGAGTGCGCTCAGAGGCTGGAGAGAGAGAGAGAGAGAGAGGAAGAGAAGAAGTTCATGTTAGACACTTTTTTTTTTTCAATTAACAGCTATAGAGGACTCATCTTCTACCTATGATGACGCCTTACCCTTCCTGGAGCGAAGGTTTTGAGTCCTTGGATGGTGACGTGGTCATCAGGGCGGATCTTGTCGTAGTCTGATGGGTTGTTGAAGGTCAGAGGCAGCAGACCCTGCTTCTTCAGGTTGGTTTCTGAGGACAGGAGGGAGACATTTCATTAATGAGAGAATAACTGGTATGAATTAAAGATTTCTGTCTTCACTCCAGGGGGAAAAAAAAACAGACCATTACTTTAAATAAATACAGACAAAACTAAAAAACCGGGCTTGTTCAAATTAACACTATGGAGCCTTCTAAGACTTCTTCTCATACACTGAATCTTATGACAGTACTGCCATCTGTAGCCATTATGCAGTACCGTGAATTCTGGCGAAGCTCTTGACAATGATGGCTCTTCCTCCCAGATGCCTGGGCTCCAGTGCAGCATGCTCTCTGCTGGAGCCCTCACCGTAGTTGTCATCTCCAACCACCACCCAGGAAACGCTGTTGGCCTACACACAACACAAAGATTATTAAAAGGTGGATTTATGTGTCATGTAAGGGGTAGCTATCTCAGATGTAAGGTTTGCTGCCAAAGAGCAGCTTTGGCCCAATAATCTGGTTCACATTTCCCCTCTGCAGACTCACCTTGTAGTGACGGGCCACGTCAGGGACACCACCATAGTCGCCCGTCAGGTAGTTCTTGATCTTGTTGATGGCATCGTTCTCGCTGTTGACGGCACCAATCAGCATGTTGTTGGAGATGTTGTCCAGGTGGCCGCGGAACTTCAGCCAAGGTCCAGCAGCACTGATGTGATCTGTGGTGCATTTGCCCTTCACCTGCAGAAACAGAAAAAGTTAGAACATTTCCATCCACAACACAAGCTGCTGCCAGAATGTTTAAATACAAACTACCAACGTGGGCAGCCATTTGATGGGCCTGACCTTGATGAGGACCTTCAGGTTCTCCAGATCACTCCCACTCCACTTGTCAAAAGGCTCCAGCAGCTGCAGACGGTTGCTCTCTGGGCTGACGTCCACCTTGAGGCTACCACCATCGGCAGGCGGGTGCTGGTAGGTGTCCTGGCCAGGGTCAAAGTCCTTGAGAGGTAGCTCGTCTCCGTAGGGGGGATCCAGCTTGAACTTCTCACCGTTGGGGGCTGTAAGGTAATCTGTCTCTGGGTTGAAGTTCAGTGTTCCAGCAATTGCCATGGCAGTGACGATCTGAGGAGAAGGACGACAGAAAAGGCGTTTAGCTTCAAGTAAGTGAGCTCGAGGTTGAACATCTTGGATTCGTTTAGTGCAAGTTTACCTCAGGGGAAGTAACAAAGGCGTGTGTTGCAGGGTTAGCGTCATTCCTGGCAGTGAAGTTCCTATTGAAGGAAGTGACGATTGTGTTCTTCTCTCCCTTTTTCACATCACGCCTGCGGGCAAACACACAATGTATCAACTTGAAATTAACCACTCTGGAATATATATATAAATCATGACGTACTTTGTCAAAGTTACACCTACCTGTCCCACTGCCCAATGCAGGGGCCACATGCGTTGGCCATGACCACACCTCCAACATCGCCAAGGATCTTTGACTACAGGAAGACACAAACACATCTTAGCTTTAGTCACTTCACGTCTAAATAAATCACCAGTTTAAGTTGCTGCCTTTGTGCACCAACACTCACATATCCATCTCTTTCAATGGTGGCACGAATCTGCTCAGAGCCGGGGGTGACTGTGAACTGAGCTTTGCACTTCAGGCCTTTATCCAAAGCCTGCTTGGCCACAGAGGCAGCGCGGCCCATGTCCTCATAGCTGGAGTTGGTACAGCTGCCAATCAGACCTAAAGGGGAAAGGAGCAAATGTCAGAGACTTTATCAATGAAAACAAGCTACTACTCATGTAGTATCAGCAGTTACTTCACGTTCTTAAAAGTAAACAGCGGGACTATGACTGTGGTCATTCCTTACCAACTTTAACCTCCAGTGGCCAGCCGTTCTTCTCAGCAACAGCACCTACATCAGCCACTGGGTGAGCCAGGTCAGGGGTGAAGGGTCCATTGATGTGGGGCTTCAGCTAGAGTAAGAAACAAAATTCAAAGAACTCAGATCTCCTCAAATACACCAAATTCTGTAATGTCTGTGAAATAACCTCTAGTTTGGAAAGGTAAGGCTCTCCTTCTAGGCTACAATTCATAAATCACCAATGAATCTGGTGTTCAGTGATTCCTGGCCAGAGACTTATGTTTCATGCATTACCTGCTGTTCTCTACTTTGAACTATCCAACGAAAGGCAGACACACCAAAAGATTATTTCACAAATAAACTGACCTCATCCAGATTGAGCTCGACGAGCTCGTCATACTCGCAGCCTTCATCTGGTACCAACAAGTCAGAGTATTCGTCAGACAGGGTGGCGATCTCTGAGGAGAAACAAGAGGATGAGTGTTGAGACAATCAAATAAGACACCAGACTTTCTTCTGTTACAAGCTACTTTTTCTATGAAAATGGGGGGTGACACAAACACATGCAGTTTATATAGTGCCATTACAGATACTTCAGAACACTAGAACACTATCAAAATTGTATGTCATCGTGAAGGACCAAACTCCAAAACATACCTGCACGTCCGGTCTTTTCCAGGTAGGTCCGCATGCGGTGGTTGTATGGGAACACGGAGGTTGTGGCTCCAATTTCTGCTCCCATGTTGCAAATGGTCGCCATTCCTGCACAAATCGAAACAAAACAAATTAAAGTTAGATATGAGCCAAACAGCCAATAGGCAAAATAAAAACAACTTCAAACTGTAATTAAGTACGGCTTTAAAAAGATTTGCAGTGACCTGTGCAGGAAATGGAGTCAACTCCTGGCCCGTGGTATTCGACAATGGCCCCAGTGCCTCCCTTCACAGTCAGGATGCCGGCCACCTTCAAGATAATATCTTTAGGAGACGTCCAGCCTGAGAGGGTGCCTGTCAGCTTCACGCCAATCACCTTGGAGGAAGATACTGATCTGTTAAATGTTGTAATGAATTTCACGTGAAAACTACTGTGTCCGGACAAAGAGAAATGGAAAATTTAGGATAGAGGTGACACAACAAAAGGTAAACAAAGGTTCAAGCGACAAGGGCAACAAAATAAATAAAAACATTGTATTCTTCTGACCTTGGGACACTTGAGCTCCCAGGGGATTCCTGCCATGACATCTACCGCATCTGCTCCTCCAACACCGATGCAGATGGCACCAAGCCCACCACCATTTGGTGTGTGGGAGTCTGTGCCAATGAGCATCACTCCTGGGTAGGCATAGTTCTCCAGGATGATCTGTTTGCACATGAACTCTAATGTTAGCATGAGTGAATGACAGCCAGTGGTCATTTAGAGGCACTGCATCTGAACTTTAAGCAATAATACCTGATGGATGATTCCAGAGCCTGGTTTCCAGAAGCCCACTCCATACTTTGCTCCAGCACTTGCCAGGAAGTTGTAGACTTCTTGGTTGATTTCCTAGAAGAGGAATCATAACGACAACACATGTTAGCAACTCATTACACTATTACTCATGAGAGATAATTGCTGTTCAAAAATAAGATCCCTCACCTTTGCTCTGGCCAGATCCTTTACTCCTCCGGTCTGGGCTTCGATCAGGTGATCACAGTGGATGGTGGAGGGCACAGCCACCCTGGGCAGGCCGCTGCTGATGAACTGGAGCATCGCCATCTGGGCTGTGGCATCTTGCATGGCCACGCGGTCGGGACGCAGTCGCAGGTAAGTGCGGCCGCGGTCAATCTCTTGATTGTGGGGGTCATCGAGGTGGCCGTACACGATCTTCTCTGACAGGGTAAGGGGCCGGTTGAGTCTGGACAGAAAATAGAATATACAAGTTTATTCATATGAGGTAACTGCTATGTGAGAGGAAGTTTCAGCAGGGCAAAATCAAGATGATAAGAACAAAGTTACAATATTTAAAACATTTATAAACAAATGCTGTGTTTTTTTTAACATACAAAAACAGCATTACTGTGGAAAACAAGAAGCTTATAGTATTATGTTATGTTATTAAATTTAAAGTTAAATATTGTAGGTTTCCTCTTCTGGTTTTAGTAAAATCGTAAAGTTGTTTTTTTCATCTAACTATATTTCTTCTTTTTGTGGTCCTATAATTAGCAGCGTATTCCAGTCTAAACTTCAGGAGTAATTATAAGCCTGAACAAACAGAAGCCAACAATCCTCACATTCACCACAGAACTGTGTCCGTCCTTTACAAAACACACACCCTCTAACGAACAACCGGCTGACTACAGTTAGTAAAAGGGCTACAACTGTTATGGAAAGAAAATCTGTGGTAAAGGGCAAACAAACCCTAGAGATTAAACATTTGCAGAGATAAGAGTGTGTTTGTGGAATCAGTGATGTGATTCATAGCAAATATAGAGTAGAGTAGATGAGGGAAACACTGACCTTTTTCGCACAATGTCTACGTTGGATTGGAGCCTCTCGTAGTTGACGAAGGAAGATGGCTCGAAGCGGCTCATAGACACGTTGGCCTTGGCTCTGTAGGCTGCTGATACATGCAGGCGCCGTACACCATGGCCCAGAGCCAGCTGGAGATGTTGGCAACATAAACATTATCAGGTTAAACAAATAGATTAGCCCTCAATCAAAGGACTTTTTAACATTTTGGTATTGATTTTATATTCGTCTTTTGAAAATCTTCATGGGAAATAGAACTGAGAGAGCAGATTGAGAAAATATTTCACTTATAGTACAGCTGTATTCATATGGAAGAATGATTGAAAGTCAGCTCTTGAATGCAATGCTGTGTGGCAGTTCACTCCCAAGCCTCAGATATCAGGGTGATCCCAGGTCAACACGATAGCCGACCTCAAATACAACAGTGGAGACGCCAACTCCAGTCGCCTAAAACATTTTTGACATCTTCCCCGCCAATATGTTGATGAATACACATGTTAGAGAAGCTACATCATTCTATTTTCAGATCAGTTTGTGGGACTGGGTTTACAGTGTGCACTGTTCACATTAGATGAGGGGACATAAGGACAAGGGCTGAATGAACTTCCTGGACCAAGCTACTGTTAAGGTGCCCTTAACCCATAAAAGCTACTGATTTACTGCCAGGAGACTACTGCTTGCTGACAGTATTCGTAAAACAAAATACTGCCAGAATAAAGCAAGACTGTTGAATTGTCTCCTTCCAAATAGAAAAATGAGTATGCTATCAAAAGCAGACACACAAGAGAACCAACACTGAAACAACTGAAGGTCTTCAATGACCAGACAAGGCGTTTAGGATTAGCTGACATTCAGGGAAAGAAGTGACACTGAGCAGCTGAAACTACAGCCATTAATCTGCTGATGTTTGCTGTCAAGATGCTTATAGCAGAGAGTTGCTGTCAATCAATTAAGGAGCTTTTTCAGCAGCTAATGCAGTGTTTTGACATAAATAAGAGCCAAAAGAAAGTTTTAAACTGAAGCTGGACTGAGTCACTGTATGAGTTATACTGCCCAGTTTTTATTGGCTCAAGGTCCTCAAAGAATTTCTGACAACTCCAGCGGAAAATTACTATACAAAGGAGTGTAGTCTTGCCATTATTGAGTCTGGTCAGTGTCATTAACTGGGTGTGATTTTTAGTTTTAAGATTGTAGTTTGTGTATTATGCCATCATTAGAGTAGGGTGCTTTGGTGATCCGCTTTCCTTCTCTATCACCCAGTTCAAAGTAGATGTCAAAGTGAACACACTCCAAGTTAACTTTTGCTTCAGACATTGGGAGTTTAGACACATGGTGTGCCCTTATCAATAGGTCAGCAACACAATCCTGTCAGCATCGGCCAAAACTGTAAGACAGACTAAATAAATGGCTTTATCTTGACTTAATAAAAAATCAATAGGTTAGATATTGTCTATTGTATTATTTGCTTAATTTCCACAAACATGTTTTCTGTCTTTTACACGCTGATCGCCTGTGAGGCTGCTGGGAGCTCTAACCTTGTGGTTAACCTTGCTACTAGACATCAAACTCCGTGTCTTAGGCGAAGCCAGCTATGTTCATTTAAGGACTGAGGATGCCGGTAATATGTCCTTGTTAATAAAAACATTATCCGTATTTTATTGATCCAGTGGCAAACCAGCTGTTACTAACTGAATGCGTTCAGTGCAGTCAGGACACGATGACCTGGCCAGCTAACTGGTGACTATTTCACAGCTTATTTATCATTAGAAACCGGTTTAATACAGGTTCAATTAGGTTAGGTTAACGTTACATTACATTTATATCCGGTGACATCCTTCACCAGTTAATAAATATGGTAGAAATAGACAATTTTGGTCTCTTACCTGGAGCCGGGCGACAGTGAGACAGTAGGTTGCCATTTTGTTCACTGACAAAGATGTGTCGGTCCGTGGTGACGTCACATGTATTTAAGCCGAGGTCTCGCAGGTCCTTTAAGGACAAAATATTTACGTCGCTTGGATTTTATATTTAGATTGTTCTCGAAATGTGAGTTAAACTTAAAATGTGTTAGTATCAGTTTAAAATTGTTTTTACATTAGCCAAAATACAAATTGAAATGTACCCATGCAAAATAGAGATTTCATATGTGATTGATTTGTATATGGCTGAAAGGACTTTTCATTTTATTTCTTTTTTTTATCGTGATACGGTTATTTTTAAAATATATATTATTCCAACATTTTTTTAAAAAAGACGTACTTTTTGGTAAAATACAATAAAAATCCATAGACATGCATTTATATGTATATATGTCTATGAAGAGATCATCGTTTTCTTTGTTCTTTCCTTTTGGAAACGCTAGGTGGCGGTAATGCAACTTCTCGTACAAAGTTTACTGGTCAGAGTTCAAAGTTCACTCGACACTGCAGCGCTCGCTTTACGTTCCCATGTTAGCCAACGATGGCTAAACATCATCCAGATTTGATCTTTTGCAGAAAACAGGCCGGCGTCGGTAAGTCTTAACCTATTTCGTTTCGCACGTCATGTAATATTGGTATTTTTGTTGCAGCTTAATGTCGTCTGTTGTCGTTTAGCTCGAGATAAAGTTAGCCGCTATGCTAACGTTAACAGCATGGGTTTCATTGAAAGTATGGAGCTAGCTTAGACATGTCTACAACTTTAGGTCGCTAGAAAGACTAATGTTACTGTTTTACAGAACTGTGCTAACTTGTACGTGTAAATATGAAGAGGGTAAAGATTATTGTCTCGAATCTAGCAAAACAATGTATGTAAAATTGTTAGCCTGGCCACACAGACTGACTGACTGCTTTGTTGTCATCCCGCAGCTATCGGGAGACTTTGCGAGAAGTGTAAGTATTTCCAGCTGTGACTAATATAACAAATTGAATATTTTAACAGTTGTGTGTTTTCACCGAAGGTTACATTAATTATTAACGCCTGCTGCTCTAAGTTTTATTCCATGTTGTCCTCACTTTTGCATAATATGTAGCAGCAACGTTGGGTCTAAATTAAGCATTTAATCAGACATTTGTTCACTTAAACCACAGCTCCAAAAGCCAATCATGGTTAAAAGAATAAGTGTAGTTTGATGTCTTTCACAAACAATTCTAACCTCCTGTATTGATAAACCATTGACATTCATATAAACACTTGACTACTCAGGTGCCTTTGGAGTTGTGCTGGATGGATTTGGTGAACCTGATGAACCTGACGTGAATTGATTCTAGTTTTGTTGTAATATTTCAAGTCAAGATACTCCGCGCTGTAAAATGCTGCATCACACAGTTTCTCTGCTTTTTCTCTGTCTGCTTTTCATTGACAAATACCCAAACAAGCACCTTTTGATTTATAAGGTGAAGTCAATGTAAGGAACAAAAGACTATCTGTAAAAACCCCCTTTTGACCTTTTTTAATTACACATTATGCCCATATACCTTAAAATAATGCAGGTTGCAGCAGTGACAGACTTCAGTTATACATTGTTTTTGCTTATTCTTGATAATCACTCTGTCATACTATAAATACTAAATCCTCAATCCTCTTAATCATCTTTTCCCCTCCCAGGTGATGGAAAATGTGTCATCTGTGACTCCTATGTGAGGCCGTGCACACTGGTGCGCATCTGCGATGAGTGCAACTACGGCTCCTACCAGGGACGCTGTGTCATCTGCGGAGGACCCGGCGTGTCTGATGCCTACTACTGTAAAGAGTGCACCATTCAGGAGAAAGATGTGAGTGTCACCCTTCACTTTTTTATATTTGTCATGGAGCATTTAGGCAACCAAGTAACGAAAGAGACTGTGTTTAACTGGCCATATTTATCAGGTTTTTGTTATCTTATATTACTTTTTACGATTAAGTGAGTCTTGGGGAAGTAAGCAGCACTTTTAAACAATTTAAAGGTCCTATTTGTAAGAAAATGATTTTTGAGTCTCTTTCCCAATTGGTCAAAACTTCAAAAATTGAAACTTTGGGATCATGGAATGGCCAACATCCCATAGTGTCTGTTTTTGACGAGTTGGGAGTGAGGCTCAAAAATCATTTTATTAAACTCTTTACTGTATATTTTACTGTAACGGTCTTGCTCCTTTGAAATGAAACTGTTTTTTTAACTGGCATCCTCTCTTTGTTTTACAGCGGGATGGCTGTCCTAAGATTGTGAATCTTGGCAGCTCCAAAACAGATCTGTTCTATGAAAGGAAGAAGTATGGCTTCAAGAAGAGGTGAAGACGCTACCGCCCAGTCCTTGTTTTAGTTTTTCAGCTTTTGCAGATTTTTTTTGAAACCTCAAGAAATGTTTTTTGACTTGTCAATAAAGCTCTCTTTTATATTTCGGTCTTCAACTGTGGAGACTCTTTTCTTTACACCTTCTAAATGAACTTCCTCCACCAGATGGTGATGTTTCACACTGTCTACTGTGTCTTCTACACACTCACAACAGCTCACACCAGCCTGGTTTCTAAATTGCACAACCAGTTTGTGGACTTGCATTCAAATTGGAGAGAACCACAGGAAACTAATGATTATGAGATAAGACAATGTTGATGCAATGACATTGCAGGAAAAACTCCACATATTTTGATTCAGTGTTTGTGTTGTGCAAAGTCCTGACACATAATTTTATCACACAAATCAGATGACCGTAGAAGAGAAGGTTGAAGAACTCTTAACGCTAGGATACAATGCAATTGCTCTATATATTATATGGAATCAGAAAGCAGCCTGGTACACATATTTCTATATTGTCTTTTAATTGGTCCAACAGTCTTGAGTCCAGACTCAGGCTAAGAACTGTATCCATTGTTTTAAACCTATTTTCATGTGATATTGGACTCCATTGTGGGTCTGAGCTTCAGTTTATTTTGACTGGATTTAGGTCTTGTGACTGCGCACTGCTAGAATATGAAGAAACATCTACTCTCAGCAAGGCTTTTTTATACGCACTGTAAATACAAAAGGTAGATACTGAAAATGCCAGGACATTTCTTGTGAATACCTAGTTAGTGAATTTCATTTGCATTAGCTTGACTACCTCTGTGAACCGACAACATGTCCTCACAGGGGTCTCCTGACTGATGCTGGCATTGTACATGACATTTTAGGCTTAAAGCAGAATTACACCAATTTTACACATTAAGGTGTGTTTACAGATCTAGAGGAGTACCACTGCACTTTTAGAAGAAGTAGTCTAAAGCCTTTTGTGGCTCCAGTGAAAGCTGAAGGTGATCTGAAAAGTTGCCTCCAGTGATGCCAAGTTGCATTGTGGGTAATGTAGTAGCCCTGTTTTGAAAAGCAGTCCAACATTCTGGCATCGCATTCATTTAACAGCTGCATTCATTATGGACAGTTTTTTTAAAAAAAAAAAAAAACCTGATCAGAATTGGCACAGAAGTACTGGTGATATCATCGTATTGATTCTTCCTCCTTTCTACCCAGAATGCAACATCCAGAGTGACATCACTGGAGGCAATGTTATCAGATTACATGCAGTCTCCTCTGGATCCACACAGTGCTTTAGAGGGCATTTCACATAATGCAGTGGAACTCAGATTTACAAGACCTTTAAACACATTTTAACATTTCACCTCCAGCTGGCTAACAACTGAAGTCCTGTTAGCATCTGACAGTCTTGTCTTAAACACACATTTGACACTAGTGGTATAAAAAGTATTCAGATCCTAAAATCAAAGTACTTTTATCAGCAAAAGTGACTTAAAGAATCAAGACTAAAAGTACACATTGTGCAGTAAAATGTCCCTGTCAGTGGTTTAATATCATATCTGATGTTTTTGGACTCAAACTGCTGGATTCATGCTTTTTTCTGTAGATGATTATGGTTGAGCTCATTTTAACTACTTCAGTCTAATCTACAGCCATGCATCACATTCTATAAGATCATTTGTAATGTAGCTGTCCTGTGAAAAAACACAAAACACCTTTTTTTAAGCTTTGCCAGGATGCATTCTCCAGCCAATGTAAGCAGGCTTTACAGCAGTTTATTAAGCTTCAGGGCTGTGCACCTAGTAGGAGAATGTTCTCAACCAATAAATACACACTTTATCTTTCAGCTTATCAGAAACTTTCAAAAAATCAACAGTTGTTCAGTTGTTCAGAGTGCTTTGTAAAGCAGAATGGAAAGTGTTGTCAGTGCGACAGGCTGGAGAGGAAGCAACCTCTCTATCGTCTATATATCGTCAAACTGCTGAGTCACTGTGAGTCTACAGAACCACTTCACTCTCACATGACCTGATTTCCACCATCAACAGCAAGTCTGTACAGCTCTTACATCCGCTGTGCGCAGGGGTGAACTGGCTGATGAAATTACAAGCCAATACCATTGTTTACATTCCGTTTCTTCATGGAAACATTGTGTTATGACGATATCAAATTTCGAAGACTTTTTTTCAGCATCCTTTGAGCTTTGTAAAAGAAAAACAATCTACTTTTTTGCGTCTTAGAGCATTTTTCTTAAACCACAGCCCCATAACCATACTCACTTTGTTTTGAAAGAAGAGACAGCAGGATGTACATATAGGAGCCAAAGTCACATTAGAAATAATCATAAAATATTCATATTGGTTATGCCTTATAAGATTAGATCATTTTAATTCACATCTTCACAACTCAGAACATAGATTTCTTACATTGTTAGAAGTGGGACACATTTAGTTTTTTTTTTGTCTTTTTTTGTCAGCTTGACTAGAAATCAATATTACACCTTAAAGGATGAATTCACCCCAAATTTTAAATTCTTATTATCTGCTCATCCCCATGCAGATGGAAAGTCAGATGAAATTTTGTGGTTCACAAAACATCCGTGGAGCTTCACAGCAAAACGTCGCAGCATTCTCCTAAACAACTGAACCGCATGGGGACATTTACTGGCTCCATATAGCTTGTCTGGTGTAATCAAAGTGGCCAGAAGCTCCAAGAGTATGTGAATGTAAAGATATCAGCTTTAAAAAGAGAATAATGTCTTTTCAAATCATTTTAGGATCTTGAGGCATCCAGACTTTGAGTACACCGGACTAGCTGTATGGAGCAATTTCATGGTTTTTTTACAACTTAAAACAGAGTGTCCAATCCATTGAGAGAGGTCAATGTGAGACAAAACAAATGATAAGTGCTGTAGGGCTGCACAGATGCTCTTGCCTACAACTTTTGTTTTCTAGATGTAAGAACACGTTTGTTAGTTTGGTGCAGACTCCCCGAAAAATGTCACGTCATCATGCTTTTAATTAAAAGATTGTGAAAATGAAAGTTGTGTTGCAAACATTATTTTCTTTACCATATCGTGCACAGCCTTAATTTGCACCTTTAGTTCTTACAACATACAATTTTACAGTTGTATAACAAGTGAGGCTTATTCCGCTGTTCACTGGAAAACACCATGTTTTTAAATGTTAAATTCATTATCATAAAGACTAGGAGATTTATTGTATTATTAGATAATGCAACCTTCATTAGTCTTTTACTCACTCCAGTCTTTCACACTGAGCTGGAATCTGACATGGACATCGAACTATCAGTGATTCTCCACCTTACATTGGATTTATTTTGGTGTACCACAGATTTAAGTGCAGAACTCAGGCAGAGCTATTCCCATCATTTGAACCAGTTTTCATATTACATCAGACCTCAATGTGGACCTAAGCTGCTGGAACTATAAAGCAACATCTCCACAGGAAAGAGTTCAACGCGTTTAAGACGTTCTCAACAAGGCTTTATTTATATATACTGTATGTACAAGACACAAAAGGTAGCCACACTGAAAATGCCAAGACATCTCTTTACAAAGAAATACAAAGATGGAACCAGGAAGGTTAAAAACAACCCCTCAAAGTTAACAAATTGACCTGTTCCAGATAGAAGGCAGAGGCAATCTTTATTATAGCAGAAAACATTTAAAAAATCATTAAAAATGAGACCGGAAGCTCCTTATTGTCAGAAATGCATTTAGTTTAATCGAAAAAAAACCTACAATACAGAGACCTTGCGATGGAAAATGCGTCTCATTCTGACTGAAGTCAATGATGCTGGGAGTAAAGTGGTACACGAAGAACCTATAATAGTTTAAACTTAAAAGTATTTTCTCCTTGAACAACATTCCTCACACATGGAAACCCTTTCCCTAAAAAAACAACAATGATATTGAGTTTATTTTAGTAAAAAGTCATGTCTACGGATGGAAGCACAGCGTCAAAATAACAGTTTCTGCTTTTTGTCAGAATTGGACAGTAAACTAATCCTGGGTTTCTGTTACATTACAAAATATGCCCCCTCCCCTCTGTAAACTGGCAGACTGCACAATGCATTGAAATGGCTTCAAGAGTTCTGGGAGGTCATAATTGATGAGGGCAGCCCCGATACAGTCTGCAGCTATTGAGGCTTCCTGGTTTGTCCAAAAAAAAAAATTGTAAAAAAAAAAAGACACTCCAGACACAAATGATGAGAAAAAGTGGAAGATAACCATCTGATAATTTCATCCACCAGTGCATCCTCCTAAAACTGTTGTTAAAAAACTTGACTTAAACTGTGTCTGAGTTTGAATGGTGGGCTACAACTATTTACAGTACATGCACTGTGGCCTCTACACACGACACTTCTGAGTGTAACCGACGTAAATGGACGAGTCAACATCGACCACCTGCCTTCTTGGCGACAAAAGCGACACGAGAGCGACAGTGAGATACACTTAGACTGGAAAGCAGAGTTTCTTTGCAGCGATGTGCTGCTGGTTAATGAGTATTTCTACATGAACGAGAAGTGAACATGGCAACACATTTTTTGCCAGGTCACTGCAATCCCCTGAAGAAGCTTAAATTATTGGAAATGTCACAGTCAAAAGGTTTTGTGGGCGAAGAAAAGCCCAGCTCTTCACACAATCTGCAACGTTAATATATAAATTTGAAAATAAAGATGGACATGTAGGTTTCAGAATTCAACAAAATGTCTGAAAGCAACCTGCGAATCAGTTTATTTCTACAATATCATAAAGACTAACAATATAGTCTAAACTATTGCATATGCTACCCAAGTATAACCTCATTTAAAAAAAAATGAAAATACACCCCCACTTTTTCCAAAAAATAAACATCAAATGATCTCATTCGACCAATGGTGTACAAAACATGATACAAGTGCACCTCATAAAAGAGGTGCGCTGAAGAAGCACTTGAATATCCTCTCACCCTTTAATCTCACTCACATGGATGGTAATTAAAGTAATTAAAGCAAAAAGAAAATAAAACTACGTATATATATCTCAGGTCTTTGCAACATCAGTCAGCCCCCCACCCCCCCCCCCCCCCCGCCACAAATGCTCTTCTCCTCCTCTTCATCTGATTGACTGATAGAGTTCTGTGAATACCATTGGCATGATTTATTTATTCATCGGAAAAATAAATGAATAAATCAAAATGTTTACTGGTCTTCTGGCACATCACTTGAAAGAGAAGAAAAGAAGGATTGAGGTGGGGAGGGGAAGGAAGGGAGAGGTCAACATTAAACAGTGGGATCACTATTCACAAGGTCACATAGTTCTTGTACCTAACAGATAAGCTCTGTTGTGAAAACCACTGAGAGTAAATCAGCAAACTATGAAATCTTAAATCCTTATTGTAAAGTAGAATGTTTGACAAAAGACTTAGAAGTAAGATTCAATCGATTCATGTGACATCGTGTGATGCGTTAATTTCTAGCCCAGGTGTTTCGTGCCCAGCTCTGGTCAGGAGGAGGGTCTATTAATTCAGATAGACCATCAACTTAGATATAACCCATGTGGCTAACTCCCCACAAAACACCGTCTTCTCAGTTGCTGGTAGATTTGTCATCTGTTGGCCAAAACTACATCCCTATCCTGACCTCTGTGCTGACTGTTATATGAATGTCCTTTTAAATGTTCATGTATTTGCGTGTCGGGGTCCCTTACAGATGTCCAAATTTGGCTTCGTAGCGACCAACGAGATTCTTGAACTTCCCGCTCTCCTTCCGCAAGTCGGCGACCTCTGACCGCAGTGCCGCATTCTCACGCTCCAGGAAGGCTGCTCGGACGGTGATTTGGTTCTCCTTTAACCTGCGGGCGTCACGAGAGCGTTTGGCGGCCACGTTGTTCTTCTTCCTTCTCTGCCAGTACTTTTCATCCTGAAGACGGAGCAGAGTTTAGAGTGAGTCAAACAAACGCATCACCAGATCCTAACATGCTTTCTGAGCTTGACTACTAAGGAAGCGTGGTTCAACAGCCTTGTGTATATTCTTGTCCACCTAAATATGAAAAAGGCTTGTGAAGTGTGTAATATGGCCGGCGGCCAGGCTCCTTTGTGTATTTAAACAAATCCTGTAGTCTCTGTCAGATTGGGGAGGAAGGACAACATCAATTTGATGATTATCGGACTGCTGAGTCACTGTGAGTCTCCACAACCGCTTCACTGTGAAATGCCCTGATTTCTGCTCTCAAGTGCAAGTCTCTGCTCATACATCAATTTTGAATGGGGAAACTGGCTGATAAAAATTACCAGCCAATGGAATTGTTTACATTCCATTCTTCAAGGAGAATTTATAATAATATCAAAATATTCTTTTTAGCTTGCTTTGAGCTTTATACACAATATCCATTCTTAGAGAATATTGCTGATATAATCATAGTGAGAATAGTGTGAATGGCAAAGGACAAAAAAGCAGGAAAATATACAGCTCCACTATGTCTCTCTTTACAGTTATATTTGTCCCGTTGTTGGCTTCAGCCAAGAAAGAAATAGTTCGCCCCTCACATCCAAAACTCACAGAAGACAATGTTTCCCCTCGATTTTTTTGTAGCAGCTGTGTTCTGAGTTGGTCACCTAGCAACACTAGGGGGGTCCGGGGGCATGCCCCCCCGTAAGAAAAATAACCCTTTAAATGGTGACTAGTGGTGAGAGTTTTGAAAAAAATTCATTTTCAAAACTTCAGAATCAGAATCTAAGACATGACACAAAATAGTGTAGAAGTTGACATTGCTGCTTGAAAATACGTTAACCTCTTGAGCATTAGAGAACTTTTTCACCCTTATTGTCTTTATTATTATATATTTTTTATGGAAACAGAATCTGTCTCAGATGTCAGTGGGCCACATGACATGGAAGCTATTGAGAAAAAAAAATCACAATTTCTGCATATTAATATTCATATAAAATAGAGGAAGCACTAAAGTACAATAAAAATAGATGTGTCTCATTCGTCCAGTTTACTAATACAATCTGCTGCTGGTTTGGAGTCACTGGGCCACATGACATGGAAGATATTAAAAAAACTGCAATTATTTTGTATTAATATATTTGTCAAGTAATTTAATGACGGTCCCTAAATCAGTTTCCAGCGATTCAGCGCGAGGCTCTGGGAGGTGAGCTGACCGTCCTCCTGCTGCTGACACTGGGTGAACCTCAGTAAAGTCGCGGCTCGACCCGAGTGAATATCTGCCGAATATCCAACCTGAAACTAACTTCACCCCGGTTCGATGAGTCGCCTATTGCAGCCTTTGAATAGGATGACGAGGATTTCAGTCACTCAACTTAAACGGTGACTTGTAGAAATTATACGAATAGCAGTAATGACAATAATAATCGATTTCAGGACAACTGAGGGTGTAGTGCTTTCACTGTGTGCAGCTTAAATCCGCCATTCGTCCGTGATATTAAACCTACAAAAATCATGTTTTTTTTTTGCGGCGGCGGCACACAAAATCCAGCAGAAGAATGCATATAGGGGAAACACTGACACATCTGATAGCCTTGCGCAACGATTGCTGGCTCTTTGGTGGAGCTCTGCTTTGAATGAAGTTCCGCTTTGACAAATGAATGGACTACTTGTGGAGTGACATGAAGACATGAATCATAACCCAAGCCCTATAACCAAACTAATTTTGTATTGATAGTCTATAGAAAATATGGAAGCCAGTGGCACGCTAGCCCTAAGCCTACCATTTTAATTACTCTAAACATGGTCGTCTTCCACTGTAAGAAGTGGGACTAGAAATTATTATCACACCTGAACATGAGCAGGCGTCACCATTCATCAGCACCATAAGTTCTTCCAACATGCAGCTTTACGTTTTTAAGCCCTGCTTTATGCTCCCATTTGCCTGTCTTTTGGGTTTCCCCCACATAAAATAAACTATGCACAAATGCAGTAAAAAGAACTGAGGACTGTTTAACATACTGTACCTTCTGTTCTTCAGGCACAAAAATCTTCTTGGCCTTTTTGATCATAGGCTGTGGCTTGAGCTCCTCCTCAGAAAACTTGTGCTTGCGGGGGTTGAACAGTTCGCCTCCAGGGACGCTGGAGAGGACCAAGTCGGTGGGGTCTGGCTCGTAGTTCACATCAATCTCGATCTCATCGGGACTGATGGGCTCGGGTGTCTCTTCGTCCTCAGTGGTCACCTCTGAGCGGACAGAAGAGGAACATGAGAACTGAAGGTTAGCGGGCACAGTTTTCTGCATGACAGCACACACTTGTGTTTGATTTATTTTCACCTTAGCACAAAAGGGGAGAATTCTTATTCTAAAATAATTTTAAAAAATGTTCTGGAATTTGCTGTGGGAAGATGAATAAAATCAAGCAAGCACTGGTGTTAATGTTGCTTCTCTGTGCATCAACTTGTGGATGATTCACAGTGAATAATCCAGCTACTACATATCCGTTTATTAGTAAATCAAGAGGTAATGCTGGTTTACAGGTGACCTGCACCAAAGATACATCTTTTGGCAGAGGGTCAACCATCCCACTAGGGTGTCTGGACATTTAACATGTACAGACAGCTGATAATCCCATAGGAAACGTGACTGTCTCCGCTATGCAGGGGCACCAACATCTGTATCTATTTCTGTCGTCCCATCAACCACTTACGATTGGTTCATGCATAGACTGACACTCTGAGGACGCTCCAGGATCACAGCATATCAGGTTTGCCTGTCATGTGTGACAGAGCCATGTGACCACATCTGATAGTAATATGGAAACCAGATGCAAAGATTTTTGAGGCAACTGATGCTCTGTTGGAAAGGCAATTAAGTGTTAATATGAACAACAACCTATCTTAAGGCATTAATGCTAGATTTAAGACTGATGTTGAAGGTCTTGTTCACTTAATGTTGGTCTTTTTGACACAGTTAACAATATCCTCCAACCTCCACTCACCTGCAGTAACATCACAAATGATATCCGAGTCACTCTTGGTGATGATCACCACTTCCTCCCCACTCTTGTCCAATTCCTGAATGGGCAGCAGGGCCACTGGGGACACGTTTACTGACTTCTTCTTCTTTATGATGCTACTATTCTGGGAGTCCTCGTCAGGCAAGGTGGGGATGCCGTTCTCCATGAGGAACTCCTCCAGGTCCATGTACTCCAGGTGAAAGTTTTCGCCATCATAGGGAATGGTTTTATCCCAGATAGCGGGGGTCAGGGCGGCTGAAGGCCCCATATCGCCACCTCCGACGCCCATGTCAACATTATCTCCCAGACACAGCTTTTCCTTGTCAGTGTCTGAAACAGAAGACAGATACAAATTTAGATTAAAGGAGGCAGCTTTGAACAGAAATGGTTTAAAGTATTGGAAATTATCCTGAATCAGAAGTCAGTTTTGTGTCTACTCTTGTGCAAACTGCTCTCGCAAACCACAATAAACAGTGCAGCCCTTCTAATTTCTTTTTCTAATGTTCTATGTTTCCCCCTCCAAAACAGAAACAAACAAAAAAGACATGTCTCTCGGGCACCAAAAACCAGCTCCTCTAAACTGCTGCTCAATTATTATTTTTTTTTTTCAAATAATTGCAAATGTGGAAAACCTCTAATTTGACTTGTATAAAGGAAGACATTCCCATACTGTTAAAGACTCAGTTGAGTCTTAATGAACAAACTGCTACAGATGTACATTATTTTAGTACTGGGTTCAACAAATGCAAGTTTTATAACCAAGAAATGTTTTCTGCAAAGCACAGTGCGTACAATTACTGAGTGAATGCTCTGAGCCTGTAGAGTCTACAGGCTCAGAGCATTCACTCAGTAATTGTACTAACTGTGCTCACTGTGCTAGGGTCTACAGTGTAGACCCTACAGTGGAATCTGTGACATGTGAACCTGTTGTTGTGAATGCTCTCCTCCCCGACCTGTCTTACTGGGTAGACCCTCATTAGCATTATTGGTCACCTATGCGTTTGACATAGCTAGGACATATTGTACATATTAGCTAGCATGCATGTGCACCTTGGAGCAAAACATTTGACATGAGGCACTTTCCTTCGTGTATCCGCAATTTACTCATTGGTGCCAAATAAACCAAATAAATGCAAGTGAAACAAGGGAACTTTCTGTCAACAAATCAGCTTTTATATTGAAGGGCGCGCCTAGAAAAGTCCAGACGGTGAGGAGGGTCTGGTGATGCGTTCGAGGGCTACTCGCCAGTGTCGACCTTTCAATCTACCCCTTTATTTTATTTATTTTTAACACCCATTTTTTTCGTTTTCACAAAACTATTTCGTCGTGGTGTCACAGAATTAACCCCTCCGTTGGATCGAGTATCGGAGGTTTGGCCCGCAGATGTCGCCATTTGACTATGCTGACTTTATTTGGACTATATCAAACGCTTTAAACACAACTGTGGGATGGTGATTTAGAAAGCTTAGTTTCTCCCACGGGCTCTTTATACTTGTCTGCACAAGACGAGTGACAATGACGAACACCGAGCTTCCCTAGGAAACATCTGCTACATTTTTATGACACCACTTGTTTTTACGTGTTTTGGCTTTTTCTCGGCTGCGCTCGTTTTAGCCTACACCGCTCGCAGTTTCCGCTTACCGTCGTCGCCTTCCAGTATGTTCGGCGGAGGCATTTCCATTATTTTCTTCAAAACCACCGGGAAAGAACTGGGTGTACCCGTGGCCATTTCCAGCTTGATGAGAATTGGCTTTCCCGACATGTTCCCCTCTTTGTTGTACGAGTAACAATAGTAACCAACACGGAACAAATCTCAGCGGTCGTCCCCTTTGCTCGATGATGTTAGCTGTCCAGACGGTTTCACTGGCTCCGGCGCTTATAAGTCCACAAAAATCGACGCTTTATTGATGTGAGTACCGCCAAAACATCCCCTACAGCTCGCTTCGTTGGCCCACTTCTCCGCAAAATTACCAAGGCAGGAGGTGTTGGTGCTGAGAACAAACCGTACTTCACGTTGATTGGTGGGCTGCGTCCTACATTTCTGAATATTTTAAATGGGGGCGGGCGTTGTAGTGGTGAGCCAATGGCGGTTGTCACGTCGCAACTAGCCGAGATCTCATTGGTTGACCAAGTTACATATGTTGCTCCATAAGGATACATATATTTACTGATAAACATCGACATGGCAAATTTGGCACTGCAGCTTGACCTGCATCTAGATCGTTTCCACAGTCGTTTACTTAAGTTTGTTTTCATGTGGTTGAGACGATGTTTCACGGTGTGTGGACAGACGCGCGCAGATAAGACTGGCTCCACAAGTTACAGTAAGGTTTGATTAGTTGAGCGTCAATTAATATCTGAGCAGTGTGCATCACATCATCGCTGCATGTTAAAAAAACGAGTTTCTATTTTGACATGACAACTTCCTTTACTATTCAACTTAAAGTAAAACAGTCGCCCAGAAGTACGTGGCACATATGATGAACACATATGTCCCTTTACTGCTGCCTCGCTCTCGCCGCTCCCCGCACGTGTAAACACACGTGCTCTGCCGCCCTCTTATATGTACAAGCTCCGACCATTAGAGCGCCGGTGTATCTACTCAGACACACTCACCTTGTGACCTTCAGGCATCCTATAGGAAACTCAACTTCATGTTCTACTGATTATAGAGCAGTGAAATAAAAGTTACATTTAGCGCTAAACAATAATAATAGACTGTGTATCCTGATGTGTTACAAGTCACATAGCATATTAAACACAAGGTAAATCTTATCCAGGAAAAAAACATCTGTTTAATTGATTTCCATTTATTATGGAGAAACAGAACAGGGTGTATTTTCAAACAAAACATGATTCCAGGTTGTAAGTCCTGTTCTCTTTGACAGATGAATACATTTACTAGAGGATGCGTCCCTCACATCATCCAGTCTCTCTCCTCCAAATTGTACATCATTTTCACTAAATGTGGTATTCAGTTGATTTCAACGCAAACAACAGCGTGATGAATTGCAAAAAGGACGCTCTGACGACCCCGTCAGGCCCTGTTCGACCTCAGGTTTTAACTCTGGAGGTCGGGGCAGGCTGTTTCCCTCTCATGTTGCATGTGTCACACACTATCTGTTTTTGGCACAACATTATGAGAAGACATGAAACCCTCAAGGTCAGCTACTACAGTGAGCGCACGTGAGCCAGTGTTGGCTTTTAAATGAGGCACAACTAATGACACAAACATTTCTTCACGCCAGAACTGTGAAGAAATTAACTGTCAAATATGATCAAGTATCATAACTCAAATTGCCAATACTTTCCCCTTTCCCCAGCACCTGGGAAAACACATGATAAAGACTTGACATCTTTATGACCTTCATAATGGTCCAATAAACTACCTGGTAGCTTGGAACACAAAATGTTTATCAGCATAAATCTTGACGTTAAAAAATGAAAATATTAGATATTGCACCTTTGATGTTTATAAGCACTCATGACATCACATGCACATGTATATAGGTCTACAATGGAGGTGAGGCAGCAACATCCACTCACCTTGCTTTTTGACGCAGGTGGATGCATGGCAACAAATTCAATCAGCTGACAATGCCTTTTCCCAGACTGCTTAACTTAATAAAAAGTCAGTGGATCTCTCTGAAGACAAATTTGGGTGTCAGCATGGCTGAGTAGTTTGGAGCAACATGATAGTGCTGGAAAGCACATCTCCATTTTGTCCTGCAGCATATTTTGCTTTTGTATTTGTTTCTTCACTCAATTTTGTGGATTCTGTATGGTGTGGCTCAGATAAGTCACTGTTAATTATCACACAATAGTGAACGTAAACACAGAGGGGAACAGATATGGAACCACCTGTCAGGTTACATACATAAAGAAACGTGCATACAGTGAGTACTGTTCCACGGGTGCTGCCGTAATAAACACATTCTAACTGTAAATCTATAAATACAGAGTTCATGACTTTGAAGCCAACATAGTTAATTCTTTGGGACTGCATGTTGAGAGTCCTGGATCAGTACACATTGTACACACAGAGGATTATACAATCCGCTCTGTCCTGCATGTGCACGTGTGTCTCATGTTACACATTTACTGTGAAATGTGGTCAGGATCGCATTGTGTCGACTGACAGCTGATGGTACACTGTGTCTGCAAGCCCTGCAGCCTATGATCATGGTCAACACACTGTATGTCATACTTTAATCTAATTATCTGAGTTAAGGAGCAGTTAATCAAAAAATGTACATTCACTCCAGCACTTGTATGACCCACAAATACACCAAAAGTCATGACCTCTGTGACTTTAACTCACACTAATGTGAACATCTTTAAAAACCTTTAAGAAAAGCGATTATCTCCAAATATTTTGTTACCAGACTACCACAGTATGACTCCATAATTTCCAATGTGCCTCATGTTTATTACACTAGTTTTATTCTAACATGTAAGAGAAAAAAAATGATGATGGCATATCATGAATAATACATTTTGGGGGGATCCTATAACAAAAAACACAATAGATGAAGAGGTGATGTAACAGTACACCTCTCAATGTAATGACATTACTTCCATTTAATCTGATTGAGCCATACGTGATCCAGAGAAGACAAACAGAGCCACCTAGTGATTTAATCAGGAGCCTACAAACCACTTTACACACACACACACACACGCACACACACACACACACACACACACACACACACACACACACACACACACACAGAAGTTCACTTAACCATGACAGATGAAAGCAGGTGACAAGCACAGATCCACACCAGCTGGGTTAGGTCAGCACAGAGTTAAATTCACCATCAGTTAGTTTTTCCCCAAAACTTTCACTCAGTCCTGACATCAAACAGAACCACAATGACAGCACCACAATGTTTCTCATTAAACCCTGTGGGTGCATTATTCTCCTCAATCTGATCAACACATCCAAAGGACAGGTTTAGTTAAGGAAAACACATAGGTGTGTTTCAGCCACCATCCACCCAATATGTGCTCCTGACAAAGCTGCTTGGATACAGTTGGTAAAGCATTTGTTGCACAAAAGGTGCACCAGGACAGAGAGACCACATGTTGGTTCTCTCTGTGCAGACAAACCCCTGACATTTTTTTTAACTAAATGACATTTGTCACCCTGCTTCCACAGTGATAATCCTGAGAAGAAAAGAGGCTGGCTGCGTGTGTAACCTAGTCCAGAAGGACGTTTTAAATAAGCATTTTTGCAATATGACAATAATATGATTACCACAGAACACTCATTATTTCACAAAATCAGTATAAATAGGCCAATTTATCTGCTCCACCTTCATGTCTATCCAGATCCAGTGACCACTAGAATTGAGTTTGTCTTTGAAAGGTGCTGAACACAAAAAAAAACCCAGGGAACCTGATTTAATACATTCTGAAAACCTTTGGACTCTAACTAAATGCCCAGGCAGACCCCTGCAGACCAGCCTCTGGCGCAATTCCCCATGAAGCTCAGCTGACAGGGATTATGCAACAAATGTACAGTTGCTTACAGGTAGTCCAGAAACAAGAAAAACTCTCAGCTCACTGTGCTGCATGTTAACTTCAACAAAACACACGCCACTGTTTGATTTAGCAGCCACTTACCATTATCCTCGAAGTTCGGGAGAGTAAATGGATGCTCAAGAAGAGCCCTGAAAACCTCCGGAATCTCTGCAGACATGTTTTTTTCCCTTTAAATTGCAATTACGTCAAAAAAACAACAACCCCAGAGCTGGTCAGCAGTTCACTGGAAGGAATGTTGGGGGAAAAAAAAAACAGCTTTAGAACTGCACTAGATCCAGGAGGCCGACGACGCTTACGTGACCCTAACAGTTGCCATAAAGTGTTAGAGACGTCCAAACTTAGTAGGGGCCTACATTATGAACGCCGCACAAGTTACCTAACAAAGGCCAACCCCCCCAGCTCCCGCTCAGCCAATCACAAGCAGGCTTTTCTCGAGCAATCGACGGAAAGACCGCCAATAGGTCAGTAAGTGTGTCGATCACAGAGCTGACAGCCAATCGCTGACTGCGTCTGAGTTACCTAAGGGGGAAAAAAAAGAAAAAGAAGACTTTACGTAATGAAGCGGCAATCAGCAAAAATACGAAATGTACAAAGCAATAAATACAAACAGCGCCTGTAAATCATCCGGGCTCCACTGTTTGTTCGAAAAGCAACATTTAATTTCTGCTACACTGTAAGTATTACCAACAAATGACACGTTTAATTAAAATCACACTGTAGAGAGTTATGGGGCAACGCAACGAGGCTACAAGATGCTAATTTGAAGCTCACGTGTATTTTTAGTCCGGACCGGAGTTGACATTTCTGTTGCAAAAACACGTGTGCTTCTCACGGTAGACATTTTGACTTCATTCAGAGAGCGCGTTATCCAACGTTACTGATGCCGCATTTTACACATAGGTGTATCTGAGAGACATGCCCAGGAGCCAGCAGACACACATGCGTGTTTAATAGGCCTATGATTTTAAATGTTCGACAGGTCAGGAGAAAATATGGCTGGAATTCACTAAAGCCCTGCGTTTAACTCCAGTGTGCTTCCATGACCTGAGACTGCAGTGAAGGCAGCATTGGGGCCAGCCTAACGAAACATCCAGCTTTGGAAAGGCAAAATGTCAGACTTCATTTTCTAACATTTAAAATCAGATCACATCATCCCACAACTCATTGACTCTATAATACATATGTTTCAGATGATTTCTTGAGATAAATGTGAACATTGCTTGTAACTGAAACAAGACGGTGGACTTAACAGTTCTTAAAGAATTAGGTCAAAGTAAGTAAAGTGATCTCATCAGTGATTTTCTTTTTCTTTCTTCAAAATTACAAGACTTTTTTCAAAGGGTAGTGACATCAGCTCAAGGGGATGATGACTTTCATTACACATTTTATTATATTTAATTGGATTTTTATTTTGTCATTTCTATCATATATTTAATATTGAGGTATACATTATTGCATTTTAAATGGTAGAAAATCATGGTATGTACTCACAATATGGCACTTCTATACTTGACTGAGGGGACAAGTAGTTCTGTAGTACATGGAATGTTAAATACTTGATTAAAAAATAAATACTGTCAAACTGAGGGCCCGAGAGGTAGTAATTGTTCCAACTGCTGGCTGGAAAATAGCAGAATATTATTAATTCAATCACGTTGGGGTAATTTTCAACCAACATTTGATGACATTTCAAATATTTTACAAGGTAATGACCACTCTGTTAAGTGTTACCCAATATATTTCATATATACCAACTTGGACAATTTTTTGGACATGTGTGAGCAGTCAGAATCACAGGCATTTATTAACTAAACTCAGGAGGAATAACTACTGTAATAATATTGGCAACACATCATGTCAGGGTCCTGTGATCATAATGTGAATTGTGGGCGTTGACAAATACATGACACATTTTTCTAAAACAGTCCGTTTATTAAATGCTTTCAAGAGATTTGGTCCACTTGTGTGATCATGAACTTTCCAACCAGGGAGGAGAAAAGAGAAAACAAAGTCAAGAAGTTAAAAACAAAGCATAAAACAACGAAATGTAAAAATACAGTACAAAAAGAGGCCTTGTTTTTTCCACTTCTTTACAACCCTGGTGTCTTCATCCGAGTTGTTGCAAACAAGTCAAATAACCAATAATTTCTAACTGATTGAAAATCGATAAATTAAGATTTTTGTGTGGCTGTGTAGGTGTGTGCTGGCACTGGGAATCAAATGACACAAACCGTATCAGGAGGAGACAAGGCAGGGTGTGTCACATGAACATTTGATCTGACAAACTTGTCTTGCAGCTAAGAACCGTGTCATTTAATCAAACGGCTGCAGGGTGTAAACAGCCAGACTCCAGTTAGATTCAGACAAACGCCACTCTTGTCAGAGAACAGGTAAAGGTAATCTTTGTCTTGTGGCTTTTAGGAAACAGCTATTGATGGAGAGTCTATACATGGTGTACTTTGTACTGAAGCCCACCTGAGGGGCTCGGACACTTTGAGATAAAGATCAAAGCCAAGACAAAGAAGTATATGATAATAACCGTTCAAGGACAATAGTGATCTAATTTTGACCGTCATCCAAGATTCCCTTAGTCATTTAACAAACCGTAAATGTTGCGCATTTATGTGGCTGGTTACAAGATGTAACTAAAATCAGGCAATGCAACGCTGAATTTCTTCCACATCTGAGGACATCTGTTATCAATGTGCAACATGATTTGTTATTTTTTACATTATTTTATCACATCAAGAATCAAACAGTGATTTGCCAACAGGGGTCGAGTCCTCTGCAAATCGAAATCTGGGACTCATAGACTAGTGTCCTCATCTTCAAAATGTGCAAAGTTTTTATGAGGCCATTGCAATGAAGTGACTATGTGACACTTGTTCAATGTACAGACGAAGCAGCAGAAACCTGTCTCTCCTTTAGTTTGTGTCATGATTTGCCTGCCTTTAACAACACACACACACACACAGAACATGCAGCACAGCTATCCACCGTTCTCTTTTGTTTTCTGTGCGTGTCAGTCATATCATCAATACTGGCCGTTCTCCAACAACGGAAGAGGAGCCTCCCCTCAAATGCTCTACTTTAATTCAATGTCTTTAGTGGCAGCAATTCAACCATCGATGATGGGTTTTTTTCTCCACTTTTATAATTAATCTCCATCTTGCGTTTTATTTTTTTACAAGCTTCAGCTTTTTCAGCCAAAATTCATTTTAACAAGCTTTTCGCAAGTGGCTGATGTTCATTTTCCATCCCAGCTGCTTTGCGAACAATCTAATGATAAAGAGCATTTGAGTGTGTGGCACTCTCCTAACACCCTGAAAAACAAGATGGGAATTCATAACTGACCACAGCAAACTCTGCCACAGCCACAGAAAAAAACAGCTCCACCATCTCTTATCTAAATTATCTTATAAGGGTGTCTAAATATTATAATAGGTATCAGGTATCATATACTGTATATAGTAAGCAGGATTATACAATAGGGGTATGTATCATCTTATAGGTGTAGTATATCGAATAAGGCGCTATACGGGAGTATATAGGCTACTATGTATGCTTTTGCTTCCAGATCTGTCTTAGCCTGGTAAATCAATTTAAACAAAAACGCACAGCACAGGCAGTGAGCAGCGAGCTCTGTTGGTAGGATCAACACTTCATACAGGGAGACAGCTAACAGTATATATACTGTAAACTTTAACACATCAACTATCTTTTAATCTCCTTTGACCAACGCCCAAATAATCCTAAAGCCAACAAACAGAGCTCAGACAACATTAATATATAGCAGGTCTAAATCGTACTGCGTAAAATCGCTTGTACTACAGAGCCTACAGCTGTGACAACTGACATCACCACCTGTAGGATTAAAAACTCAAGCGTCTTACATGAACTATCAGAAGCTGCACGTTTTCTGCTCACTGCCACCCAGACAGAGCTGTGCACGGCTGCATACACAGGCGCATATTTACTGTCAATTATTATATTCATACATGGATACATATATAAACAGAGTTATACATTGCAATTAACATACATATATCAATAGCATATAGAGAAGAAATAGAAATAGTCAATAGATAGCAATCATTATCGTCATCATATTCATCATAATACTAGGAGTAGTAGTAATACGATCCCTCGAAGAAGCTAATACTGGGCTGTTCCAGAGGAGGGCTTGTTATCAATAATCCCCAAAATGGCTGCTGAGTGACAGACCTGAGAGCAGCGTTTTCAGCTCAACCCAGGCTGTTCACCTGTCAGTTTCTAGGAGCTGGATACTTAGGACACATTTTTTTCCCTTTTATCCACTGATCCAAACCCACACTTTGCTCCAATGGACTTTAATGGTCTTCAGTATTTTGGGTTCAATCCATTAACTTATTTTATACATTGAGCTGAGGTCAGTCTGGACAAGAATTAGATGAACAGTTGAAATATAAAGCGCAGCTCCTCTGAATTTTATTCTACACACTGCAGAACAGCAACATACCCATATCCTATACATCCAGTTTGGCTGCTGCACTTGTGAATAAAGAAAAAAAAGGGTAACTTATTTGATTAGCCCTAGCCCTCTGCTCTCAGTGTAAAGATTGAACCCTCAGTTATCCATTTTAAAACATTCAGCCTGAAACTTAAATCAATCTTATCTGCATACAGCCCTGTCTGGAACAACCCACACAGAAGGAAAAATTACAAAATAAAAAGAATCATTAAAAAAAAAAAAAAAATTCACTATAGTCACCTAGTTCAGCGATACATGTCATATAGCAATACCTCAATAACAAGAAGTTCTTCTATGTAATCAATACAGGTTTTCAGGTTATATATTTATTAAGCTTAACCGCTAAGTTATCAATTATCATTAGTAGTATACCATTATTTGTAAATATGTATAATATGTGTGTATATGCATCTGAATATAGACATACTTCCATAGTGTATCAGTCTACATTAAAGGCTAGAATAAGGTGGCAACAGATATCCTGCCTCTGCGTGTCTGTGTGTGTGTGCATGTGTGTTCGTGTCACAAGTTGATGTGTTTATAGGCACAATATGCGGTGCGAATCGTTTCCCTGTCTAAAGCTAGCAGGTGTCCCATAATGAAAGACTTAGTCTTAGGGGCTACCGTTAGCTTTGAGGAAGAGAACACTTGGATACAAATGAGGAACACAGGTTTCCATTTGAAGGCTGCGGGCGCATGGTTGGTTTTTCAGTGAAATAATGACCCCAGTTCAACTGAAGAAGTGGCAACATGCCCTTACTTTCAAATTATCTTAAATATTCTCACAATAAACTATAGAAAAATACATTCTTAATAATGATCTTCAATTCTTGCATAAAACATTTCATCTAAGCTTCTCACTCTTTAAATTATCTATCATCCGCACATCTTATTTTCCTTTAATAATTACAAAACTCTCAACTGAAGACTCCTGCATGATCAGTATTTTCACTGTTCTTCAGTCCAAGTGAGGTCATTATTTATTAATGGGCATCTGCAGTCTGAATTGATCGAATGCTGCGAACAGCTCTAGCCAGTAATCTGTGTTCTGCAGTCACTTCTCCGCCAGCTGCCTTCCAATACAGTTTGAAATAACATGATGTGATCAGTCGCTTTGGCAACGATTGCTCTGAGCCGTTAGTCATGTTTACTTAAGCCAAAGGTGATCACTTTACCTTTCTTGTCCCCCGTTTGTGTCAATCGCGAGGAGCTGACATTCACACATGCTTTGATTCACCTTGACAGAAACTACAAGGTTAATATGCGAGCATGTATGCATGCCTGTGCTCGTCCCATGCAGGATCGGCTGGTGTGATTGCATAACCAGCTTTCTTTTTATATTGATAAGAAGGGGGGAGGGGGGAAAACTGTCGCGTTACACAAGTTGGTTTTTGGGCTTGTAAATATACTTGCATTACATTCCACAACCACAGCAACATTTTAAATGACTAATCTCCTAGTTTTAAAGGCCCGTGCAGGCATTACATTCATAGCATTCTACCAATATGGCAGACAATATAACAAGGAAGCACAACTCCCCTTGGATAAAGAAAAGAAATGCTCAAAATCATTAATCTCCTGAAAGTTACTTTGACCCTCTTGCTCTATTATCATGAAGGAAGTAGACTGGAATTTGGTTGTATCCACCAAGATCCGCAATTCTTCATAGTTTCTTCAGTCTAGTTAACCATCAACAGCACTGAGGGCTTGGTATTTTTGGCACTCCAAAGTTCTAATTTAAACTTTAAAGCATGTGAGTGCCAAGCTTCAATTCAGTTCTGAACTATCACCAAGCAAAATGTAAGAGCTACGACCAGCGTGCCCACCCAAGAATTATGTCAGTGCTGCGAGGAATTAAAAAAGAAAAAAAGAAAAAGGAAAAAGAGAGATACTCAGTTCAAAGAGCACTAGGGAATACTAGGTGTATATTTTAGTCAGAGCAAAACTAGTTGTCTGTGGAATTTCTGCAGTATAATCTGCTGTGGGGGAACCTAAAGGTGCTGTGTGTAACTGCAGCATGACGCTAAAGCCAAATCCTGTATTGACACTTACAAATCTTTCTCTTTGTGTTGATCAGTGCCTGTGATTTGTGTATTATGTCCTGTATGAATGGGTTTGCATGTGCGTGTGTTTGTGTGTATTTATGTATATGGTGATGGGGTCAACCGTTTTGTTGCTGCCAATCTGCTCTCAAACTGCTGGCTAGACGCTAGAGGAGGTCAGACCGGTGAGATGACAGACTATTCGGTTGTCGCTGGTATGGCAGGCCCGTTTCTCTCTACGTCTGCAGCTCAGCGGCGATCGGCTGCCCCCACGCACTCAGCGCCACTCAGAGATCGTCCCCATCTGACATCCGCTGGCCTCCCTGGGACAAGACAAATGGACACAACTCAACACTCGTGTTGACTGCGCAAGCAGACATGTCAAGTCAGTTACTATAAACTAACATGCACAGGTCTCCAAAGTCTCTCTCTTCTTCTAACTTTACATGTTAAGCCTTTAATTCTATGGAGGTGTAAATATGGAGGATCATAACCACCAAAATCATGAATAAATTAATCAATGAATGACTCAATAAATAAACTGATAGTGTGTCTGGCCACGGCAATGGGAGTGAAACAGAGAAACATTAATACATTGGTTTAGTGAAATAAATAGGGGGAAAAATGCAAAGGGGAAATAATGCAGAGAAAAACTACTTTAAACTGCAAGTTAAAGTAAAACTCTTGCGAAAAAAGCAACCAAGGCTTTATTTGTGATTGAATATGAGTCAAACCTTCGTGTAAAAGCATAATTACGACAAAAGAGGCACTTTTACGATTTGGTGTAGTTTCGCTGCCGTTGTGGCAGACAAAACGTGTCGATTCCTGAGTGCGACCTAACAGGCGTGAGAGTAATGGTGGACCGCTCCTCAAGCCTTCCTGTTAGGTTGCACTCGGGGATCGACAGTTTTTGTCTGCCATGACAGCAGCGCGCCGGAGATCCAGCTCCTACGGTGAGTAGTTCAAAAACCCTCTTTTTAGTAAACTCTGTGTACACAAACAATGTTCTCAATGCTCATGTGCATGTGTAGAGACCCTGGTGATACTACGAGCAAAGTTTCATGTTGTGTCGAGCCTTCTTATTGTTTTAAAAATAGCGATTTTGATGCTAGCGTGCCAGTGCCCCAGCACTCCATTGAAAATTAGCTTGCCCAAAAACGAAACTACGGTAAATCTTAAAAGTGCCTCTTTCGTCGTAATTATGCTTTTACACGAAGGTTTGACCCATATTCAATCACAAATAAAGCCTCGGTTGCTTTTTGACGATTGTTTCACTTTAAATGGGAAAGTAAATAAATATGGGAATTAATACAAAAGTAAATAAATACAGAAGAAAATTAAAACAAAAAATGACTTCATTTCACATTTTATAAATTACTAAAAACACTACATTTATTCTAACAGTATGTTTGGTGCACTGAATGCCATACTCATTTATTCAGTCATTTATTAAATTTCTTCAATTATTTTTGATTTTGGTCATTCATAGTGAGGTATAAAAAAACAATGAGCTATCCAACATCACAAAACTACTTGGGTTCCTATAGCAGCTAGCTTATTTGTTTTAAAAGGTAGTCAAATACCTACGCTTTGGGTTGGTGTCCAGCTCGAAATTCTAACCCCAAGCGTCAGTATTTGACAAAATTGAGAATGAGAGTCAACGATCAACTGTCTTTCTCCAGAATCGCCTTTATGTCCTTAATTAAATTACTTTGCTGTAACACTACATGCAACAAATCATATTTAGTTTCCACTAACCACTGAGGTCACATGGCAAAATTACAACACAATATCTTCTCTTCCATATTTTCTTGAGAGGGGCGGGCAGGTGTACCAGCTGCTGATCGCTTTATAACCACTCACCATGCTTTCGGTGTAATCTGCTGTTATGGTGACCTGCTTGTCCTCTGGGGGCGGGGTCACAGCGGAGCTATCTGTGCGTCTACTCTGATTAGTGAGCTGCAGCCACAGTTCGTACATCTGTTGCATGTCTCTCACTGCAGAGGTAAGAAAGACAAGGCACAGAAGAGACGAACTCTGTAAACTTGAATGCAGTATGTTAACGCAGAACAGCAATCAGTGGGAGTGGAGTGGGGGAGGCACTTCAAAAGTCAATTCATCACGGTGGTGAGAAAAAGGAGATGGACGGACCAAAGCCCATGATTAGTTTTTGACAAAAAGCGTTTTTTTTTGTTGTTTTTTTAAAAAAAGCCCATAATGAATTATCTATATTATTGATAAATTAAAAATTAAATTAAAATAAAAAAATTTTAAAAAACTATTCAATTGTAATTCAAAATCTGATGTGTACCATGATGGCTAAATCCAGATCTGAATAAGTGAAGAACACATCACACACACCACCTTTTACTATACCACTTTTAGATTTAAAAGCTGCGATGCAATGATCTCAGAATGCATCAGGTCAAGATGTAACCAGGAGCTTACAGCTGTTGTTCTTCATGTACGTCCAGACGTCCCTCTCCTCCAGACTGTGAGCAAATGAGCAATTCCCGATATAGTGGCACTTCTTCTGCTTCATCACATGCACGCACATCTGGATGAGAGACAGCCAAAAGCAAAGAGTTACAGAGTGATGCTAACAGCATTGCAACTGTTGGATCTAAACAAATTTACCCTTTTTCACTGTGAAACTGTCACTGTTTTTTTTGTCAATTATAGGCCATGATTAAGTGTGTCAGAAAACTAGTGTTGTAATTCCTGTTGCAGTGAGTAGAGTAAATACACACAACAGAAATATAAACCTACAATACACTTCTATTTTTGCTACCATTTTTCACAACTTGAAGTGAGAAAATTGTTTTGATTTTTTTCATTCTTACTTTATCAACAGTGATGAGTTGTAGTTCCTTTCTTTGACAAATGTACTTATTGTAAGTCGCTTTTGACAAAAGTATCTGCTAAATGCCCTATGTGTAAAGGTAAATCTAAACCTTTTCCTGTCTAGTTGGCATCCCCACCAACACAGATTTAAACAAACTTGTGCTCAAACGTTTGAGAGAAATTAGTTGTTTGTGTGCACAGAAGAGTTTTATATGTTTTACTTACAAGTGAAAAATGGAAGCAAAAACAAATGTTGGGGGGCGCGCAGGTGGTCGAGTGGTTAGAGCGCATGCCATATACGCAGCTGACCCCGGAGGTCCTTGGTTGCATGTCACATCCCCCCCCTCTCTCTCTCTCCCATGTTTCCTATCTACTGCTTAATAAAGGTGTCTATGCCAGAAAAAAAACAAATGTTGGGTCTGTATCTTTGTTAAGTACATATTGATTGTTTAATACATCTCTTTCTAATCACTCGAATGTGGCAATCCTACTTTTAACTGTGTCAACATGAAAATGCAGTTAAAGACACAGCAGCAGCTACAGAATAATGAGACGCAGGGGTAAGGAGTTTGACAACAACACCACCATGACCTCTCCCCGAGGCAAAAACAGAGTCAGCTGTATCCGCATGTGAGGTGGAGGGGCGGAGAACAGAAGGAATGTATAACAAGGTTCATAGAGTTTTTCTTAACTGAAATTCAAGCTCTTGCAACGCACATACCAAACCAAATTACAAGACATTCTGAGCTTTTATCATATATATAGCATTTTCAAGACTTCCGACTCACGACTGTACGAACTCTGGTATAAGGACCAAACTCAAAAGGAAGAACTTACGTCGTATTGCTGTGGATAGGTGCGGGAGAAGGGCAGAGGCCGAACAACAACCCACTTCTTCTTCTCAAACGATTTCACCAGCAGGACTCGACGCTCCTTCGTCCAGCTGGGGAGACACAGAGCCGACAGGAATTCAAACAGAGAAAACAAACGTACAAACGATGAGTTTCCTTTAGTCCTTTGGTGTTCAACTGAGTGATATGGCAAGCAGATGATAATACTACATACACAAAAAAATGTATATACTGCAACACAGATCGTCAAACACAGGATGAGATTTGAGCAGAGATAACTGAGCCGAGATCACACTGTGTGGCGTTGTTGTGACTGCTGTAATTGTGAGAAACAGGCCTCACCTGTGCCGTGCTTTAGCGGTGCAGTACTTGAGGTTCTTGTCGGGCTCGTTGACCTGTCCTTCTCTCCAGCACTGACCGCACACAAACTTCATTTTCAGGTTAAGTGGGCGTCCTCTTCCAGCCATCGCTCCCAACCCCCCAACCCCCATCCCACCCACTGGACTCACACCGCCCCCACCGATGCCGTCTCCCCCTAGTCCTCCACCCCCACCCCCCATACCCCCTACTCCTCCTGCAGGTATGCTGCTGCTCGGATGTGGGATGTGAATAGGCTGAAAACACACAGAAAGAGAGGAATAAGACAGACACATTTTAGCTTGCATTTTGGGCTGAAGCTGGATTAACAATCATGAGAAACGAGAAATCGTAACATTGCATTTTGTTTGAGGTATACAGCCTTAAAGCTGCAACAAAAGTCTGTAATAAACAACAACTTGTGATTAGACAGCAGGCATCTTCACATACAAACATTCACAAACTCTGAGTGAAACTGTAGGTGCAATCTCACTCTCAAAAACCAGTGCCAGATATCTAAATGTCTGACTGCCCTTTCCTGCCTCACCTTCTGCTGCTTCTGTGCGTTCTGCTCCAGCCTTTGCCAGTGTCTCTTGGACTCCTGCACCATCTCTTCATGGGTGATACCTAAAGGAAATATCAGTGAGCAAATCCATGTAAAACACTTCAATGTTTCATCACTTGAAAAGACACCTGATGTGAGTGATACACCTACCAGTATCCTGCTGCAGGACCCAGCATTTGAGCTCTATGACAGAGTGAGCAAAGGAGCAGCTGTCCTCACGCTGGCAGCCGTAGCGAACCTCGTGGCGACAAACGTCGAACTGGCAGAGAGGGTGCAGGGGACGCACCTTACTGTAGCGCACATTGGCTGACCTCACCACGTGCACCAGGCACCTGCAGCGGGCAGAGTGGTGGAATCATTAAGCAACAAAAAAGGTATTTTGAGGAATCTTCCTATGTGTTCGAATAAAACTTCACTGAATTTGAGCACAAAATCAAAACACAACTTATCACACATCAGACTCACTTGTTGTCGTCGAACGGGTGTCGAGCTGTGAGGTTTGAGCACACTGCTAAGTTTTCTTTGCTGCGTTTGCTGATGATGCGAGGCTTACTGTCAAAACATTCCTGTTAAAAGAGGACAGGGTTGGTGGTGTTCAAAAAGTTTGGGTCTAAAGAGGTTAAAAAGAATAAGAGAGACACAGACTGTGGTCTCACCTCACAGAGGAACATGAACATGCCCATGTGGAGCTGCAGCAGTCTGGTGACACTGAGCGCCCTTCTCTCTGTGCTGCCCAGCGGATCGAACAGCAGCTCTCGGCTCAGCGCACCCTTCCTCTCCTGGGTCCACACATCAATCTCCTCCTGGCAGTAAGCGAACGTACAGTTCTCCCCATACTGGCACTCCTGACGCTCCTGCACCTCTGTGGAACCCAGGGAGAGAAATTGATTTTCCCTTCTTCAACATACATTCAGGTAATCTATTGACAGATTTACATACCTTTACAGAGTACAAATGCCCCCAGGAAGTTGTTACGTGCAGGCCGTGGCCGGATCCTCTTCCATGTGGGATCATCTGTGTTTTTGAGGCGGCACAGCAGCACATCCCTCTTGCAGCGGTGTGCTGCCTCTGGCTGATACTTGTAGTCCATCACTCGCGGACCTGAGGGAAAAAGGAGGAAAGAGGGGCTTAAATTAGCTACATTTTTTAGGGCATTTGTAAGGTAACATGCATCCACAAGCAGGACTACGATACTTCAAATATGACAAACCCAGCTGTTGTGCCAGAAGATAGCAATTTTGCAGCTTCTTATCATGAACAATTGTCAAAAATGAAGAAAAAGACCCACTGGTGGTCAAAGGCAAGAAATACAAATTAATTCAGAAGTCGGCAACTTGAACAAACCTATTCGGCTGTAACAGGCATGACAAGCCTGCCGAAACTCATGTGTGGCTGCCAGAGGATTCCTGGAGAGCAGAGACAGGTTGGTCCCTGCTGGACCATTCTGAGGAAAACAAAGCAGACATGGATATATGACATGAAGCACAATGGCTACTTAGTGGCCTATCAGAAACTGATGCTAAATTAAAAAAATGGCACAATTAACTGGACCACGTAAAAGCAGTTTGCCCTGCAAGAGATGATGCAAAATATCATATATATAATATCATTAACGTGTTACTATTTATGTTTAGTGTGTGTTTGTTACTCACTGCATGTCCAGCACTGTGATTGCGCATTCCAGGGATGAAGCTGTGACACACTCGTCCCCCTGAGGACCAAGACACAAGGACACTGATGTCAGACATATTGTCACGGTGCTGACTCACTGTGTTCTGCTGACACACGTCTCAGGTTAGAGCAGCTCCTTAGGATCTGTGCTCTGGTAACTGAGGACGAGCAAGCTAAGACTGGATGACTGGATCAATATGATCTATGATCAAAAATCTTGTATGGCCTTAAACCAGCATTCAGTTCCATTTAGATGTTTTACATTTTGAGCTGGCATGCTAATCATTGTTTTAAACAACAATACTGTGTGCTTTGCTAAAAGTCATACGACATACACTCGGGCAGAAAAAAAGGTGCTCCAAGTAATTCTAAATAATTATATGGGGTACAGCATAAAGTTATTCTGATGTCATATCAAAAACAATTAATTTCTGCCATCCAATTCAACCAACATGTCAAGACGTTAATTGCAACACTTTTCAAATTTTTCACTGAATTGCCTAAAAACATCTTAAGACTTTTTTGCTTTTTGTCTGTTGCTTACCAGGGAGAGTGTACTCAGACAATGAGTCCAGCCCACCAGCAGCGACTCCCTTCCCTTCTCCTTCGGTGGGGAAGCCTCCCAGTGCGTCCTGCGCCTGGGTGGAGCCCTGATCCCGCTGGCCCAGCGGCGAGTAAGGATCCAGAGGTGGCATGTCACTGATGGAGGAGCTGAAGAAGGCTGGGGGAAGCTGAGGTGACGGGGCCGGAAGACTTGGGGAGTACGGAGGTCGGAGACCCACTGCTGTATTGGGGAGGTTGGTTGGAATAGCACCCTGGACTGGATTCTGGACCAGAAGACAGTGGCAAGGATTACTTCATGTAGAGGGCCTACCAACTGAAAACACTAAAAACACAACTGAGCCCTGCTAATCGAACAATTCCTAACAACTCAAGATCAACTGATGTGCTGAAATAAATAAATGAGCACATCACTCACTAACCTCACTAACTTTTTTGGGAATAGACTCCAGCAGACTGTCAAGCTCGTCCTTGATGACACTGCTGCTGCAATCCTCCATGTGCTCCGACACGGGGACAGAGTACGGCATGGGGGGCAGGGCCTGGCTGCTGGGGCTCTCTGACAGGTCAGTGCAGGGGCTCACCACGGGGGTTGCTGGGTCATCGCTGACTGGGATGGGTGTGGCCAAAGGAGCAGGTATGCACTGTGCATTTGACAGGTCGGCTGAGGAGGATGATAAAAGCAACGTAGATAAGGAAATGTACATGGGAAACAGATGGGAGACTGGGTAGGAGCAGAACAGTTCTAGGTTTGTCATACCTGGTCCAATGTCACCCAGAGACTCCAGCCCATTGGAGGACATCTGAAGAGAGAAAAAACACAAGACAGGGTTAGTTTCTCGTTCAGTCACCAAGTATGTAACTTTACACTGCGACAGCAGCAGCTACCTCTCCTGTGGGTGCGGAAGACTCCCCATGGCCCTCCCCGTCTGTGGATGTGGACTCTGTCTGTGGGCTGACGTAAGCCTTACGGCCCTTCAGACCCAGTTTATTGGCCAGATCCTGGGCCAGTTCACTCACCTGCCTGTCCTGGAAAATGAATCACAAAAACAAGACCACACTTATCAAAGACAAGTTTTACTCAAAAGAAAACTATGAGAAGCACAATTTAGTCTATAATGTTCTCACATAAATCATATCCATGACCCAATATGTAAACTGACACTGAGATTCATGATTCTAAGCCAAATTTCTGCAAAAGAGTTACCATCTCCTCTTACTAATTTCCTGGGGAAAATACTGAGAGGTAATCTCTAACAACATCAAGATGATTAGGAAAAAGTCATTTATTTGCATTGATTTTGTTGATGACATACATGCGGTGCTGTGAGGAGACATTTGGTTCCACACTCATAAGCCTCTCTTAGTCGTCCCAACTCCCTCAGACAGAGCGCTTTGCGGTACAAAGCCCGACGACTGCCCTCTGACACACACAGTGCACTTTCACAGTCCTGGATGCCTCGCTCATACTCTCTCTGAGACAAAAAAAAATGAAAAAAAGATACACAGTAAGATGAGTACAAAGGTATTTGGAGGCAATATGTTGTTTACAGGAACAAAGAGTCTTGTCCAAGGGGTAAACCGGATCTGCAAGACTTTCCAGCTTGTAAAAGGGATACATCCATGCAGAACTGTCAAACTGGCAATGATACTTTGATACAACAACCACAAATGAGACCACAATCACAGACTAAAAGTCTATAGTTCACCCCAACACTATCACGCACTGTATACTGTGTCTCTAATTATAGCACTTCCCATTAAAATCACATTTAGACCTTCCTTCAGTGATATGTCAGCAATGGAGAAAGGTCTTGTTACACCCGTTGTCATTCCGGTATGGGTGGGAAAAAAAAACATTCTGGGAAGATGACATTTCTTTTTTAACAATCCCCATCATCTTGGCCATGCTAAACCTAGGATGCAGAGATTGTGCCCCTGCCTGCAAAATAGCATTGGGGGAAGCTTGTCTTGCACTTTTGGAGGCGAGCCCTGGGATTAGAATAGTTTGAACGCCACAAAAGTCATGGTAAGAGCTGCTAGCTTGTTTAGGCTCATAATGTTAGCGAGCAGGCTAGTGTGAGACTTCATTGCCAATTTCAGTATTTCTTATTTGATGTAGTGACTGAGATTTGGAAAAAAGCAGCACAGCAGAAGAAATAGGTACCCAGTGACCAACAGTCTACAACCACTGAATCAAAATACTCTACATTCAGATAGTGTGGGAAACACTCTAATTACTACAGTGCATGCAAATGCAATAATTAAAACAAGTTATTCTAAGTTCTCCAAAAGGTGTGCTGCTGTAAAACTTAAACATTGCTATTAAATAAACTCTAAATGCAAGTATTAAAACTTACTCGCAACACTGAGTCCTTTAAACAATAGACCAATACAGCAGATTCACCCTGAATCCAGTATGATGGCTGACAAAACAGTCGTGGTGCGGGAACTACTCAGGCACTGCACCAAATTTTGCACCAAAACTGAAAATCTGTTCACTTTGCTTGTTTACCAGCAATGGATCAATGATAAGTCTAACTGACTGTGGAGCTCTAACGATTAGTTGCCAACTTTTTTGATCAGCGATAAATTGTTTCAGTTGTTTTTTCAAGCGATAATGTCAAACATTTGCTTGTTCCAGCTTCTTAAAAATTGTATGAAGTTGCTGCTTTTCTTTCTCATTTATGGTGGAAAAATAAGTCTTTGGGTTTGGCCTGTTAGTAGGACAAAAGAAGTAATTTGAGGATGTCAAATAAATGTTGCTAATAACATTAGCTGCAGTGCCATCCTGCTATGTTTGCAGTTTGTCCACAAGAGCATCTGCAGGTGACACATCCCCACTTTTATCACTCTCTCTCACCGTCTGGTAGAAGGCAGCAGCCCTGTTGACATATAGGCTCTCCAGCAGCTCGTGGGGGATGACGAGGGCCTCAGCCTGAGCATACCGGGCAACGCTGATCCCCTCCCCGTACTGCTGGCTCGCCTGGCGCCAGTCCCCATCTCGAAAGCAAGCGTTGCCCTCGTCCAGCAAGTTGCACACCAACTGGGTCAGAAATGCCTGATGGGAACATGTAGAGGGAGGTCGGAGAGATTTCATAATGAGGAGGATGATAAGAGGGAGGGAGAGGGTGACACACAAAAAAAATAACAGGAAGGTAATGTGAGATGGTCAGAGAGAGAAAGAGAGGAATGAAAAAAAGCAAGAGGGAAAAAGATTGAGGTCAAGACAAATGACAAGGCTGAGCTGATTTACACATAGTTTGGGGGTTAAAGGACATCATCTTTGAGTAAATACAGTAGGAACACATAGTGGATTTTAAAAAAATATTGTGAATGAAAATAGAGTAAGAAGAATCGATGCAAACCTCGTAGCTCTCTGGCTCTGGGAAGGGCAACGATGACCTGTGGACATGAGAGGGTTGTCAGTCATCTCCACAGTCAGTACAAGTGGTTGTACAGTAGACATTAAAAATCCACATATGATTTGTTAACTTACTGGATAAAGCTCATTGCTTTTTGAATTTCTTCTCTTCGTTTCTGCCGATCTGGATCCATAGCCTGAGGGTATAAAGACAGGATTGCAACAGTTTGAATCTCCACTTTTAGCACAGACAATTCACGTACCCCTCTAGTCTCTTGGTGGATACTGTTACGTTCAGCAATTACTATTAACGTTTGCAAAGACCTGTTAACTACTTGCAGTCGTCCTAGACAACCTGAGGCCTGCCACTAAATCACACTGTGCGACCACCGGACTTGCGTCAATAAACAGCGGGGACAGCTAACGGTGAAGCTGGCTACTAGTTAACGTAACCCAGCCGGGTAATATAAGGATGACAGTTATCCAAGACACACCTGTCGCAAAAAAATGCAGATTTTGTAGGCAGGGGGCATCTCAACGGGAACACAAGGTTCACATATTAAGCGCAAAAGGGAATAATGTTGGGGGAAATGCTAGCCTTAGCTAGCGTTAGCTAGTAATTTGCAGGCTTGCATACCATCAACTCCAACCAGATGCTAACTCTACACCAACAGCAATGCACGCAAAATGCACAACTTGCACCTGGTTGGCTGTAAAAAGCGTACGTGTGTTTAATGCAACACGAATTTACCCACCGGTACGATAGGATTAGCCGGCTAACCCTGCTCACTCACTCAGTCTAAATGCTAATCACCAACTTAGCTTAGCTAGCGTTAAAGAAACGAAAACAGCTTTCAAAAATGGTTTGCCTCCCTTCGAAGTCACACGCAATGTATCGTTGATTTTACTGTTAACAAAGACTGACTGTTGAACTGACATATGTGGCTCGAGTGCATATAAACCCAGGATTACCTAGCTACCAGGTAAGTTAGCTAACTTGGTTTGTTAGTAGAGCCCCAGCTAACAGCTAAAGCCCTCACATAGCACGGCAACTCACCGAGAGTTTGGTTTTTTCAGAACAGAGATAGCTTCACAGAGCGTTTACGATAAAGAAAGGAAACAGCAGCCAGCCAAATATTAGTCTCTATCCCAGCGCATATTTGTGTGTTTAGTGTCCCTGTCATTAGTATGTGGACGGAACACGAGTTGCTCTGCGCTACGACTTCTGCTAGATACTGACTGGCTAACGTTAGCTAGCTAGCTAACTGCTAGCCGTGTCCATCGGCCAGTGCAGATCGCAACAAGTTTCACAGAGACGTGTGTCCACAAGAGGGCAGCAACAACTGTGGCACTGTTTTCTCCGGAGGTGTGGGAAGTGTTGACTTCTTTTAAAAGTAGTATAATCCAAGCTATATTATTACTAAAATGTTAATGTCTTATAGATTTTTTTTTTAAAAAAAAAAGGCAAAATTGCCCTCTACAGTGTAATATGCTGGATTATAATTAGAAATGCAACCATGTGGAAGCACCGTTTTACTGTTGCAGTTGTTTGAGATCTACCTTTTTTCGCCCACTTCATACACTCTGAGTTATTGTTAACTATAACAAATATATATATAATTCTCTTTAAAATGATTTAATGCTATGTAGGTAAAATCTTAATCTGCATACAAATTGGTAGTTGTCAGGTAAAATAAATGTAGAGTAATAAGCACAGTATGAGCGAGGTAAAGTACAAATCCCTAAAAGCTTTTATATAAACTTATATAAGTACAAGTAATGTATAAGTACATAACTTATAATGTACATAGTTAATTTCCATCACTTGTATCTATCCCTCTGAGTATTTTCTCCCAACACACTCCTTCCTTGGATTTTAACTGTGGAATAATACAATCCTATGTAAGGTCGTTGCCTTTTAATCACATCATAAAATTGGTCTATTATAATGTAAAGCTCTTTGAACTGCTTTTGTATGAAACACAAATACATTGAATTTACCTGAATTGAAAGAATACATTTTAGACTAACACCTTCACGTGTTCTAAGTCATGTATGGTGTTATTTAAGTACAACATATGTACCCCAAAGTGGCACAAAGCATTTTAAAAGGTATCGGTATATATGCTGGACTATGAGTGCCACCAAAACTATTCTAGAAAAAATACCACAGACTAAAATATGACTTGCCTTATTATGTCATCAAACAGGCACAAAGTGTACCCACAAAAACCTCCTACGACTCTATTAAATGTTACTGCAGCTGGATCGGAAAAGGTATGTTAGATACCGAACGTTTTCATTGGCTGGACAACCTAAAGCCATATAATTACTGATTTATTTTTTATTTTATTTTTTTAAATCAAGAGTCCTGAGAAGTGTTTGAGGTGAATTAAAGTTGTTGTTGATCATTTTGCGCCCCCTCCTGGTCGATTGAGTGAAGAGGGGACACAATTTATTGGAGGCACAACAGGTGCAAATACTGTTCTTGCATGCGCTGGTCAATTTTGCGAGTTTTCTTTTTAACAAAGTGTCTAACAAAGTGGCAAGTTTTTTTTTTCTTCTTTTAATTGTGAATGACAGTAACCAAGAGAGGCTGATGCGTCCAGTCATATGGGACAGATGTACACAGGGACACACCAAACCAAACTAAAGCAGGCTGGTAGAGATGAAAACAAACAGTATTTTAAAAATGTGTGAAATTGAAAGTTCATGAAAAAACAGGAAAGTTTGGTTGTAGTTTGACAGAATTTGTAAACATTGTGTATTATTGATTTAAAAATTAGAATATTCTTACATTTGAAATGAACCTTTTCCCTTTGAGGACGCGATACTTTGTCATGTACAAAAGGTAATACATTTCCATTGAGTAAAAAAAAAAAAATATTGTAAATATTAGTTACGACGTCAGAACAAACCTTCATGAATGAACAATTATAATCCGCTCCTTAATTAAGATTTTTATCAGTTAATAATAGTTAATAACAAGTAAGACCACTGTAATCGGACAGGTAACAGCAGGTGGCGCCAAACCACCTGTAGCCTAATTTTAACTGACGTCAACACATCCAACGCAAAAAGAAACCGGGGCAGCGTGACGTCACATGATTTAGCAACCGGCGCGCTACTCGGAGGAGCTGCGCGTGTCCCTGTCGCCATCACCTCCCTGGAAAATACACTTTGTGGTGAGTTTCAGGTACTTCGCTGTGAGCTGGGTGACTGTTATAATGGCTGACAGACACGAGAGTACACTTTATGAAGCACTTTTAGTTGAGCTGGTGCTGTGAGTGTTTCTCGTGTTGGGTGCCTCTGTTAGCTAGCACCGGTGAGGCTAAAAAGCTACCTTGACTGTTGTTTATAGTTCTTCTAACGTTACTGATGTTAGGAAATGTTCTGTTTGTAATGTGTCAACTATCATTTAATGACATTTTTCCGATTTCGGCTGTAGTTACTGATTTAAAAGGAAGCAATTTCTGTCATTTCAAATGTTCAGGAAGTTACTAAAACCTGATCCTTTCCTCTATTGTGTGACTTCTGTTCGTCTCCATAGAGTCACTATGGCCTCTGATGACATCGCTCAGCTGGCGGACGCTCTTTCAAAGACCCATGTCGGGGATGGAGAGTTGAGCTTTAAAGGCCTGGGACTGAAGCTGGACAACGCAGCATCAGGTCAGACACAGTAGAGAGGGTTTAGCTCTGTATTATCAGCCACAGTATACGGTTACACCAGAGGGCTGGTCCCCGTATTCTGCTCAGACCTGACAACCTGTTATCTGTGTTTCCAGTGGAGGAGCTGGTCCGTGACATAGAGCAGTACCAGGGGCTGAGAGCTCTGCGCCTGGAGGGAAACACTCTGGGAGTTGATGCTGCCAGGGCTATAGCCAAGGCTCTGGAGAACAAAGACCTGCTCCAGGTACACCGCAGTTCAAGCCTGGCCTAAGACCGGTGACGGTATTACCAGTACTGATAGTCTTGTGGCTGGTTATCCCTCAGATGTTTCTCAGGGGATAGTATCATCAGTGTTGTTCTCATTTAACAAACTACTCAAATGCATCAGTGTCAAGTGTTAACATAGATAACAAAACACGATCATTGTTTTGATAGAATATATAATAAATACACACAGATTGGTCAGAGCTCAAAAAGTACCATGGCTTAATACAATATAAATCTTTCTGTATTGAAACTTTCAAATACTATCTGTCTATTTTTACAGCAAAGAAGACACAGCACTCCTGTTGGTACCTTTTCCTTATCTTACAGCTCTTTGTGTCTTTCAGAGATGCTTCTGGAGTGACATGTTCACCGGAAGGTTGCGCTCTGAAATCCCAACAGCACTGGTGAGATTTGCAGATTGTGTGATGTATCTTATACACGCATTAATTCATAGTGTGGTGTATTTTATATTTGTGATTGACATGTTCCCTTTCTGCGCTTTATCAGAGGTCCCTAGGCAGTGCATTAATGAGTTCAGGGGCCCGGCTGACTGAGCTGGACCTGAGCGATAACGCCTTTGGGCCAGATGGTGTGAAGGGAATCGAGCAGCTGCTGAAGAGCCCGTCCTGCCACACGCTGAGGGAGCTGAAGCTCAACAACTGTGGCATGGGGATCGGAGGAGGAAAGGTGAGCTCGCAGCAGTGCAGAATGCCTTAAGACCTCCCATGTACCTCCAAATATCAAACATCATATAGTAATTTTGTGACGTCCTCAAACAAAATTGAAGAAAATAAGACTTGCATCACTGATTTGTATCTACGGTTTGTGTAGATCCTGGCTGAAGCTCTTATTGAGTGCCACAGACAGTCATTAGCACACGGAGCTCCACTCAAACTGAGAGTTTTCATCGCCGGGAGGAACCGACTGGAAAATGAAGGAGCCCGTGCCCTGGCCAAGGCCTTCCAGGTAGAGAGCACACTTTTTTAAATACACAGATTAACATGATATTACCAAATATATATATATATATATATATATATATATATATATATATATATATATATATATATATATATATATATATATATATATATATATATTATATATATTCTACAGCTTCAGAAATGTTAGTAATGTAGGAGTAATTACAGTTACAGTAAAAGTATTATCAATTGAGAAAAACAAATGTTTTTCATAATATTGTCAAAATCTTCATTTACACTTTTAGTTTGAATATGCATCATTCATATTTTTAGAGAATGAAAACATGAAACACTTACTTTTACACCATCTGATAATTGAAGCAACATTTCAAATAGAGCAGAACTCAATTTGATTAGTCAATAAACAAAGGAACTATTTAATAATCAGGTAATTGTTCTTTTTTTTGTGCAAAATTTACAAACAGTCCTTATTGCCAGCTTTTCAAATGTGAGGTTTTGCAGCTTCTCTGTTTCCTTTCGCTGCTCTTTTAAAACCTTTGCAGTTTAAGCTGTTGGTCAGACAAAATGAGACTTTTGACATTCATCTGTATTTTACCATGTAAGATAATCGGCAGCCTGGAAGAAGTCCACATGCCCCAGAATGGTATCAACTACGCAGGAGTGATGGCATTAGCTTCAGCAATGCAACACAACCCAGAGCTCCGTGTCCTCAACTTTAACGACAACACCTTCACCAAGAGGGGAACGCTGGCCATGGCACAGGTGAGGCCTGGTCACATAATCCTTATAAGTAGAGTAGGAATGTAGCCAGTGTGTTTAAACCCAATTGTGTCTGTACATGTTGTCTTCTGACTCATGTATAGGCTCTGAGACACCTGAGGAATGTACAGGTGATAAACTTCGGTGACTGCCTGGTCCGCTCTGAAGGAGCCATCGCCCTCGCCGCAGTGCTCCGAGAGGGACTGCCAATCCTTAAGGTTAGTTCACCATCAAAGTCCAGCTTTTATATCTGCGTGTGTCATCTCTTCCCACAGCCTGATCACAGTGCTCTGCTCTGTTTCTTGTCTTCAGGAGCTTAATCTGTCCTTTGGTGAGATCACGGAGGCGGCGGCACTCGTGGTGGCTCAGGCTGTCATGGACAAACCTCATATGGAGAAAGTGGATCTTAACGGTATGCACACTGACTGTTGAACGACTAATTTCCCTAGTGTTTAAATGAAAGAAAATAGTGGAATTGAGCACAATTTAATCTACAGGGTTCGTACGGGTGCTTGAAATCCTTGAAAATGCTTGAATTTCAATGTTGTGTTCAAGGCCTGAAAAGTGCTTGGATTTTAGTTTAAGTGCTTGAAAGTGCTGGACATTATAACTCTGTGTCTTTTACAAAATTGGGATCAGACTAGATAGTTTGCTTATTACAAGGAGAAATATCAGTATGTGGAGATGTTATCTCCTGGGCTCTGCTGAGCCTCTCTGCTCCTCTCTGCGACCTGCCGGTCTGTGTGACCTCGCCCCTGCCCCCAGCAGGGGATGACAAAATGCCGGGAGGCTGCCGTTTTAAAGAGCGTTGGCTTGAAAATGATCATTACAAACAATGGTTAAGACGCGGACCGAAGCAAAGAGTGGCGTCATGCAAGGTCTGCAAAAAAGATTTGCAGATTTGTGCAATGGGAGAGTCTGCACTCTCCAGTCACATGAATGTAAGTTAAGACTTTCTGAGTAACTTAGGCCAACACTGCACGTTAACACTTTGTTTATGCTAACCGCTAACCTTAGCTAAGTTAGCGGCTTTATAGACTAAATTATATAAAATGTAGGGTTGTCAAAGTTAACGTGTTAACCATAGACTGTAGAAAAAACACATGTTAAGGCATGTGATTAATATGGAAACCATAACACGCTAAAGAATAATTAACGTTCACGTTCAATATTAATAAACTTTGATGAATAAGTGAACAGCGCTCTGCAGCACAGAGCATGACGAGTCACTCACACTGGTTAACACCAGAGCTGAAAGTGCCAGAGTCAGAAACGGGACTGTTCAGTTTGTCTCTGTAACGTCACACCAGGCACTGATGTCTGTAAAAGCTTTAAGTGTGAAAAGGGAATGTTCGCTTTCCACTTTTCATTACTTACTTCTAATAAAGTAAGATTAGATGGCAAGCCAAGACTTCTTACAGATAGGTGACACATTTTGAAACTTAAAAATTTATGTCAAAAAAGAAAATTACAGGGAGCTTTCAGGTCTCTCTGCGAGTGTGCCTGAAGAACGCCAAGTGGCTTCCCTTTTTTTGGATAAAAGTTTGTGTTCTTTAATTTCTAAAGTTTTTGCTATTATGAAACATAATTTTAGATGTTTACAGCATAATACAATGTACGTAATTGTGATAAAAAGTGAAAAAAGTATATATATTCCTGTAGATATGTATTTTACCCCAGCGATAAGGTGCTGGAAAAATTTGAAAATTACCCTTAAGAGTGCTTGAAAAGTGCTTGAATTTGACCTTGAAAAATGTGTACGAACCCTGAATCTATATGGTTGGTAGATTTCATATTATATAATTTGAACAAATATTGCTTGCATCATAAGAGCCATTTAAATTCATATCATAAACCATATTTTAAAAGCCGCTGGCTTGTTAGGTGACTGCAAACATCTCAGATGCAAGAGTTAACTAGAACTGTTAACATTAGGAAGGGATGATTGTTTTTTTGACAAGGAACACATGACATTTCAGTGTAAATTATATCAATATGTAATTTAAGTGTGTACATTAATGAAATGAAAATAAGTTGAACCAACTAATCTCTCTAGTGCCAACGAATGAGGGTCCCTGATGAAAATGATTTTCTAATGTGACTTTCACAGGTAACTGTCTGGGAGAGGAGGGCTGTGAGGCTCTGAAAGAAGCTATGGAGAACATGGACAAAGGAGACCTGCTGTCATCACTCAGGTATTGTGTGTGCGTGTGTGTGTGTGTGCATGTGTGTGTGTGTGTGTGAGTTCAGCGTCATTCAATCAAATTTTTCCTGAAGCTCCTTTTGGTTTCTTCAGTACAAATAACTCGATGTTCCTTTGACTGAACCACAGTGACGATGAGGGAGAACCTGAAGATGAGGATGAGGAGGAAGATGATGACAACCGTGAAAACGGTGATGATGATGATGATGATGATGATGCCAGTGACAAATGTAATGAAGACGATGAGGAGGACGATGAAATTGTGAAGGAGAATGGAATCATAAAAGGAGACAGTCCTGAAAAACAACAGAGCCCAGTAAAATGACACCTTAAATATGTTACACACACATTTTATGTTAATGTATAAACCAGACAGTTTTTCTAGTTCAGGGTTCCTGCGGTGTTTCTGACTGTGACCTTCTGTCCTCCTTCAGACAGAGATCATGTCCTTCCTCAGCTGCCCCTCTGTAGAGAAACTGCTTCAGCTGGGAGAGTTGAGGACAGACCTCAATCGACAGGTAGGAATTTAAAAACAAGGGAATGAAGTGTCATTGTGCAGGAATAGGTTAAAAAATATATTTTTTAAATGTAAAGATATGACTTGCTAATAAAACTCTTTTTCTAATCAGGTGGATCCATCTGACCCACACATGGCAGCAGACATCCTTCTGAAAATTGCCTCTTTGTACAGTGAGGAACCAGAGACCAAGACAGCTGTCCTTGAAACTACTGGTGAACAAAATGCTGCTACTTCTGAAAACAAACGCTTATCTTTCTCCTGGCTGTGAGAGTTGGATCTGCCATCTTTGTTGACTGTCCTGTATAATTGTGTCCCCCAACAGATGCTGTGTTAAAGAAGCTCCTCTCTGCTTCGGCCTTCCAGTCTTACTGCTTCCTCTCCACGCTGCTGGTCCGGATGGGACTCCTGAAGGTACAGCACTGATACTGATGAAGTCCCACCGCCCTGTTTTTGAAATATTTTTATTAATGAAAATAAATCAGGAACCACAGTGGGCCCTTTGACTATGAGCTATTGTTTGGGTGTTTCTTGCAACTTTCCAAGTAACAGTGCTACTAGCTTAAAAGTACATGTTAGGCTTTGGATTAGTAACAAAACATTTAGAAGAGATTGAGCTTGTCGGTCAGTTTTGTGTTAATATGTTCAGCATTTATTCAATTTGGAAAATCTCTAGAAACATTAATGTCAGCTGTACAAGTCATTCCTGTAGAGTGCAGCAGGGATGACATTTTTGTAGACTCACCCTACATCACGTTTGTTCCCTCAACAAAATGCCTATGGGCAATTGGATTTAATGAAACTTGTGTATTGTGTACAGCATGATAATTCTCACAGAGAAACACAACTTTTATGATTTTTGAAGTGTAACTGAAATTGGCAGAAGTAAAAAGCTAACGTTTCAGCTATGAGCAAATTGCACCGAGGTACATGACTTCAGCATCAGCACCACTAAGCATATGGCTACACTAAACTATACACACTACTAGAAATTGATTAGTCCATGTATGAAGATAAATGATGTGGTCAGTGTCTCCCTCCAGAACGTTTTATTCACCGGAGCATTAGAGTGCTCTCTCCAAGGTGCTGAATAATCCTCTACTGTAGAGACTTTGTTCACATCTGTTTGCATTAGTTAGTTATTATAGTTTTTATTTTTATTATGCTATATTATTTAGTAGTTGCTTAATCTGATTTGTATCTTGAAGGGTTTTCATTGGCACTGTCTCCATACACAACTTTGCCTACCCAACTGCTCATTTCTTTTGTTTACAATGATATAATCTTGTGTTTTGGTTAAAAAGATCAAACCAGCTGATCCATTTGATCACACCGGCTATTCTTTAGGGCAGCCTTAATCCTCGCTGGGTTTTCTTCCCTTTCTGTCACCGTTTGATATGAAATAGTGTTAATATTGGTTAAACTTCACTTCATTTAGGTTTCTACTTTCCCATTTGGTGTTTCAGGGAGAGGGGAAGTTGAAAAAGGTGTCACTGGTCCCAGGTCAGCTGTTGTGTTTGGAGCATGCCGTCCACCAGGAATACTTCTCACAGCACCATGCCTCACTGCTTCACACCTTCATATCAAAGTAGGATGATCTTTTCACAAGTTTTGGCTTACTTCTCTGGCACTGTGAAAACTGTAAATGAAAGCATGAATGCAGTTTGGAACAGTTTGTAGTAACCTGTTGGTTTTTTGTTGGTTTTTTGAATATCTGCAGGAACAGCGAAGCACTGAAGTCGTGCATTACTGCCGGAGAGAGGCTGAGCTCTGCTCTGGAGAAGAAGTGCAACGACCAGCACTGATCAGCCACTGCCAGTAGCAACACTGGGACACAGACACACACTGTACTGACATTAATCTCTTCAGTAACAGAACCAACAGGGGCGCTTTACACTTGAACTCAGACAACCACTTAACATATCTCCACTCTTGATTTGTATATTTTATGAAGGCGTGACAAATATTGTCCAGAATCTCTTAATTTTTATTTTTCTACTTATGCTTGTGACTTATATTTTTTTATAGAAAATAGAGATACAAATAATACAAATATAGAAGTGTACACATCAGTTAACCTTTGAGGTTGATTTAAAAAAAAAAAAAGATTGTAACTTTGAGTGGAGCTACTGTAACAAATCCAGCACCTTTTCAACATATTGCCTTGCATTTAATGGTGTGTAGTGTAAGACTTCCTGCTAAACAACTATCAAACAATGCATCTGTTTTTGAGACAGCCATGGAAATGTTTACATCAACAGAATAACATTCACAGCATTCACATTTGCTGGATTTTTGGACCAGCACCTCACATGCTCTGACGTTTGTCGCTCTGAAAACCTGGGAAATGGGAAATCCAAGACAATTGTTCACGATAATCATACAGAACAAAATCCATAAATATGTAAATCGAAATAAGTCAGTGCAAAATAAAGAGCTGACTTTATTCTTACATTTTACCGGCAGGATGTTTGTTTCTTACACGTCTAATTTGAAAAGTTCTACTGCTAGGCGAAAGAAAACACGTTTAGGACATCCTGTCCACTCACAATTATTGTACCTCTGTCCATAAAGTCCAGTCAGTTCAGAGTATTGTGTGCATCAGACTGTGAGCAGGAATGGAGCCCCACACACACACACACACGCGCACACACACACGAGCCTGGAAACACTGCATGTGTGTGCGACCCACTGCAGAGCTCAGGGGACCACAATTGCATTTACCTGTTTGTTATCTTTCTTGTTTATCAGTCTTATTGAAACATATTTGCTCTTATATGACTTTGACTTTATGACTCACACAAGTTGAGCTGCTGTGTGTTACCTCATGTCTGACAATGTGATAGAGCATGAAAGGGAAACAGGATGAGAATGGAATACACTTTATGGCATTTAGATACTCATTAACAATAGACCGTGTGGACTGGGTTTATGTTGTTTAACTGATATGTTGTTGATTTGTTCTGAAATATAACTGACCTAACAACCCCTGGCTCTTCTCATCTGTGTGTGTGTGTGGGTGTGTGTGGTGTGATTTGCAGAGATGAGTCTTCAGCGAGACAGTGAGGTGAAATAGCTCAATAACTTTATTTTGCAGTAAGTTATTCCTTTGACAGGCTCAGTGGAGCAGTGTGCAGACTCCAGAGGCGGGAGGTGTGTGTGCAGGCTGCGGGGGGAGTGTCAGTGAATGAAGGGGATAAACGCAGTTTGTTTTGGATGGGGGACAGCCGGGGGAAGAGCGGCAGAAGGGAGCAGAGACCGTGAGAGAGTGAGCGTCCAGTAAACGACCAGCAGCTGGACGGAACCACGAAGGAACCAAGGTGAGTCCGTGCGTTAATGGATTCCTGTACTTACTGTAAACGATCGAAGACCAGGATTTTAAACATGCACGTTTATTTGAGTGATCGTAATGGTGACAGACGGACGCTTCAATACTAGATAATACGCGGTGAGATTTTAATCCCCGAACTGTTCAGTTATTCAGTCATGTGGACACGCTTTGGTGTATTTTGCGCATTTTTGGCATCAAAAAGTTTGAAAGTTCTGTAACTGTAGGCTTCATGTTCAGATTGGTTGTCGTTAAATGTGAGACCTCAACTAAAACAAGTAATTGGGATTGTCCTCGTTAGATCATACAGCAGATTTTCTTAAGTGGCAAAACGTCATTAAATCAACACTTGCACACAGGGTAACATTAACATAATGTAAAAAATATGGGGGAGGAATTGCGATGTTATGTCTTTAATCCCATTGAGAGCCGATGGAGAGTAGTTTTCTCACTGTTCCTGGCCAGGAGACACACTTTTTTTTTTCAGGGGAAAACGCACTTTGGCTCAACACCGGCAGAGAAGGACACTGTGCGTCTTTGTGCGCGGCCGGCGCGGCAGCTCCTCTGCGGTCAGGACTGTTGATCCCCGGGGGGACGCGGACAAATAGTCCGGCCGGAGGAAATTCCACCGTCTCTAGTTTCTAGGCCCCTCTCTACTCAGGGGGTCTGAGGGACTAAATGACGCTAAATGATGGAGACTCTTTGACAAAGGCTACTGTAAGAAGTCAGCTTATTTACCATGCAGCCTCAAAGTAAAGTCCAGATGTACAGAACGAATCAATAAATACATTACGGTATTGTTTTTGCTCTGGTTGGAACAGTCGTGGGTCTCAGAGGGTCTGGCGCTGCAGTTTGGACCGAGAGGTTTGGGTAGGCACCATTTCACCGTGTCAACATTCTGAGACTCCGAATGTCAGAGTGCGAAGCTGCGAAGCTTTTCATGTCCATTCCTGCGGATCAAGACTGTTGATCCGACATGGGAATGTGGTTTTAAGGCATTCCAGTGAAGACTAGGGCGACCCAATCTGACCAAAATGACACTAATCCCCAAAAAACACAGAATAATGGAGATGATTTTCATCAAACTCAGCTTTAGTGAGGAAATGAAAAATGATGTGATACACCTTTATCTGGTAGAGTTAGAAGTTACGCATATAGTAAATATGATATATCCTGTAATGTACTGTAGTCTGAATCATATTACCAAACATTCTATCACAGGGACCTGTGTGTTTCTGTAAGTAGGGGCCCCTGGTTGTTTCTGAGCTTGATATCCTCTTCTTTTATTTTACCTGCACAGGTAGGCTACACATTCTTCATGTTGTTGGCCGTTTACAACACCTGTGCAGTGACAGAAGAAGCACTCTGATCCCTCAGTAAAACTTACACACTGTAAGAATAGTCAATTACAATCAAGGTCCTGCATGTACGATCCTGATTAGGTAAAGAACAGAAGTAATGTCCGCTAAATGTAACAAAAGGAGATCAACTGTTTTGTGCAGAAAAATGCACCCTGTGACTGACCCGTATATCTTTATATATCACATTATTTGCTAGTTAATTCTTCCACATGACAGCATTACACTGCATTTCTGCAACTTACACTTGTACAGTTGGAGTTGCTACCTTAGAAACGGTTTAGTCCTGTGGTTGCCAGTCTTGGGGTCCGGCCCCCTCCAAAGTGTCCCAAGATAAGTCTGAGGGGGACTGAGATAATTATGTGTTGTATTCTATAATGTATCATATGTTTTTTCTAAATGTAATATGTTCATCTGAAAAATGGCATGAATGTAATAATGGAATAAATGTAGTGGAGTAAAAAGTACAATATTCTACAGATGTTGGTCCCTGTTGTTATCCGCTCTTGGCTACTGTAGAAACACGGCGGACCTGCTCTTTCTGTAGATATAAAAGACTCATTCTAAGGTAATGAAAACATCACGCCTCTTAGTTTCAGGTGATTATACACCTATGGAACATAATTATGAATATTATAGTATATTCCAGCCTAAATCCACCTTAATAATACACATTGGACCTCTAACTCAAGGATATATAAAACATTTCTGTCTTGAATGCGAAACAGTGGCTCTGAGAGAGAGAGAAGGTCTGGGGTCCTAGTACATGTGACGCACCTGCCCTTTAACATAAAACTCATTTATATAACTATAACTAAGTTATATGAATAGCCTGGATTATTATTACAGACTTGCATATCATGGAGGTTTTACATTGAGTTTGTACAAGAACTCATCAGAGCTCATTAGGGTAGTAATCAACATTTAATCCTCAAACTATTTATTTCTGACGAGCTCCACATGGTCACAGGTGTTAAGCACTACACAGTTGAGCAGAGAGCACAGGAGTGAATGATGAATGATGTCGATTCAGTGTTTCCTCTGTAGACGCCGCCATCGCCAAATAAACTGAATAAACTGTGAGCGAGTAAATGAATGAAGAATGAATGGTTGTTTCTGTGTATCCTTTTATTTTATGTATCCCTGCATTGCCAGCACTCACAAAAAATAACTTGCCTAACTCATTTACTTAATAGGGTAACTTTTTCATCTAATTCTGTTACATCAGTTCAATGTAAATGGTCACATTTATTGCAGAGTCTTTAGTTTTAGTTATACGTAAACCTTGTTCCATTTTTTCCATTATCAATATAAAGCTAAGGGGATCTTTAACATAAACATATTGTGCTTTTCAATAATTCATTATTTTATTATTCCAGCATTACACATAAAATGAAAGCAATTCACACTGGTTGTTCTGTCTACTAAAATATATCACAGTCACATCTAGTTATTTAATGTACATTGACTCAACATGATAGAAAAACTTTGCATTAAATGTGACCCTTTACATTGAACTTACGTCATAGGATTAAATGGAAAATGCACATGTAATAACTTAAGTCACTCTTTTAGGTTGAAACGGTTAATGAGAGGGTTAGGGCAGAGAATGAATGATGTGATTATTGTTCCCCTCAGATGTACTCCCAGCTCGGTCCGGACACCCTCTGGGTCCTGCTGCCCGCCCTGCTGCTCCTCTGCGTCCCTGCTGCACACACAGCAAAATGCCCACAGCAGTGCATCTGCGACCAGATCCAGCTCACTGTGACCTGCGTCAGCAAGAACCTCACCCAAGTTCCACCCAATGTTGACGAGGTCTTTTATTCACTCAAGCACACATCCGTTTCCGGAGCATATTTAGGTCCCATCTTGTTCCGTCTGATAAGTAGCCCCATTTCTTTATAGATCACGGTGAAATTAGATCTTCGAGGCAACGACATCCAGGAACTCCCCACCGGGGCTTTCAAACACACTCCCTACCTGACTCACCTGTCGCTGCAGCGCTGTAACATCCGCAGGGTGAAGGAGGGGGCTTTCCGCGGCCTCGGTCGCCTGGTCTTCCTCAACCTGGCCAACAACAACATTGACATCCTCTACCAGGTTGTAACACACACACACATAAACACACACATAAACAAAATGGAATTTCGAGAGGCAATTTATCAGATTATCTGCAGCTTCCTCTGGAGCCACAAAAGGCTTCAAACTACTTTTTCACATATGCATTTAGACTCCGTAAGACCTGTAAACAGATTTGTTACCCTTTAACTAAAAGCCTCCAGCGGCCTCCTTATTAAACCAAACTCTGTCCTCCTTTGTCCAGGAGTCTTTCGATGGACTGTCCTCGCTGAAGCAGCTCATGCTCGACCGTAACCGCGTGGAAGAGATCCAGCCCGGAGCGTTCTCTCAGCTCGGCTTTCTCAACCTGCTCTCCCTCACACACAACCAACTGGTCTACATCCCCAACATGGCCTTTCAGGTAAAACCACCAACACAAAAGTCTTCAAAATGACGAACTGAATAAGATGGTTTCGAAAGAACTGCAGAAATGTCTCCTGGTGTTGGAACGTTCATCAAACAGACGACCTCTTCTCCTTCCAGGGCTTGCAGAACATCAAATGGCTTCGTCTCAGTCACAACTCTCTGAACTACCTGGACACCGAGGCCTTCGCTGGTCTGTTCACGCTCACACGTCTCAGTCTGGACCACAACGAGCTGCAGTTCTTCCCCAGTGAGACCATGACCAGGTGGGCAATTTGGCACCATTATTTAGGTTTGAGTGTTCTGCTGCAGAGCCACACAGAACTCTCATGTGGACGCTAAATCTGCTGTAGCAAACTATTGCTAATGAGTAAGTTCTACTATTTCTACAAAAATAAATTGCTGTTGGTAATTATTACTTTTGATAGGCTACCATGAACAGTCATTCGTATTAACCATCCAAAACAGAGCATCACATATTAAACATCTTGTTGTTTGGCAATAAGCAGTGTCTTGGCAGATCTAATAAACTTGAAATTCCCATCCTGATAATCCTCACTTCTCCCTCGCTGTATCCAGACTGCCAGAGGTGACGCGTCTCGATCTGAGCTACAACCCAATGACTTACCTCGGCGAGGAGGTGGTGTCCATGGCTAAACTGACCCATCTCTTCCTGGACCACATGTCCCTGCAGGACATGGCCAACACAGCTGTATCCAAATCCCCCAGCCTCATCCACCTGGACATCAGCTACAACCAGCTGCGTGTCATCCAGCCCTTCTCTGAAGGTTCACCCAACCTGGCGCGCGTCAACTTGGCTGGGAACCCCGTCTACTGCAACTGCTACCTGCGTCCACTCAGGTACAGCAGACCTTTGTGGCCTCAGTGCTTTCATTACATCAATCCGAATGTACTAATCCTCTTGACGAACTCACCACAGGGAGTGGGCGATCCGAAACAAGGTGAAGCTGATGGGGACATGTGGAGGACCGGCCCATCTGTCGGGAGAGAACCTGGAAGCCGTTTACCCTCCTGAGATGCGTTGTCAGAGCCAGGAAGCCATGCTGAAGGCAGAGTTCGAGGAGGCGACCAGGATCACGCCACCACCCACTCCAGCACCAGAGAACAAGGTCAAGTGTCCGGCCAACTGTGCCTGCGAGGTGAGTATGGTTCACACGGTGTCGGATTCCAGGGGAGAGTTTTGTGATTTACCTTTGTAGCATACCGACGCTGATTTCTAATCTGCTTAAACTTCTTGTGGATGATTTCAAGTTTCAAAATAAAATGATTTGTGCATGTTTGTCCCCTCTGTCCGCCGTCTCCCTGTCTTCAGGCGGAGACACACCACTCCTCGTGTGAGAACCGCGGCCACACCAAAGTTCCCCGGGGTTTCTCTCCGAGCACACGTCTCCTCGACCTGCGTGGCAACCACTTCCACTACATCCCTAGCAACAGCTTCCCCGGTGTTGCCCAGGTGGTGTCCCTACATCTGCAGCGCTGCAAGATTGTGGAGGTGGAGGGTGGAGCTTTCAGCGGAATGAAGGGACTGATCTACCTGTACCTGTCAGAGAACGACCTCACTTCCCTCAGCCCCGACGCCTTTAAAGGTCTTTTAAATGGAACATTAAATAGTAGAAAAGGCTTCATTATTCCGACTTTATTCATTATTCATTCTGACTTTAGATAATCTGAATCCACAGGTCTCCCTCAGCTGACTTACCTCCACCTGGAGAAGAACCGCTTCACTGGTTTCCCCAGAGGAGCCTTCAGACTGGTGCCCAGCCTGCTGGCGCTTCACCTGGAAAACAACGCCATCACCAAGCTGGAGCCAGACATCTTGACCGGGGCCGAGGGCCTCAGAGCCCTTTACCTCACTGGGAATGCCATCGATCACATGTCACCAAGGGCTCTGGGGCAGGCCAGTGACCTCGATACGCTCCACCTGGGAGGAAACAAGCTAACGGAAGTGCCCACTGAAGCGCTGAGCAAGACGGGAAACCTCAGAGACCTGAGGCTGTCTGGGAATTCAATTCGCTGGGTGGGGCCGAATGCTTTTCGAACACTGGAGAGGTCACTGAAGGAGCTGTATCTGGATAACATGGGGCTGGAGAAGGTGAGTGAGCTATGGCAACCGAGGCCTTTCTCTTCATTTATCTCTAACCTGCCCTTCAGTTAGACCTTCTGCTTCAGTAACAAAACATTTCATCGAGTTATCCAACATCTCGTACTCTAGATGTCACAGAACTCCCTGGCAGGTCTGGGTCCCGGGCTGAGAAGTCTCTTCCTGGAGGGCAACCAGCTGGAGGAGGTGCCTAACCTCCACCCTCTCACTTCTTTGGAGGTCATCAACCTGGCCGACAACCCTCTGATGTGTGACTGCCCTCTGCTGCCACTACGCTTGTAAGACAATCACAGCACTTTTAGTGGAGTCACAAATGATTTGAGTATTTATTTTATTTTTTGTTTTTAAAGTTCCTTCAAGTAGGAAAAATTTCATTTTGTATCTAATAATATTGTATTCTCACGTGGAGTGGTTTTTCTACCAATATATGATTCCTTTTAAGGTCTACCGATCACATATTCTATCATAAATTTTAGATAGAAGAGACGAAAATCTTCACTGATTGATTTTCATGCTTAAACAAACTAAATGATCAAATAGTTTTCTACCACCTCTCTAGCTTCCAACATTGTTCTTAGGAGTTTGAATTATTAGCTTACCAATACTGCAAAATGAAAATGAGTTTCTAAAACTGCAGAGTGCATATTTAAATACTGTGGGAAAGGTTTCCCACTGTTTTAGCAATGCCGTTGTTATATTTAGCTAATTGTAATTCTACTTCCTCATGTCTTCATTTCCTTCCCATCTAGGTGGATAGAGAAAGTCAACCTGAAGGTACGAGCCACCTGTGCCAATCCCCCTGAGCTGAGGGGTCGCAAAGTCAAGGATGTCCACGTCTTCAAAGCCTGTCCCGGGGGCGAGAACCTCCCCTCCGCCCCAACCATTACCCCAAAGCCTGCCAAAGCACCCAAGGCAACCAAACCCAAACCAATGCACCTCAACAGCCTTCGGCAAGTCAAAATGCTCAAAGCCAAATCCAAACTTCGCAAAAGTCCCAACACAAAACCGGCAGCAGCAGCCAAGAAAACCACCAAGACACGCAGCATGGCCTGAACCTGCTGCCCTTTGTACTGACGATTTGAGTCCACAGCTTCCAGTAAACTGGCAACTGTTGAAGATTTGGAGGTTAAGCGATGGATTCAACTCTCAAAAACTGTAACCTCTGCTGACAGTGGAAGCTGTAGCTGCTGAGGCTGTTTCACATCTCCTGCCAGTCAGCTTCCCTTAGGCAGTTCTTTTTTTATTTGCAGTATTTAATTTTTGCTGTTTAATCAATAGTGTTGAAAAAGGTCAAAAAGATATTTTTCCCATCATCCAGGGAGCGTACTCTGAGCACAGAAGGTCTTTGTCATCACCGCCCTGCTTCATATTCACAGCATAAGATACACATTCCCAGATCCTCAAGCTTCTGAGCAGCTCTGTTGGACATTTGAGCATCTTGAAGGCAAAAAATTAAGTGACTGTCATTTGCTCAAAAATTATACAATCTTTAGCTTCAAGCCTGTTATCCTTAACCACTACAGTGTGAGTGCAGAATGTACCGAACTCTGACGCCCATTTGTAAAGATAGACTGAGACAACATTCAAATCAGAAAGTCTTTTTTAATCAATGATTAGTCAATGATTTACAAAAAAGAACACATTTGGATATAAAACAGGAACAAATAAAACTTTACAACAAATGTTTGTGTGTTGTGTCAAGCCATATTTACAGGTTTGATATTGGACTAAGAATCATGCACAAATAGGCTGCGGTCAAACAACTAGAAAGTTCCTTAACTGTGATGGACAACCATGAAATCAACAGAGGACGTGAAGAAGAATTTATACAAACTATAGACAACGGTGGTACTGAGAGAATCTGATTGAATTCACCAGGGCTCAGCGTCTCTTTACTCTTGTACAGGATGGTCCAGTGCATCCTGTGCTAAGGCAAATAAGAGGAATTGAAGCACCTTTCCTTAGCATTTACAGAATCTGATCAGCTCTTATCATGGATGCCACTTAGATACTTCCAGGTCATTTCACTCAGCTGGGAACCTTGTTAGTACAAAAAAAACAAACTATTTGACCATAGTCAATGCATGATGGAACTTAGACATGAAGAAAGTGAGGTAGTTTTTAAAGTGGCAGAGTGAGTCCTTGTGAAGCATGTCAGTAACATTAATGTGTATAAAGAATTTTCAGTTATGACACATTAGATTTTTGTGACATTAAATCCCGCTTCTAGCACCATTTATGGTGAGCTTCTCAGCAATAAATACTCACTTACATTCTGCAATTACTTCTCTATGTAGTAGTTATTATTGCTGGTGTCCATCTTTGTCTGCCATTCCTGCTCTGGATTCCAAAAGCCAATGTAATGCTCTGTTCCAGACAAATCGAAACTTGAATCAAGTTTTTTGTTCACTTTTGTCTTGTGTATCTGGAACCCTTCGAGGTAGGAAGTTTCAACCAGGACATTTGGACCTCTGATGTTGTCTGGAACACAGCATTAGACTCACAGGACACGTGCATATAATAAAGTGCAACTGTTTGTAGTTGTATATCGTTGATGTGACACATGTGATAGATTTAACTGTAAGGGTTTAATGCTCAGTCTCCCATCGCTGTATCAGAGCTGTATTAAAACAATATATTGTGTTTTGACACCCCCAAAAGTGTGCAACCTGCACACTTGCTATTGCCACATGTATTTGCAAGTCAACCAAGACTGAAATCTTGAGGATCATAACTTTAAACCAACAGAGATTCAAAGGTGCACTGACTCTCCCGTTGATGCTGTACTGTACATTTAATTGTTCTAAGTATACATTTGTGTAATACTTTTTTTTTCAGTGGTTTTCGTTCAGCTTTTTCTTAGTTTGCTTTTATTCGACTGTAGCCTCTCCTGTTGTGTCCTGTTCTGTATTGCTGTCTGAAATGTCCTCCATGGCGCTGTCATCTCCTCTGCTGCTGTCATCTCCTCCGCTGCCCTCCTCTTCATCCAGTTTTTGACTCTTCTCCACATCGCCGCTTCTGTCTTTACTCTGCTCCATGTTGCTTTCACCAGTAAGGTTCTCTTCCCATAATGCCCACTCTTCACTTCTTCCTGCTGTGATTTCTTTCCGCGCCACATTTTCATTTTCCAAACTGCTGTCCTGTGATGCCTGATGTAGTCGTGACTTCTGCTCACCTCCCTCCTCCCGCTTAATAACATCCATAGGTTCACGTTGGGGTTGGTCTGGAGGATCAATGGGCGTCTCCATCTCCATCTCCACCTCTTCCACTTTCACCTGCACTGGAAAGACTAGAGACACAATAAACAAATCACCAAATCTGTCTCAAAAATACCAGAAAAAAAGTGAACAGCATGTTGCTTAAGTTTTCCTCTACTTACTCTCCTGCTCCTCTGGCTCTGGCTTGGGCTCAATGAGAGGCACTTTTGGAGGCAGACTTTGACTTTCTGGACCTTGAGGACCATCCGTTTCATTGGCCTCAGACTGCTGACCAGCGTCATCTTTAGCTTGTTCCTGAGAAAGCCTCTTTTTTGCATACTTCTTTCCTACAGAAAGCAAAAACAAGGAGGTGAAAGAAGTGTCAGATGTGCACAGAACACTAGATGTGACAGTTAATCTGGATTTGAGTCAAATCTTACTCTTTTTTCCAAATACAGCGGGCTTGCGGTGCTTGTGTATTGCTTGGTTTTCGGTTAAATCTACTGGAAGACAGTATTGCACATTTGTTAAGGGAGAGGGGACAGTTTCCTCCGTCATTTGGTCTTTAATTGAATGAATAATCCAAATACAGCTGAATCACAATTAAAATGCCTTGTTTGAACACATTCAGAATAAACTTGGAGGAAATAGGGTTGCTTTTAAATAAGTTGTTTACCAAGTCCAGGAGGCAGCTGGAGCGGGTAGCCCAAGAGGTCACACCAGCCGACGGGGTAGATGTCTGGTGACTGGTGGTCGATCCACTGGTCGAACTCGTCCTCCCAGCCGTCGAAGTGGATGAGCAGCAGGCGGCCGACGCATCGCTTCACAGTGGCCACGCACACCAGACGCGGCTCCATCAAGTCCACTGCCTCCAGCTTCATGTTGGGGGAGAAGCTGTGACCCGGGTAGTCCTGACAAAAGAGAAACAGTGGGTTCATTTGCCAAACACTTACGGATGACAAGTTTCAAATTGTTAGCAAGACACACAAAGCTGCATGAGGTTTTAACTTTCTTTACTTCTTACAGCGTTAAACAGTTGTGCCGGTGCAGCTTTAGCCTTTTTCTCCTTCAGGTAGTTGTCCCACGTGAACGTCTGAGAGTCATAACCTGCCAAAACAAAGAAATACATACGTATTATCATTTAAAGTAACACCTTACTGTACTCACATTACATCATTCTCTAACACAGTAGTAAGGGTTAGGCTGATGGACGATGGCGTTTCTTTTCTGCTGGCTGCTGTTAGTTCCTCTCAATCATGGCGTTATTTATGTTTTCTTAGCTTATTCAGCATAGCCAGCTGGCTACCTTTGTTTCAAGCTGCTGTGGCTGAAAACAGCGACGTTACGGTCAAGTGGTGCAGAGTCGAAGATGCTTTTGAACCTTGTATTTAACTTAACAGTGATTTTATTTGGTCAGCTGTGGCTCTGACCTCTGGGAGCAAGTCAGACAGTGAACAAAGTCAGGGAACGAGACTAAACATAAAGCGTGTAAAAATGTACAACATTTCTGCTCGAATCATGTCAGATTGGTTTTCATCAGTAATGGTCATTGTTAAACAACAAATACAGCAACTCCCATGATCTCACACTACTACTAGGAGACCTAAGCAGCAGAAGTTACATCCTGTGAATTTAACAGTATACTGCTCGAGCTTTCCAATCCTCAATGTGGAAAAAACTGACAACAGTGCTCAACAGAATGACAGAACAAAATAGTTCCAGCAGAAAGGGCTTGAATGTGTGCTGAAGCAGAGACTGAATGAATAATCATGGTTATATTTACCTCTAGGTACCGTAAGAGGGATGTTGTTCTTTTTACAGAAGTTAACAGGAAGGATGGCATGAGACGAGGCGTGGTAACAAAACCAGTCGGAGCCATTGTTTGATATGGTGCCATCGATACCCACCATCAGGTAGCCGTCCAACAGAACCTGGAGGGGTAGAGGGTGGTGCGGTCAGTATAAACTCTTTAAGATAAGGTCCAACTACATGATTTTCTAACTCTGAGTGCTGGTGATGTGATATAATTCATAAACAACTGACTGTTCAAGACATCAGTCTTACCTTGTGTATAGTGGCCACACAGATGCTTCCCAGGTTGAGAGGGTCAATGGCCTCCAGCTTCATTCCTTTCTCAAAGAAACCTCCCTCCATGTAGACAAACCTGGGCTGCAGATCACACAGGCTTCGTTAAGAGTTGTGCAAAAGCAATGCGACTTCATGTGCTTTCTGATTGGACATTCTTCTTACCTTCTTAAAGAGCAGGAATGAACTGTTCATGTTATTTCTCGAAGCAGCTCCTGCAATGATTTAAAAAAGAAACATTCCTTATTTTTTGTTTGAGGCAGGTGTGAAATGTCGTAAGTATGAACAAAATGAATGCTCGACTTACCGGACGTTTTAATGTCATGACCCACTTTGCTGGACCAGCCTATTGGGTGCAGAAGGGGACTCCACATGTGGCACCAGAAGTCAAGGGTGGTGTTTTCGGGGGCTTCGCTTTGGTCTGTGTACACCAGCCGTAGACGTCCGCCGACGATCTGGTCTATGGCGGCCACACGGGTGCGACTCACGTGTTTGGGGTCCACCACCTCCACATACATACCTACTCTGAAAGAGGTCTTCATGCTTTCTGCCAACTAGGGAGAGAACAGAGGGAGAGGTGGCAAAGGGATGAGATTCTGGTCGGATTCATTTTCATTCATGTCTCCTTCAAGATAGATGTCATAAAATCACTGTTTCAAGCAGGATCCAGGTTTACCTTCAGGTAGAAGTCGACAGGTAGAGTGTTGGCCCCCACCAGCTTTTTCATCAGATATGCTTTCCAATCTGGGATGTCCTGCTTTGCATCTATGAACACACAATATGTCAGATTAAAATATATCCCATAGATGAAGACCTGATCCAGGCCAATCAAGACATATTTATATTCGTCTGTCTCTTCTTTACCAGGACAGTAAGTGCTTGTGTTAACTGTCCTAATGCCATCAGGAAGCAGCTGAATCTTGTTTATTCAACGCCATGAGTGTGACCATGGTAGGAATACTCACCTTGTGGCGGTACCAGCAGCTTGCTCGTCATGGCGCACCATCCAATCGGGTTCAGCTCTCCTGAAACGAGGCTGCACCAGAAGTCGTGGCTGCTGTCGTGCTCAAAGCCTTCGTATCTCAGCAGGGCTTTGTATCCTGGACACAATGGAAGGGTCAGAGTTACTGTTTATGCCACTGCATTACAAAACAATGAGTGGCCAATATAAGCTTTTAATTGATGCAGTATCATCTGATTATGGATTACTTTTATTTAATATTACACTGGTTATTTATGGGACGCCATTCAACCAAATGTATCCTAATTCAATGTTGTTACCACTGTACAGTATTTTCTACCGTGAGTTGAAATGCTGGTTTAGAGGCTTAAACTGAGGATAAACTCAATTCTGGGGGCTGACTATTTGTAATTCTTTTGACATACCCCCAACATTTTCAATTAGAGCTACACCTATTCAGATGACAGGCCATAGGTCCTCGATAGGTTTGACAATAGAAGATACATTCCTAAAAGCCTTAGAAATGTGAGGATTTGTTGCTTTTGTCTGTTTTACATCAACATAAACTGAATATCTTTGGGTTCTTGACTGTTGGGCATTTAAAACAAGACACCTGAAGGTCTCACTTTTGCTTCTAGGAAATTGCAATTTTCCACATTTGTCAAATTTTAGGGGCCAAAACTTTTAGTTGCAATTAACACGTAGCTTTCAGTTTTGAGGGTACATTCATTTTCACTCCAAAAATCGCCTAAGGATGACTATGTTGGTTGGTCGAGGTACGTTGACAACTACTTGCCACACTACACCAAAAATCTGTTGACATACAGTCATTAGAGGATAATTCTATTATTTTGGCTGACTTTGATATTGGTGATGTTTAAAGCCATGTTCACTGTATAAAAATTCAGGCCTGATTTACCAGTTCACATTTTTTGAGGATTGCTGACAAAAAACCCCTGGATCAGAGACAAATCAGTGCTCATGTGAGCAGCAAACGCTATGTGTGAACTGTTCCAAGATCATATCTCCTGATTCCTTGCAGACACTAGCTGGATATGTAGCAGGCTAAATATCTGGTTGAGTCATCAAAGGGTCAGGGCACCATGAAAGAGCTACGGCCAATAAGAGCAGACACTCCTCATTCATATTTGTGCAGTGTGGGGACACTAACGGCTTATAGCTTCTATCAGAGTACATATACATGCTATACTTTTAATGTGCCATTCCTGCTGAACCACAAGCAGTCAGTTATGTTTTCATTGCTAAAATAAACTTTGCTGCCTGCACATCCTAGTCCATCCTCTCACTCATAGTCTTTTCTTTTCTGTCCTTGTTTTTCCGTTGACAATCAGGGCACAAACAACTTGGATTGCGTCATTTCCCGTGTTGCATCTCGCATGTGTGATCTGATATTGTGTGCTCCCCTGCTGCTGTTCAGTCATGTGGAGTGCAAACCACAACGAACACTCCAGATTACATGACAGAAAGTTGCATAGTGTGGTCAAGGCTTAAGTTTGCCTACTGGAGTTTTCTTGTACACAAACCAAAGTTATGTTTATACTTGCTGTTACTACTTGAGGTCTCACAAATGTTCTAAATGTGGAATGGATACCTTTCCTCGTAAAACATCTGCAACGGTGAGTTTCTTAAAGTATTTTTTGAGTTCTGCATTGTTGGCATCCATTGTTTACTTTACAGCTGTCTTCTTCTCCTCTGCCTTTGCTGGTGCATTGCGGCTCATCTTAGTGTGTTACTGCCAGTCGTAGATCAATGGAATAATGTAAAACCACAGGCAAGAATGTGTATTGTATCACCTGTGTGCATGTAGGCCCATGTGCATGTATGAGATAAACAAAACAGGGGTCCCCTCATGGAAAACAAATCCACAGTGATACAAGGGGGTCAAAAGCAGACTGATGTACGCACCTGCAACCTGGATGACGGTAGCGATCCAGTAGACTTTACTGGGCAAGACTGCGTTTGTGTTCAGGACCTCCACCTTCATGCCTACCATGATGTCATCCCACTGGGCACACAGGGGAGCCTGCAGGCGGGAGATCACAACTTTCCTTACAGATCATCAGTGTTAAGTGTTTTATGTATTCCACAGTCACGTCTTCTCCAAGAATTTCAAAAATTAATGTCAGCATCGCTCAGAATTTACTTTTACCGTTTAGCTGATATTTGAGTATACTGTTTTAGAGGTTTTGTGTATAAAGTATAAACTTCTACATAAGCTGGAGATGTCCCTATAACAACATCAGAAAGAAAAAAAAAAGCTAAAGTGTTTCGAACTGTATTTGTCAGGACTCACATGTCTGAAGCAGGAAACTGACGCAGCCAGAGATGTTTCCTTCTCCAAGTACGCTCCCCACTCAAAACCTGCAGCAGATCCTGCAGAATACAAAGAACAGAGGAATCAGAGAGCCGAAGTAAGATTCTGTGCAATGTTTGTGTGCAACACTCATTCTCCTCAGTGTGTCTGTGTGGTCGGTGCCCTCACCATCCGTTCCTGTTAGGCTTGGAAGGACTTTGTTCACCTTGTTCAGCACTGTGGCTTTTTTCGTGGGCGGCCTCCCCTGGAGAGAAAGAAGCAGAAAGAAAGTTTGTGTAAGACGTCTCACTGTCCACATTTTTGCGGTCATCTGAATAAAAGGTTCCAGCACATTTAGCCACATGACTATTCATTTCAAACAGTTTTCATGTACAGCAGAGTCATGAGCCAGATCCATAACTTCTTAGTGACATTTTTGTTATGAATCCTTGCATGTAAAAGAAGTCTGGCATAGAAACACCTGTGTCTGTGGTTAACAGTTCTGTGCACACTAATGCACTGACATTTTGGTCAGTAGTCATAGGTGAAGAGGATTACTATGAAGCAGCTTTAAAAAAGGCAAAACAGAACATTTGTCAAAAAATGTCTTTGGGACTAAAGTGTCTTGTCTTCCTATGACACATCACACAGGAAAAGGGGACCTGGAAAGTACTTTTCTTTTCCCTTTCTTGCACATTTTTCAAGAATGTAAATGATTACTACAATCACAAATTTTCACGCTTTTAACATGCAGGAGGCTTTTTGACCGATTGGGCATGTAGAATTAGTGGCAGCTCATCAATGGGAGTAATCACCGACAGATTAGGAGCAGCTATATTAGTGAGAGTAGTGTCAAAAGTTATTGCTCAATCCTAGCAGAGAGGTATTTCCTTTATCGCAGATGCAGAACATACAAAATAGTTGGCCGTCGGCTGTAGTCCTTGAGGTGTGTTCGAGCGCAGCTTTTTAGCCTGAGAGACAAAAAACTTTGCTGACAGGATTTAGACCAGGGCTGCAACTAATTGATCTTTGCGTGAGCTTCTCAATAAATCAATTTATCTTTCGATCTTTGACATGTCAAGAAGAAGCAAAACACTCTAATCAGAAAATTTCAATTTCGTTATACATTTGTAGAGCTGAAAGTCAAAATTCTCTGATTCAAGCTTCTTAAATGTGAATATATTCTGGCTCCTCTTTAAAGTAAACTCAATAATGTTTGGTTGTGGACTACACAATGACGATGTAGTCGTTATCTTGGCTTTGGGAAACACTGATCACCATTCTATTAACATTTTAAAAATCAAAACAACTGAAAGAAATAATCAACAAATGTGCCAATGATGAAAATAACCACGAGTTTCAGCCCTAGACATCTGAGAAGTAACCCAGAAGCAGTAAAGGTTGTCAACTTTGCTGTAAGGTAGCTTCAACCCAACTAATCAATCACCAGAAGAGTTGGAGATGGATTTTCTGTGACTGACTGCAAAACAAGTCAACCAATTGTTTTAGATATTTTGGTGCAATTTGTTGTGAAATAATAAAAAAAAAGGGTAAATTCAAGTGCAGATAACTAATAATATTAGAAAAGCTTAAATTATTTTGCTTTTCAGGTCCATTCGCCTACTGGTTGTTTTACAGCTCGTGTCTCCATGTTGCAGAAGAAGTCCCATGTGTTACCATCCTCTCTGCACCACCCCAAACTTACCAGCTGGTGGAGGACACTGACGGTGTGGTCACCTGTCTCGGAGGTGAGTGTGTGATTGAACTGGGTGGGGACGGCGGTGGTCTTGAGGAGGCGGCCCCGGCGGACCGGCTGGTCCGGGGAGTCGTAGTCGTAGTAGTCGTCCGCCTCGAAGTGCTTCTGGCAGACGAAGAGCTTGTTGAGGACGTGGGACGGAGTGTTTACATGCATGTTCAGAGCAAACAGCCATTGCTTCAGTCTCACCGGGTCGACGAGGGGGAACCGGTGAAAGACGACGCTGCGACTTTTCGAGGTGTAGCAGTCCTCGACGCAACACCTGTGCACCATCTGTGTTTGTGTCCGGTCTTCAGTGGACGAAAGGGGGACAAGTCAGGCACATGCCCGCAGAGAGTCTCTCAGGTCGGACGGTGCACTGATTTCAAGCACAGCGCGGTCTTCTTCTTCTTCGTCGTCTTCTTCTTCTTTTTCGCCCCCCTTCTTCTGTGGTGGCGTTGACTGCTTTTTTTTGCGAAATACTGCCACCATTTGTCCGTAATTATAAACTGCGTAAATATAAATGTCGCTAAACAAAAAACAAAATCAACTGTATGCACTTAAAAATCAGCGTATGTTAGTGTATTTCCTAAACTGTTTCAAACATAGCTGTTATGTAAGGTTGAATTTGGGTGAAAAGTGTGGGGAAAAAAGGAGAGAAATTGTGCTTCCATAATTTACAGCTGAATAATCGCATAAAAAATCATTCTAAAAATTAAGTCAACTTTTTAACTTTTTTTTTTTTTTTTTTTTTACAAGTTACCCAAATACCTTTGGGTGTTGGACTATCAGCTAAAACAAGTCACTTTAAAGATATCATCTTCGGTATTAGGAAATAGTGATGACATTCAAGATAAATTGGGTGAGAAAAGAGTTAGCAGGTTAAAGGGTCCAGTATGCACAATCTCTGGTGATCTATTTATCTAAAATATAAAATATTCATATTTGTGTTTTTATCAGCGTATAATCATCTGAAACTAAAATTTATTGTGTTACGTTGAGAGCCTTTTATATCTACAGAGGAAACAGTCCGCCATGTTGCACTGCCATGTTTCTCCAGTAGCCCGAAATGGACAAACCAAACACTGACCCTGGAGAAGTCCTTTCCTGTTTTTAGCAGCCACTGTAGGGGAGACCGAGTAATGGAGTCTTTATAGACCTAACTGGTTTTCTTGTTAATGCCCACTCTACTCTGCCTGTTATATTGTGTTATATTCTTTCTTTGATATTCTAACCCTAACCAATCTCACAGCTCCGCAGGTGGAACAGAGGCAGAGCGAAACTTTCCCCCCTCTCCGCATTTTTAACTTTCACACAGACAACGCAGAGAAGTGCAGCACTGTGAATGGGGTTAATGAAGGCAACCAATCCGAGGCAAAGCAGGGTCGGTTTTGGTAGGACAGTATTTAGCTGAAATCTGCAACCACATCGCACTAGATCTCACACACTGGTGAAACAAAAAGGAAAAAACTAGATTTCAAGGTATTAAAATGTTCAATTCCAGGGGACTTGCACACCAGCACACACAAACCTGTAAGCTGATGTGACCCACCTACATTTTTTGAACCTCGACAGATCACATAAAAACAAAACCGGATAGAATAGCAGAGCTCTGTTTTTGGCTGAATATTCTTCAGTGAACAATGAAGTGACAATGATCACAAAAACCACAAAAATGGCTCAACCCCGGTGCTTTACAGCACTGAAACAAGAAGTGGCAGCCCACATCCCCTTTAAGTCCTCACAATATGTTTATTTTTTTGCTTTCCTTCATCACTAAATGCTCTCCATCAATCTCTGTGCTCACACCTGTCAAGTAAGATATGCTCTGTTGATTTTTGATTGCATCCAAAACTGAAACTCAATTTTTATTAAGGTCAGTGCTGACACTGTTACTACTAAAAACATCAATACGATGCTGATGAAACTACTTTTTGAGGAATTGAAATCCACTGTTGTTTATACTGTTAAATTGCTGACGGAGGCCGCCTACAAGAGCAAAGGTCTCAAGAACTTCTACCTGTTATATAAGGCAGAAGTTTTATAAGACCACAACAGTCTGGCCTCTGAGAGGAAGGGGAACAAAGGTGCTAGCAGTGCTGATAGTGAAGAGAGCAGTGAGGGTGCTTGAAGAAAAACAAGAGAGGGGCAGCCTTCTTCTGTGACTCAAGAGGAAGGACAACAGTTGGGAAATAAAGAACAGCTGGATGCAGACCAGTAGTGTCACAGAGACAACCTTATCACTGCTGCTCCATAGGTGGTACCTACTGAAGACACTGTCAGTGGTCAACAAGTAGTCGTGGGACTGCTGTGGCTGTATACCACCTTTCTGTACAAAAAACTTTTTTATAATCCAAGAAACTGAAAAACAACACTTAGTCCGGATACTGACTTTACCACTAAGCGTCTGGTACAGCATTTGTATGCACAGCAGTGAGAACTGACTAAACCACAGACATAAAGGACAGACAGAAAACATTTAGGTGCGAATTACTTCTTCTTTTGCGTCAGGAGGCATTTGAATGAAAAACTAAGCTTTGCATGAAAATAAGTGAGCTGAAGGAACAAACACCAGCAGGTATTCATGAAAAGCCTCAACCCAAAATGTAATATTGTGTACATGAGAAAAATGCCACATCCAATAACTTCCCTGCAGACAAAATCATCATTCTGAGTTGCTTGTTGTGGACTCACCTGCAGACGTGCCAGTATGGAGGACTTCTTGGAGTTAGATGAATAGGAACGTGCGCAGGATGTACTGCAGAAACGCTTGGACTTTGAAAAGAAGGTGCTGATATAGCCGCTGATGCCACACATCTCACACACCACTGTAAAGGTAAGAAATAAATACATTTACACAATAAAAAGCATCATCTAACTTTAATAACAGTTCCTGGAGCTAATACAGATGTGATGTTTCAGTTCACGACAAATGATAAAGTGGCATTTAAAGGAACTAACAGAAAAATGTAATTTGTCTCTTAATCCTTGTTGTCTAATCCCCTCATTTGCTCCTAACCTGGTCGTTCTTCTCCGCTTTTTTCTACCGGCTTCACCCCTCCTCCGGTTGGGTGTTCTTCATCACCTCTTCCATCAGTATCATCAAACTGAATCTGCAGCGTTTTATCATGTTTCAAAGAGAGATAACACAATTATATATGAAGAGCATGAATGTGACTCAGTTTTTACATCACACATGCAAACAAGAGACTTTCTCTCTGCAGTAACCTTCCCACAACAGAATTGATCACACTTACGATGCGCTCTCTCGGTTCAGCTGTAATGCCCCGCCGTTGGATAGCAGGCAGGCACTTACTACAGCCAACTCCACCGCAGGAAGAACAGTGAGGACGGACAAACACTGTCGGAGCAGCTCCCGGCCTCAGCTTCAGAGTGCCTGTGGATGGCTTGGGCTCAAAATACTCCTTGCCAAAATGCTCACTGCAGAGGTAAGAGTTTGGTGTGGCAACCCACTGGGTGCGGGTGCGCTGCACCTGCTTCTCCCATTTGCGAAACTCCTCTGGGTCCTTGGGGAATTTAAAGAGTGTCACACCATCTTCTGCAGTTTTGCCGCATCCGTAGGCAACACAGTGGTACGGCATCCTTGGTTCTGCTCATGAAGGACAAAGCAGGATCTACAGCCAATGCATCCTTTCCTTTTTGAGTTGTTCTACGAGCTCTGCAAATGAAAATGATAATTGTTTTTTGCCATTAAACTTTGTAATTCTGCCACAGAAAATATATTCTACATTTATTTTTAGGTTACACCAATTGACCAACACTATGATGAGAAAACAGTTGGTCATCAGGGACAAATCAAGGCAGAGCTGGATGATAGTTTATATAATCTATGCTGTTTCTTGGTCTACTATGATTTAGTCTGAAATAATGCATTGCAGTTATTTGAGTTATTTATTACTATAATGAACAGTAACTAAGTCCTAGCCAACTGGGTATTATATTCATACTGGAGATAATAGTTTTTCCACATCATCCCATCTGTCAACACTATATGAAATAACTTGACGTTTGTTTTTGTTGATTTCAACAATAAAAGCATGTAAAATAACAAAAAAGTTAATTTGTAGATAAGAAAAACTTCCACAAACCTTAACTTAAAAAGGTAAATAAACTGAAAACATGTACGTTAAATAATTTAACAAAAAGTATTTGTCATTACCAGGCCTGACGTGCTAAATAACACACTTTAAAATGAATCTTGCTCCTATCCTCACTGTTATGAGCATATTGTTCGTGCTAACGTTAACAGGTTCATACGTGAGCCGGTCAAAACATAAACAAAAGTGTGCCCTGCTCACATGCTACTGTACATACAAGCTAAGTGCTAACAGTGCTAATAGGTCGTTTGTCCGGTTTTGCAGCTGCTATTTTCTTGTTTTTACTTCACGCGGCAACGTAAAGTGGTTAACATTAATCTGGGGACTCACTGAAATGTTACATTCAACTAATAAACTATAGATAAAAGTTGTTTACTACATCTTAGTGGTCCCCGGCATTGTACAGTGGTCCCCTACCTTTGACGTCGCCGTAGTCACTCTCTAAGCATGGCAAGGCATTATGGGAGTTGAGGTTTTAGGTGAATTGGAAGGCAACACCCGTCAGTCATTTTTCTATTCTTTTCTCAAATGAATGAATGTACAAATACAAAAGTGGAGGAAGATGCCGTCATTTACTAATAATTAAAGTAGAAGTAGTAAAAGTAAGCATGATTTTAAATAAACTCCAGTATTCTGTAGCTTTGAAACTTCAATATTGAATTCATGTTTTTATTTTGCACAATATTATCATTTTTACAGACAATACACCTGCATGCTGATTTTTCTTTATATGTCTACAATATTTGTTGATAATCTGTTATCTCCTTCATGTTCCACTTGTGTGCTTGTATAGTGAGTTAGAGATATGCAACTACTGCATATTATTTTATTTGTAAAAAAAAAAAAAAAAAGAAGTGTATTCTTTGATTCAGTTGCAATTTTGTTCTCCCAAACACATGCTAGTTGGGACTAACCTCAACATATGTCACAACATCAATAATTTATTTACAAGGAGAATAAAAATTGTGATGCCAAAAATATCCTTACCATCTTGAATCTTACCGCAACATCTTTCAAAATAATAGCAACATGTTTTTGTTGTTGTTGTTTTATCATATTGTGCATATCATATCATATTGGCTGCTAATAAGACAGTGAGGAGTAAGTTGTTTCCTTTTTCACCAGCACATGTAGACCAATATTAAGAGAAGATCTTTACTAAAATGAAGACAGTTTCTCTGGTTAGTGATAATTTGACAGCCATCTTGATTGGAAATACCTTATTGAATAAACCCAGTGTCACCACATCTAGACCCCAGCTTGAACCTTTACATGTACTTATAGTAAAGCCTGCACATTTACATGAGCCCATGAGGAACTGATGTATTCACTACTCAGGCATAATTTGGGATTTTCTGGAGAGTAACGAAAGTTTATTTAGAGTTTAGGCCTCAAATATACATATTATTGAAATTCAAATCAACATTATTTTCAATTACATGTTAGTTCAAATGCATACTCGTCTAATTTGTACACACATGCACCACTACAAAACAAAATAGTTCTTGCTCTCTCAATATACACCTTGGATTGAAATAAGTGCAGGTGTTAAATTAGCTATCTCTATATGGTTTTCCTTCTCCTGCTATCCAGCATCTTCTTGTCTGTGCAAACATCACAGCAATTTATTCTCAGAGGATTTTATCAGTGCGGTTTGATAATTATGGACTCCAAGCTGAACTGCCCTTGCTCTTTTTTGGTGGCAGGCCATAGGGAAAACATTTGTCGGTCTGTCTGCAACTTCAGTGTGGAGCAAGATATTATATTCTGAAGCATTAAAATAGCTCTGGCATTTGTAGGGCTTTCACGGTTATGTTTATGCCCTGTAATTATGTGGACTCTGTGATCTTTCCTTTTGTCACACCATCAGGCCAAGAATTTACCTTTGAGCAACATGTTTTAATAGTCAAGCTGTCCCCCAAATCTAATAGAAGGATTTCAGTTTAACCTGCAAATGGTCCTAAAAAGGAAGAATCCTAATATTTTGGGTGACGCCCAGGCTTTTTTCCTGGTTTCACCTTAAGGCCAACGTTTCAACTCAAGAAATATCCAAATGCAGGTGCCATCAAATCTACTGAGTATATTCATGCTCACCAGAAGGTGAACCTTTTAGACTTAAATTACCCCATGTGTTTTCTTACTTCCACACTACAGAGTTTGACAAACTTTTGGGCTCAGATTTGGGGTTTTAGAATTTTAGTCTGGTTGTCTGCGGTACCAGATGGAAAGTCCAATCTGAGATCTAAAAGTAAATCTAGAATTATGGCGTTGCAGTTGTATGCCTCCACGCACCAGCCAAGTTGCTGTTCCAGAGCTTTGGTGTTGAATAATGATCAGAAGACTTTTTGCAGAATATCATGATGTCACAGAGCATTTAACCTCTGACCTTTTGGATTTCAAATGTCATAAAAATATCATTTTATCCTAATAGACATTTGAATGGATTTATTATATGATTTCTTTAATTATAGCCATAAAAATAGGTTTGAGGGGTCACGACATTTGACCTCTAGACCTTTGACCACCAAATTAATCAGTTCATCCTTGAGTCATAGGGGACATTGGTAAAAATTTTTAAGAAATTCCCTGAATTTGTTTCTGAGATACCGCATTCACAAGAATGGGGTGCCATGAAGTCACAATGATCTTGCCCTTTGACCTTCGACCACCAAAATCTAATCAGTTCACACTAGTCCAAGTAAATATTTGTACCCAATTTGAAGAAACTTGTGAAATATGACAAGAATGGGATGTACCTACAGATGGACGGAGAACCTGAGAACTTCTCCAGCCATGGCTGACACTATTGTGGATGCATAAACATAGTATTGGAAAATGCCATTATTCTCAAATTGCTTAGATGCATGGAACAGCACTAGGTAATAACTTCATCTAATAATGTACAATTCTATTGTTGAATGCTTGACATTAGTGGTGTTTGTCAAAATGGAATTAAAACTGTAATTTCGATTCAGATCATCTGAGAAATTAAGATTTTTCACAGACAAAACTTCTCAATTTTTTGTGCATCATATTCCTGTATTTTATGTGTTAAAGATGGACTGGGTCTTCATCACAGGTAGGAGAGGCCTTTTTCCACAGCAGACCTTTTTAATTTCTTATTGTAGGGAAAGCACAGGTGTTACAAATACCATTAGCAGCAGTTCTGTTCTATTGAAATATTGCAATAAGCCAGGAGAGTGTAACAGTTTATACCACTGTAAAAAATAACATTACTTGTGTGATGACAAATAAGTGTTTACGAGTCAGGACATCAATCATATCGCTAACTTCATTTAATTTACATTACATTATCATTAATACAGGTCAAAATCTTTTCACAGACAGTGACAAAGATAACTTTACTTATTGGTCATTATTTAGGCCATCATTCACACACTCTCTCTCACACACACATATGTATACATATAAAACTCCAGCATACAGACACTCATACACATACAGTATGTAAACAATACAATACATACACTGGTAATTTACTGCAAATGCAAGTTATATAATAATGAGATTTACTTCAACTTCCAAGTGTTAAAAGGTGCAACACAGGACATTGGGGGCGTGTGAATGAAGGGATTACAATGTGTGGAATGATTACTTTTGAGTTTCTGGAAAAGAAAAGTGAAAAATATGTACAGGAAGAAGTTGTTGTTGTTTTTTAGTTGTTTGATAATGAGAAGGTGTGTCTTAAAAATCTTAAGATACTATCTGATACATGGTTGGGTCACTATGGTGCGCATCGGCAACCTGATAACTATAGAGTGAGTGAGCACAGTGATATTACACAGCCTTGTCACCAGAATACATGTTTGCAATTTATGCCTTTGCAAAAAAACAAACAAACAGATAGTGTATGTTGAAACTTTACGTTTGTTCATGCTGCAAATTTACTTTTCATTAAGTAACATTTTTTAATGTTATCATGTGACAATGATGTGCTCATAACCTTGGTAGGTTTAGGCACAAAAACTACTTGAGCAGGATTAGACAAAGATTATGTTTTGTCTTACCTGACTGTTTCACCGCAATCAGGGCTGGAAAATACTGACAATTCATCGAAAATACCTGGTATTGTTTTGACTTTTGAAATATCCAGATGTGTTGTTGAAAATGTCAACAACAGATGTGTTCTTGAAAATATCCAGTGGTTTGACTTTTGAAATATCCAGATGTGTTGTTGAAAATATACAGTGGTATGACACATACAAGTGTTGATATGCTGTCTCAAACACCAGTCTCTGGCTTGGCATCCTTTCTGCTGGCTGTAACGGCATCACCATCCCCTTCACTTCACAACTTGAATGTCCACTTGTATACTCATATGCTAACATGATATGTAGAATTAGTATTGTAGAAATGTTGATTGTAGTGCATCTGACAGGTACACATCTGAACATATCTGTGGTTTGCAGACATGTAACATGCCCAAGATTTTATTCTGGCAGCTGGACTCCAATGTTGGCCCTCCAATTCTTGCAAAGAATTCTAAAATCCATCTGGCCTCCTTCTTTAGGCGAATCATTTCTCAGTTCAGGTTTCACTTATTCAATAATGGTGCAATACCCTTTTGTTCATAAATTAACCTAATGTTAATTCTTCACATTCACTTTTGCTTGCTTTTCATGTCTACAACTTTGTAGATTTCATAATCCATTAGTCATCTTGAACCTACTTTTTTTCATTCAATCATGCCATTCATTCATTTAATTACTAACTTATCAGATAAGCTTATTGTTATGATTTCTGGGACTCCATACACTCTGGTATTTGCCAACACTTCGGAAAGTTTTTTTTTTTTTTTTTAAAGTCTTTTTGTTTGTATTTTAACATTAGTGAAATGTGTGGTTACTGCTGGATTTCTCACCTGGCAGAGGTGGCCACTGCCACAGGGCTCTAAATGGCCGCAGTTTGACTGCAGGTGAATTTGTTTGTTGTAATTTGCTTAAATGCACATTTGTGTTGGAATGTGCACCACTTGAATAAGTTATAAGCTCGGAAGCACCTTCACATTTTTGTTGTATTAAAGCACCTTGTGTTTGTCTTCTGTGCACATTTTATTTTTGTGCTTTATACACATCTGAAGCGTCAATAATTAATAAGGGTCACGCATGATTGAGGCCCTGAAATGTAAAGTTTAGTCAAAACAACAGTATATAATAACATGGTCAGCAAATATTGTGCTTTTAGATCTTGTACAAACATGGCATGATACCTTTGCTTTAACGTATATTGATGTATAAAATGTACAAAGTAATCAGTGCTCATCCCTGGCAGAGGTGGGGGCAGAGTTGAGTTTTGCCCTGGGGCCCCCTGGTGGGTTCATCCAGCCATGGTTCTCACCCTGTGCCTGGGCATGATGCATACACTGCCAGGGTAGATTCTTAGTGGAATGCTTGACACCAAAAGATGGATATGAGACAAGAGATCAATGTGTCAGCTTCCATTTCCAGGTAATCTTTTGAAAAATTGAAAAGATAATAACTTTTGTTTGAACCCCACCCATTTTTAAAGTGAGCAAAATTATCGGAACATGTGACTGACAGCTGTTTTTTTGCTGCCCAGGTGTGTCCTATCAAATTAATTATTCAAACAATAAATAGCACTGAATGTCTACTCTTAGTTTCACCTTCAGGTTTTGACTTTGGAGACTGCATTTATAGTTAAAAAGGTGTAACAAACATGAAGGCCAGAGACTGTCTATGGGAGAAAAAGCAAGCAATTTTGAAGCTTAGACAAAATGGAAAATCAATCAGAGCCATTGCACAAACATTGGCCATAGCCAGTCCAACCATTTGGAATGTCCTGAAGAAGAAAGAAACCACTGGTGTAGTCAGTAACAGATGTTGATCTGGTAAATGAAGAAAAAACATCAGCAGTTGATGACAAAACATTGTGAGAAATGTGAAGAAAACCCTAAAACAACTGTCAGTGACATCACCAACAACCTCCAGAGGGCAGGAGTGAAGGTATCACAATCCACCGCTCGCAGAAGACTTCAAGAACCAAAGTACAGAGGCCACAACAGAAGATGCAAACTCATCATTAACAATAAGAATAGGAAGGCCCGATTGGAATTTGCCAAAAAAAGCAATTTGTGATTGAATATGAGTCAAACCTTCGTGTAAAAGCATAATTACAACGAAAGAGGCACTTTTAAGATTTACCGTAATCTCGTTTTTGGGCAAGCTAATTTTCAATGGAGTGCATGGGCACTTTAGCACGAGCATCAAAATCGCTATTTCTAAAACACTAAGAAGGCTCGACACAACATGAAACTTTGCTCGTAGTATCACCAGGGTCTCTACACGTTTACCAATATCTTCTTAAGAATCTTCTTAGATTCTTTCTTAAGTTGTTCTTAAGAGGTTCCTTAAGAAAACCCTACATCAGATTCATCAACACGTTCGTAAGCCTCAGAATGGTGTTAGGAAGGCCAGCGATGTTATGAAATCAATCTCATGACTGCGACTTGATCTTCTGCTGTGTATGGAAACTTTATGTATTGTGTGACCAATTGATTTATTGCATCCACGACTCGAGGGAGAGCGCAGCTAATGGATGGCTGTGATATGCCCACCCTGTCCCCCAGCTCCTGTTGAAATGTTCCAGTGGCCAAAAAACCGAGGGGCGACAGTACCTGCACATGTGGGGGGACAGGGTTGGACCGAAGTGTGTGGCCCTAAAGTACTGGCTCCAAGTGGTTGCATAGATCTATAAGAACCGGTCGTGGGAGCCTAATGCGTCCAAAGAGGAACTCATCGCTCTCTGAAATAAGATCTATGTGATCCCGAAACACTCGTTCCCTCCGTAGGGCACGATCAGCAATCTCTTGCAGCAGCAATATATATGCTATTGTTTTGCGGGCTTTGGATGGAGAAATGCCACGTATAAATAGGATGGGGGGGTTACTAATTGATGGCATGGTTTCCAATTTACTTGATTAATGTTAAATCATTGGCACATTTAATTTATTTTATAATTTAAAATTCTCTGTAAATTACCAAAAATATTACATGAATAAATAAATAAATATGACAGAATTATCACTGTAATATTGTATTTTATTGAACTGCACAAGAGAAGAAAACACAACCATGCCAGAATGTCGGCACTGAAGGGTGCGTAAGAGTACTCCTGAGTGTTTTTAGGATAGAATAAATCCTGGATTAGAAAAAATTCATGAATGCCACAATCTTCGTAAAATATTCGTAAGTGGGACTTACCGTGGTAAGAACGGTTCATAAATGAGGCCCAATGTTCTCAATTTTGATGCTAGCGTGCCAGTGCCCAATGCACTACATTGAAAATTAGCTCGCTCGAAAACGAAACTACGGTAAATCTTAAAAGTGCCTCTTTCATCGTAATTATACTTTTACACGAAGGTTTGACTCATATTCAATCACAAATAAAGCCTTGATTGCTTTTTGGCGAGAGCTTCACTTTAACCCTTACCAAGGTGATAGAAAGACTAATGTGTGGATAAAAGAAAGGATCTACTCACGATCCCAAACACACATGACTTCTCCTGGGATGGGCTCACTGATCCCTCAATTTAAATAGAGATGGAACCAAACTGATCTGGTGATCCTTCATCATGCAGCAAGACAACGACTCAAAACACACCTCCAGTACAACCAAGGAGTTCATCAGGGGAAAGAAGTAAAAGATTTTAGGCTGGCCAAGTCAATCTCCAGACTTAAACCCTACAGAGCATGCATTTTACCTGCTAAAAAGGAGAATGAAGGGAGAAAACCCCGAAACAAACAACAACTGAAAGAGGCTGCTGTGAAAGCCTGGATAAGCATCACAAAAGAAGAATACAAAGGTTTGGTGATGTCAGTGGGTCGCAGGCTTGATGACGTTATTTCAAGCAAAGGATTTACAGCTAAATATTCCGTATTATTCACTTTAATCTATTTCAAGTCTATCTCTTCCTTCACTTTTGCTCACCTACAAATTTGGTGTTCCGTTACAAATGATGCTATCTTCTAAGTTTTGTAACAGATCTAGATGTGAATGAAAGCTGAACTGTGGATCTCATTCAACTTTTGATGTCAAACCCAAGTGTTTTCAGAGTTCAGCCAAAATAAAAGAATTGGCCTCGCTGTTTCAATAGTTTTTGAGGGGACTGTGTGGTCCTGTCCCCGAGTGTCATGGTTCACTGATGTGATTATTAAATGATAAAACAAGTTTGATGAAGCCTATAGTTTTCCCTTCCATTGGAATAACATTTTTCAATAGCAATAACGCAAGTTAATGTTTGTGTCAGCTTGCAAAATATCAGTAGAGCAGACAGTGCCTGCAGCAGCATCACATAAGCTTGTCTGGAAAATACATGGGAGCTTTAGATGAAGTTCTGGTTGTAATCTGTTCACAACCAAAGATATAGGACCTCTGGTACCTTGTGGCTATGTTCTGTGAAGAAAGAGTTGTTGTTTTTCACAAAACCTGCAAGGCAGTCCACTGAAGAAATCACTTGCAGTCATACTTTAATGTCACTTTAATTTCACCTTTAAAAAAAAATGTTGCCGTGTATATTCAAGATGGTAAATTGTGTGTGGTAACCAAAACACACAGTGATAGAGGCCCATGTTTGCTCAAATAATGATCACCTGTAGTGTATATTTTTACACTCTGCTCCGGACAGGCCATTTACTAACTTGGATGAACCCCAAAATAATGAATAAAAACAGTTTAGAAAGACATGCAGTTTGCAGAATGTGTGTGTGTGAAGTCCTCTACTCCTCATCATTGCCTTTTTCCCTTTGTTTGAATAACCAATTTGCACAACATTGTACCTGGAAGTATAGAGAGGTATATTTATTGCAGGGAAACATTGAAGAAAGTACATGTATTTTCTATCTTCATGTTCTCATTTGATGCAACGGGCAGTAATTCAAAGTGACATCTCTGTGGCACCAGTATAGCTCACCTGGTTGAGTGTGCTATGTAGGCTGAGTCCTCAGCTGTGGCCCTGAGTTCAATTCTGACCTGTGGCCTTTTGCTGCATGTCTTCCCCCCCTTTCCTGTCTTACTTTTTGATCTCTAGCGTCTACAGAGTGCAGCTTTTGCACACCTTGGGGTTGACAGGTGCGTAGGAGAAGACCGAAAGCTGACAAAATCCTGAATCCCACTCCGCACACTGTCCACCTCACTTGCAATTAAGTTTATCGACAACAACGTTAATGTTCTAAACTAGGCTTTAGAATAAGGGTTTGTTTCTGGGACTAACAAATTGGTTGGTCCAGGTGTGTCTGATGGCATTTTGAGGGATGTCTGTCTGCGGTGTGGCCTGATAGGGCCACGCGAGTCCACAACCCTACTTGAAACAATCCTCACGTTGTCTTGTAAGATAACCTGAAGAAGGTCTAAGTACCGAAACGTTGTTGTCAATGAACTTAATTGCAGGTGGAGTGGACAGTGTGCAGGAGTCTTTTTCCTGATCTCTAATGTCAAAATCAAGGGTGGAAAAAAAACCCCATCATTTTAAAAATCTAACTTTAAAGTGCATATGGAAAACTAATTTGCAAACACTGATGATTGAATTGAGTGAATGGGTGCAGGGCAGTAACATCTACACAGATTAGTGTATCCTATGAAGTGGTCCTCATGATCGAGACTGGCCATGGAGCCCACACCACAACAGGCTGAGGAAATGATTTAGGTAATGTATGATAAGCTTACACACGCATGCATTGAGTTAAGATAAGGACGACGAGATTAGTTTCCTAATTTAGTGAATGTCAGTTAATAAGGAATCAAGTTTCACCAAATCTTTCCAGATGCAGTTTTCAGTGTCAGTGAATCCACCACGGTCTGCTCCACTGAAAGTTGCTCTAAACGTTTGCTCTGTCTACCGGCTGCAAAAGTGACAAACATATAGTTTACAAACATGAAATAAGTGTTTGACATCATCCAACTTTCATCTTTGCAACTAGAACTCACCGAAACGCAGACGCGAGCTCGGGTTCCCTGCATGGACGAATTTCCTGATAAATAACTTTTCTTATTTCTCTCTCTCTCTCGCTCTCTCTCTCTCTCTCTGTTCTTTTCAGTCTAATGATTATGCATATTACTTTATCCACCATTGCAGCGGTACAGTAGTCAGCTTTATTTTTTTATTTGCATCCCCTCATCCTTACCCGCTGCCACCAGCAGCACCACCATCACTTCGCAGGCAAACAAGCCTTTTCTGCCCGACATTATCTCCATCCAGACTCCGCTGGAAAGGAGGTTGAAATGACGGATGCAACCATGGGACAGAGACGCGGGGACAGTTTATTTACATCCGAAGAGGCTGTGTAAGTTTAGAGGGAAGCCGCTGCGTGTGTCTCCCTCTTTACTTTCACCGACCCCCTCCTCCTCCGCTGGCAGAAATTTATAAAGAACAAAAAATCCGACGAGGGAGGGAGGGGGGTTGATATACGCCGAGGCTGAAATCGAGAGGCGAACCTAGGGAAAGAGGAGTAATTTGTACACGGGACTTTCCCCCTCTGAGTCCCCCAAAAGGAGGGGGAAAAGTCGCAATATTGGAAACGAAAAGGAATGAGCTTCTAACGGCGTGAAAACGTCTGCAATTGTGGATACTTTATATATTTTTATTTCGAAAAAATATGGCCGAGAACGTTCTGGACTCTGGCCCGCCTTCAGCCAAGAGGCCTAAACTCTCCTCTCCGGCACTTTCCGCCTCCGCCAGCGATGGAAATGGTAAGTATTGTTTAACGATATCATTTGTTACGGTGTTATTCGTTCAGTTTGTTATTTTTTGGCGGCTTGGGTTGACTTGAAAGAGGAAGAAGACGCGGGATTACTCCTCTGTTTTTGTCGTAGCTTGCTAACGTTAGCTTGCTAGTAGTGAGTGTGTGTCGGACGTGAAGAAGAGCTCCCCAGCTAGCTCGCATGCTAACAGCCATTTTAGCCGGAGGTAGCTGAGGTTAGCCACTTGGCTAATGCTAGGCTAGCCGAATGCGGGTCCTCAACTGACGGTCCCGTGTCTAATGGCTACTTTAGCCGGACTGATAATAAGCGCAATGCCAAGCCAACTTATAATAAAGTTTTCGGTATCTTCCAGTTTTGCCATATTGATAGTCAGCTACAGCCAGTCCCATCCTGTTAATTGAGTTTTGAGGCTTCTAACGTCTGAAACAGTCTGTTGTGTTGCTCCATCATAACTCGGACCCTTTCCCAACTAACGTTAGCTAGCTATCGCTGATGGTATTACTGAAATCAGAGGTTGCCAATGGTCGTGGGGATCGCCTTGGGTGAAAGCTAAATTTAGGCCCACGGATCCGACTGATTGTTAAGCTCAATTTGCCATTGTTGGTGTGTTTTTTGTGGATGGCGTGTGACAGCAGCTGGAATAGTGGCCTGCGAACAAAACTATGGAGCATGGACAGCGCCATGCCCAGCCACTGCGATATTAACCATCGAGTCAAGTTATCAAGCAAATGCTGCTCCAGGCACGAAACAGTCAACCAGATTGTATTACTTGATCATTCACTCAATCATTGTGCCACGATCGGCTGCATATAAGGCTGTGCACTTAGCTAAGGTTGTCAGTGGCAGTCAACATCTGGGGAAAGGGACCGTAACGGGTAAATCATTCAGACGTCGCACACATTTGTGTTACCTTGCATGCTATATACTGACGATCAGAGCTGTGCTGTAAAGAAAATGATCTGTGGATAAAGGATGCACTTTATTGCACACATTTGTTGCCTTCTCAGATTATTTGTGACCCTGCCATGCAGGTCGTTTGTAGTTAATTTGAGTAATAAAATCCCAAGACACGAAATTGTTATACCTCTGGCACACTTATTTCTGGTCTTGTGCCTGAAATCATCAGACGCAGATCATTTCCACTCTAGATTAATCATTTAACATGGTCATAACTCATCAAAACAAATGAAAAACAAACACGAATGGCACATGACCATCACAGTTGTTAACCTATAGTGATGTCTTCTAGCTGACTCAACCTATCTGACCTGTAACCAGAAATCTGAAGCAGTAACTTTTGTGATCTACATTATTGTCTTGTTACTTAAAAAAAAAAAAGTCTTGAGGAACTTATTGCTCTATAAATGTTGATTGGGCGGTTCCTAGCTGTGTTAGAATGCACACCGATTAACGGAAGAACTGACATCAAGACTGAATTTTGTGCTATGAGAAATTGGGGGGGGGGGTGGTATTTTGGTCTTGATGTCCAACTTAAAGATATGCTATGCCCATCACGCGTCTTTCTTGATTACCGAAGCTGTGTGTTTTTTTGTGACTTGGCTCCATTTTGTGGTGTCACTACTATGAAATGGTCCATTTGTCACCATGTCTATGCAAACCTGTCCTTCCAACAAGTTGAATTATTTTACTGGTCAAGGATTCTCTGCGAATAGGCCATGTGGGCGGGTTTGTTTGCATATAAGTCTTCATGCTCACACACACAAGTTGCTTCTGGATCTCATTTGTACTTTAGTATTCAGTTGTAGTGTGTGATGGCATGTTATTCATTCTGATGGGAGAAAATTGGTCATACACCTCTAAACTGCTTTTATCATTTTTTAATGACAAGCATGCAATTGCATTTTCAGTCAGTCATGCTGAAAAATGAAGGATTATACCAGCTTAACATGGCTGTGGCCGTTTTTGTCCTCCTCTCACCCTTTCCCCGTTTCCCATCTCATTGTCTTCCCCTCCTAAACTTTGTATTTCTTTTCCATTTTAGATTTCGGCTCACTGTTTGACTTGGAGCATGATCTCCCAGACGAGCTCATCAGCTCTAATGAACCCGGCCTGATCAATGGTGGGGACCTCAGCCAGTTGCACACCACACTGGGAGCAGGACCTGCAGGGCTAGGTCCTGGGGGAGGCAGTGGAGGGCCAGGAGGAATGGGTCTTGGGCTTGGTCCTGGAGGGGGTCCTGGTGGTCAGGATGCAGTGGCCAAGCACAAACAGCTGTCTGAGCTTTTGCGTTCAGGCGCACCCACCTCCACCCAACAAGGGCACCAAGGAGCCATGGGCAGCCCAGGTGGTCCCACCGCCATGGGGCAACACCTGGCGAACATGAAGGCGTCTCCGGGCCAGGGGCCTCCACAGATGATGGGCCAGGGGCAACAGCAACATCTCTCCCCTCAGCAGCAGGCCAACATGATGCAGCAGCAACAGAACGCTGGAATGATGGGTGGCATGAACAGGGCCATGATGGGAGCGCAGCAAAAAGGAAATAATGGACAGCAACAGCCAGGCATGATTGGGAACCAGGTGATGAATGGCTCCCCCAGGATGGGCTTTGGGAATCAGGGGATGGGTGGCAACAGCAACCTGTTGGCTGAGACCCTTCAGCAGCAAGGAGCTGTGGGCCAGGCCGGGATGAGAGGTCAGCAACCTGGAGCGATGAACAAGGTAGGAACTTCTTTTAATTATAGAAATGTTCTTTTCCTATGGACATGTTTTAAACATTGCATATTAGCCAGTTGTATGCACTTTGAAAATGTGATTAAATGTATATGCAGTGATGTAGTAAACGGCATATTGGGTAAAAAACAAACAAAAAAACCTCTGTCCAAGTAGTTGCTCAATGTTGTTCTCACATGTAGAACTCCCACTATCTTCCATTTAATTGGTAAAAAACCTTTACTGCTACTCAAAGCCTTAACTTCTGGAAGAGAAACATGAATTATTTAGGAAAGTTTATGCATATTATCATAAAAGCCATCATCATTGCTTACACTTATTGTTTGGTAAGTACAGGTGATAAAAAACAAATTATTATCTAATTGATGGTAGGTCAGTAGAAAAACTATTTTCAAATTATATTTTGCTGTTGTTTTCCATTTAACCTAAGATACATTACTGTATACTCTAGTTTTTTTCAATCCAACCACAAAGTATTGCTTTGGGTCCATGAATGTATTTTAACAACCGAGCAATACACACCATGCTCGTGCTTGCAGTTGAAGTGGAGGAAAGCTGCTCTGCTTGTGTGATTGACAGTCCCACAGGAGTGACAGAAGAAATGTTGCAGTGGCAGGCTGATGCTGCTGAATGAATGTGGTGGAGACGCTGATGTTTGAGTTAGCCATAGAGATCAAAAGCAGTGAGTTTCCAGGCAGGGTATAGGAAGAGATGGAATAAAAATGCAGTGGAACTTGTGAAGGTGATGGAAGAAAAAAGAGACAAAGATACTAAAGATGAATAGATCAGTGATTTTTAAAAAAAGGAAAAACGACCCCTTCAGTGTGCAGGCAGAAAAGGGGAACTATTCATGTCAGATTGCTGTCATACTCCACTAGCCAATGTTACTGCTGTTGATGAAAGAAATTGGTTTGCTAAAGTTTAAGGTGATTTTCAAATACTAATTACACATTACTTGATATTGTAGCCTGACTGATTAATTTAAAAGTAGCTTTTCTTCCTTCATTAGTGTGACTTGATGGCTGTTGAGTTTGAGCAATAGACAGTTCTAGTGGTAAAAACAGACATTTGATATCCGCTGGTGAAATTAAATCTTTTCTTGAACTTTATTGGCTTTAAAGAAAGTTAATGTTGTGAGGACATATCTACAGGTCCTGCTCAGTTAGTGTGTTTGTAACTACACCATTAATTGTTAACTTGTCTTTTGCATGATGCATCACTTTCCTCTATTCTGTATGGTTTGTCAACATTCTAACCAACTCCCCTCTTGTTTTTACTCCTAGATGGGTATGATGGGGAACCCAGGGGGCCCTTTTGGTGGTCCGTATGCAGGGCAGGGCAATCAAGGTCTGGGAGGTGCAGGGCTGGGCCCTCAGCTCCAGAACAAAGGTCCCATGGCCAACAGCCTGGCCCAGTTCAATGTGGACAAGAAGAACCAGCCCATGCAAGGAATGGCTGCCATGGTAGGGAACATGTGCAAACCGATTGGGGAAAAAATGTTTGTGTTTTAGATACGAATGAGTTGTACTACAATTCTTTTTACCAAGTTGGCAGTTATTTAAAAATGCTTTCCTTATCTTTCACCTCTTCCCTCCCTTCTTTCTTTCCATGTTACTGCTCTGTACTCTTTTCACTTACCTCACTCATCTCTTATTTTAACTTAAACATCACCTCTTCTCTCTTTTTATGTTCTTCTTCCTCTCACCTTCCCTGTTACCTTTTACATTACCGTCTACATTACCTCTCCCTGTTTATTTACACCTCTTGTCTCATCCACGCCCTCACTTCTTATTCCCTCCCTCTTTACTTACCAGGGCTCCCAGCAGTCACAAACGGGTGTGGGTGGTCCCTCTGGTACCCCTGTGGGAGGCGCCTCAGGGATGGTGCCCAATGCTCAGGCAGGTCTGGTGGGTCCTGGTACCCAGGTCTCTGCAGCATCTGCTGCAGCTGGAGCACCACCCACAGCCGACCCTGAGAAGCGCAAGCTCATCCAGCAGCAACTGGTACTCTTGCTCCATGCACACAAGTGCCAGCGGCGGGAGCAGGCCAATGGTGAAGTCCGGCAGTGCAACCTGCCCCACTGTCGCACTATGAAGAACGTCCTCAACCACATGACTCACTGCCAGGCTGGCAAATCCTGTCAGGGTGAGTGGAAGGGATGCTGCATGCTCCTGCACTCGATGGATAGCTATGATCTGCCTCTGTGTTTGACAGGCAGGCTGTATAGAGATATTTTAACATCATCATGGCTAACACTGGGTTACTTTATCTTTTATATCTTGGCCAACAAACCTCATGAAATCATAATTGGCCTTTATGTATCCACTTAGCAAACGTCGTCTGCATCCCACTTTGCATATTGCTATAGAAATTGTTGTCTGGAATATATAATATTAACATAAGGAATTCATATCAAATTTTTGACATATTTCTTCATTACAATGGGTTGGGCCAGCATAGTTTATTCTGAAACAGCACTGATAATTGTAATTTTCTTTCTATAGAGAAGCTCTGTTTGGCTGATGTCACATGGCATGCTCAGGGAAGAGATTTGGTGTTAACACTGATTTGCTAGATTGACAAGCTAAGGGCAATTAAATGCTCTGGCCAAGTGAAGGTATAGTTATGGCCGATGTGGCACTATATCTGTTAGGCAAACAGCTCAGGAGGCATAAGCTATGCAAATGTGTGACTGCAGAGAGAATGCTTCTTGATAGATTTTTATAATTGTGGGTAGTAGTAAAAAGATACAATAACAGCAGCATTAGACAACAGTTTTGTGTCTTGCTGATTAAGCAGTTGTTTTTAGGTCAGACGCTGGCAATTTTAACTTTTGTTCATTGACCTCACTTTTGTTTCATTTTTGTTCTTCTGCCTGTTTTACCTCTGGGTTTCACAACTGTTCCTGCCCCTTTTCCCTCCTCAGTTGCTCACTGTGCATCATCAAGGCAGATAATCTCCCATTGGAAGAACTGTACGCGACACGACTGTCCTGTCTGCCTACCGCTGAAGAATGCTGGGGACAAGAGGAACCCGCAGTGTGAGTGTCTGTATCTGACCAAACAACGCCATACATTCCTTTTTTCTCACTACACAATGCTCTTACCAATTTGCCTTATTTTATGTAATTTTTTCAAATATATTGATGGATTTTAACCTGCAAACCTTGGCATTATTAGGGAGCTAAACATAATATAAAGATGGCTAAATGATAATTAGATTTGCAGCATGATCTTTGGCTACGTTTTGCGTGAATATTCAGTCACAGTTTATGTATGTATGTGAACAGATGTATTATTAACCATCACCTCTCCTCTTCTTATGCCCTCACAGCTCTACTTGGCAGTGCTGCTGCAGGTCTGGGCAGCTCCCTTGGTGCAGTACCTGGTAGCCAACCAACTACTCCCAACCTCAACCCGCCGAGCCAGATCGACCCCAGCTCCATAGAAAGAGCCTATGCAGCTCTGGGCCTCACCTACCAGGGCAACCAGGTCCAGGCTCAGACCGGCCAGCCTAACATGTCCAACCAAGGCCTCCAAAGCCAGGCAGGCTTGAGGCCTCTAAACCCAATGGGTGAGTTAGGTTGGAAACTTGCATCTTCACTTATTTCACTCTCCAGGTGTTTTTTGTTTTAAAAGTGGGAATTCTACTTACGTTTCAGTGGTTGTTTCTCCAGAAAGAACTCTGAAATATGCCTTTAGTGGGTATATTTTAAAGAGCCCAAAGATAAGTACATATAGTAGTCTGATCAAATATGTTTTTGATGCCATGTAACCTAACTACACTACAAGGTACATGTTCCAGAGATAGATATATAACTGTGCTATTATCAATAGGAAAGGAATACATACTTAAAACTAATTATTAAATAATGCCCTGTCCTTTCTATGCATAGGTACAAATCCTATGGGAGTAAATGGAGGCGTGGGAACTCCCACTCAGAACCAACAAGCCAGCCTGCTGCAGGATACCATGATGCACCTCAACGTGACAAGCCAAGGGTAAGAAGGAACGCAAACACCGTAACAGGCCATTTTGCTGATACCTTGAGTAAAACACTAACAATCCTGAGCTCTGTGATAGGTATTTCTAATCAATTTTGCATCAAACCAGCAGGCCACCATCTATGTTATTATAAGAAGTTAAGAATTAAAATTGTGTCCTCCTACCCCTTGTAGTCTGATGAATGATGCCAGTGGGGTCGGCTCCATGCCCACAGCAGGCCCTCCCTCAGCTTCAGGCATGAGGAAAAGTTGGCATGAAGACATCACGCAGGACCTACGAAACCACTTGGTACACAAACTGTAAGTATTAAAGAAGAACCACCACTGACAGCATTTTTATTTGCTCTGAACAAGAATGTGATCTTATTGGTACATTACAGTAATTCAAGTAGTGTTTCCAACGTCAAAGACTGCTGTTCAGAACAAGCATGTATGTGTTGTCTTTGATTCAAAACTTCCGTTAAGCATGTGCTTATGACATACTGATATTCACTTAACACACACCAAGCTCTTGCAGTACATTGTACATGAGCTAGAGATTTTTTTCGTGTTCTGTTGCAATTAATGCAACACATGGACCTGGACACATGGCTTATAACTATACTATATTCAGAGCTTGAGAAGATATTTATTGCTGATGAACACTAATGTCAACTTAAACAGCCGGGCTATGACTGTGCTCTGACACTTCATGAAGACATGTGCACACAGGGGGTGGTGAGTTGCCACCCCAGCTACAACAGAGGTAGCCACATAGAAGCTCTCTCACAGGGCCTATAATTAAGGTTTAGGTGCACAAATAAACAAATACAGGAGTTAACACATTCCTTTTTCCTTCCCCTCTCTGTTTCTTCACCCACAGTGTTCAGGCCATCTTTCCGACTCCAGATCCTGCTGCCCTCAAAGATCGTCGAATGGAGAACCTGGTGGCATATGCCAGAAAGGTTGAGGGAGACATGTATGAGTCAGCCAACAGTAGAGTAAGTTGGTCTCCTTAATTTCAGAAAAAAGGGAAACTGTTTGGTGACTGCCACTTGTTCTCTTATAAATTGAGCCCAAAAATTTAAATTTCACTCAGTATGCCATTGTGGGCCCTGGATAAAGACCTAGAGCATTGGAGCCCGACAGCTAAACTACTTTTAAGCTCAAGTTTTTCATTTTTTCATGCATTATACTGCCACAGCCCCCTTTTCCTTAGTAATAAGAGGTCCACAAGGAACTTTTATTGTAGTTTTATTTCAACAGTAGATATTCAAAAAGGTTATTTTCTCCTGCTCTTCTGTGTTTAAGACCTTTACTGTTGCCACAGTGTCTTCATTTTGTCACCTTCTTTTTTGATAGGCTGAGTACTATCACCTGCTAGCGGAGAAGATCTATAAGATCCAGAAGGAGCTGGAGGAGAAGAGGCGGACCCGGCTCCAGAAGCAGGGTCTGGGCATCGGTCCGACTGGCATGGGTCAGCCCCCCACTGGACTGCCTCCGAGTAAGTGGACATGCTGTATATGTAGACTGATGATCCATTCTGTTGGATTATAATTTAATCCAACAGAATGTGACATTTTAGCATTGTTTTATATCTCTTACTTAATTTATTGAGATTAAAGACTTGTCCAGCTTGTTTTTTGCAAAGTTTCATTTTAGCTGAGAAGGGGAGTTGACGTCTATCTGATTAATTCCTTTGGTCTTTTTGCCATGCATTTTCTTGTCCAGTGTTTTTTTTTTTTGTAATGCTAAATAGAGAAACTTGTGTCAGTCTGCCTGGTGTTGTCTGTGTCTTGATTTGGGTCAGATTTGACACACATTATTAATGAAGTGTCCCACAGATCTTTTGATAAAAAGGATGAAACATTCCAGATTTTGTCTGTCTTCACACATACTTGGTTGGGGTATTTCCCTATCTTCTCCTCCCAGTTCTCACAGTGAGAGGTTGACTTTCACAATCTTGTATCTCTACTTCTACAGATGGTCCCCTCCCTGACCCGTCAATGGTGCGACCAACTGGCCCCAATCAAATGGTCAATAGGATGCAAGGGCCAGGTAAAGAATCATAGGCATTGTGTTTATTGTATCAGCCCAAATCTTACTTTCAGTCAAAAACGTGTTCGCACTGCACTGTGTTCAGAACACTTTAAACACATAAAAACCTCCCTACACATTTATGGGATCTATTTAAGAACAAAATACATCATATACCTATGTAAACACATAAAATGTTGTGTGTTGTATCTTAATATTCGATGCGTTTTTTGTCAGGTATGAATCAGTTCAATCAGATGGGTATGCAGTCTATGGGCCAGAGGTCCACGCCTCCTCTCCCCATGGGAGCAACTGGCAACCAGGTCAGTAGTGAGCTCGCAGTATGTCACAGTGTCTTGTTTTTAAAGTGCCCATAAACACAATTAAGAATGTACTTAGGTGCCCTCAAACTTTTTATACACTTACACAGTGGAATTTAAATGAGGTGAAAATGAATTGTTACAAACTAGCTTACAAAAAATGCTACCCCAACTATTCAAAAGGCTTGGCAGAAAATGTTTCATAAACCTGTCTAAGAACCCTTCCCATGCCCTTTATACTTGAATACTAGATGGGAATGGTCGGACCCAGGATGGGGCAGCCCAGTGTCAACCAGCTTCAGAATCAGTATCTATCACAGGGTCAGTTTCCGGGCTCAGGACCAGGAGTCGGAGCAGCCCAGCCTGGGATGGGTCAATCCGGAGCCCAGGCAGGCATGGCACAGGTAAGCTGGCATGAAGTTCTTTTTACTGTTAGGGATATCTTAATGTTAGATGTGTATTAAATTGTTAATACTGAAGCACAAATATTCATTTAGAAAAAAATGTTCTGTTGTCTATTTTTTGTAATGGTAGGAAACTGATGTAAGTTTAAAATGCAAGTGTTGACCAGGAACACCTAGTAGAGCAAATTAGTTGTTTCTGTGCCACCAGAGAGCACTATCGGTCTCCAAGGGAGAATAGTTTTGGCCCAGGAACTACAAATATACGTGTTTTGTATAAAGTGTATAAAAGTTCTTAAACATTTTCCTACAGTATAAATGTCTAAATTTAATCACTGAAGACTTGGTAAACAACTTCTTCTCCTTGGGCATTTTTGTAAGTTGTAGCACATCATGAATTTATAGGCAATCATCTGAGAGTGATTATAAATGCTTAATATTCTTCTTGAACTATTCCTTTTATTGACACTCTTTCTTTGCAACCCTCCCTTCTTTCCCCTCTCTCTTCATCCTCTTCTATCCTAAGACGCAGATGGGCACCCCACCCTCTCATCCAGTTGCTAGTCCTGTAGCACAGCCAGGTTCAGCCAGTGGTCCAGGTAGTGTCCCACCAGTGGGGCCCATGGGTCCTCAGAGCGTGGGTGGCGGAGGTCCCAACTCAGCTGTTGGAGCCCCTGCTTCCTCAATGACTCCATCGAACACAAACCAGCAACCCAACTCCATCCCCCATTTGGCTGCCATGCGTGGCAGCTCGCCCTCCCCTGCTCATAGCCGATCCCCTACTCCTCACCAAACACCCCCCAGACACGCCGGGTCCCAGACCCCACAGCCACACACCCCTAATGCACCACAGCTGGCTCCACCTTCAGTCCCCCCGCAGAGCCAGCACGGCCAGGGCCCCGGCTCCAATAAGTCCCTCCAGCAGCAGCACATGGGGCCAGCTGGTTCGACCACTCCGTCTCACCCTGGAATGGCCTCTAGCTCAACGCCGCACAGTGCCCAGCTGCCACGCACTCCGGTCAGTGGGACTTAACCTATTATAATCTTACACATTTCCACCTTATTCCACAGATCTTACTGATCCTGTAGTAGTAACCAATGTCCTTCAGGTATATTTTCATCTCCCTCTTCCTCGTACATTGGTCAGTCTTTATCATGAGACCAAACATTTTTCAAGACCATAAACTTGTCAGTGTTACCTGTCATTTAATACTTCGTACACTCCTGTGTATCACTGTTATATTCATTATTTCTATGCACCTGACTTTGTTACTTTGTCCCTCTGTAGTTGTCCCAAAAGGGTTCATTTCCAGCAGACAGTCAGGCCCTGACTCCAGCCTCTGTCAGCAGCCTGGACACTTCCTCCCAGCAGCCACAGTCGAACACTTCAGCCGGCAATCTCGACCCCAAGATGGAGGTCAAGCAGCAGGATGAGGAGGAGGAGAGTGATACTGGCAGCTGCTCCAAAGGAGGCAAGCTCAGCAACCTCAAAACAGAAGAAAAGCCTGTGAAGTCAGAGGTGAAAAAGGAAGAGTGTTCTGGAGAGGGAGGTAAAGGAGTACCCATGGATACATCGACAACAACGCCGATGGCTAGTGTGAAGACAGAAGACAGGAAACCAGAGGTAAAGAAGGAGGTGAAAGAGGAAGACGAGTCATCGGACACAAGTACACCACAGGCCACAATGAAAAAGAAGAGTGAGGAGGATTTAAGTTTTTATCATAAAACTTCTGACCTTTATATTCAATGTCTTATCCTCCCTCTATATCTATACCTATATCTATATCTATATCTATATCTATATCTATATCTATATATCTATATATTTGTTTTCATTCTCTCTCCGATTTTTATTTTTTCCCAGTCTTCAAGCCAGAGGAGCTCCGTCAGGCCCTGATGCCCACACTTGAATCTCTCTACAGACAAGATCCAGAGTCTCTGCCTTTCAGAATGCCTGTGGACCCACAACTGCTGTGCATACCTGTATGTATCCCTGCCGATGCTGAGATGTATTTGTTCCTGTTTTAAACTGCACTGTCCCTGTCATGGTTTAGAATTTCTCTGCTTGTATTCCTCTCCTCGTTTGCTTAATTGAAACTGCTACTGCCTTTGGTGTTGTGAAATCTTGGATGAAAACGCAGCATGTCTTGACTGCTGTTTACTTGTGGTGTATTTACAATTATGTACTTTCCACCTTTCCTGCTTTACTTGTGTATATAATTGTCTCTCAGAAACTGGGACAAGAGTTACAATTGTTCAGCTGTAAAACATGCTTGTTGTTTTCTTGCAGGACTATTTTGAGATAGTAAAGAACCCTATGGACCTGTCTACTATCAAGCGGAAGCTGGACACAGGTTTGTACTTGATGCCAAATATTAAAACGTTTCATAATTGCCGGGAATCTTCAGTTACCACATTAACCTTCTTTCGAAGATTAAACAAAATGTATATATATTCAGTGAAGTTGTAAGTTAATTCGTGTACATGTAAGAAATATTCCTCCCCCTCTTGGTTGGAGACCAGTACAACTAACTTGCAGCCCATTTATAGGAGATACTCCTGTCAGCCACAATCTTAAGTTTGGAAAGTTATCTCATTCTGTCATCCATTTTGCTTTGTGTTTTGGTTGTAGGTCAGTACCAGGATCCCTGGCAGTATGTGGATGACATCTGGCTGATGTTCAACAACGCCTGGCTATACAACCGCAAAACATCCAGAGTCTACAAGTACTGTTCCAAGCTGGCTGAGGTGTTTGAGCAGGAGATTGATCCTGTCATGCAGAGCCTTGGCTACTGTTGTGGGAGGAAGGTGAGACAGATTGCTGGGCTTATCACCAGATGGGTGGAATTTGAAATGTGTGTTGGTGAGGGGCAATGTTGTAAAATCAGGGAGAATTTTTTGAAGTTTGATGCTGTTTAGCGCTGAAGGATGACTTTTGTTGATTTTGATTTTCATCTTATTATTTAAAAATAGGCTGATTTGCCTTTATCGGCCATTAAACTTCATTTTCTTCTTGCATTTTGTGGTAATGCTCTGCTCACCATCTTAAAGCTTTACTTGATAAAGTGGCAGGCTGGTAACTCCCAAAATTTTTCGTTTTCCCAGCCTTTCCTCAACTTTTTTCAAAGTCACTAAACCAACATTTCTAGTACTGTTCAGCCTGTAAACTCACCATCAGGTGAATAGAGCCTTCCTCTGAGATGGAGAGCTGAGATAGAGTATTTGATTTTATGTATATTGAGAATGTGTCTATACATGGAATATGTCTAGAGAAGGTGTGAAGAAATGTTTTGACTATGTTTTAGCTACAGAAATTAACTCTCATCATTCACATCTGAAAATGGAAGCAGTGAAGTGGGTTCATAGCTAAATTTGGCCTTGGGCATACCATCGCCATATCACATTTCAGCTCTCATTAGACTCTGCTATTTTTGGTTTTGCAGACAAATAACAAAACTGATTGGCCCTTATTATGAGAGGCCTGCTGAAGGGTCAGACAATCAGAAACGCAAAGTAGCTTTAATTACTTTTTACATCACTAAGACAAAAACAAATGAGCTTAAGCACTCCACTGGGGGAGTTTTTCCAGTTATAATGTGGATGTAGGTTCATCTCACACAGCAGGACTGTCCTCATTAATGATATTTCATTTTGGTAATATCACGTATTTTGCGATGCTCATGTCCCAGTCAATATATTTGACCATACAAATCTTACATTTAGCTTGTAATCAATTTTTTTGACAATATAAATGATAACATAAAACAGTTGGACAATAATAATGCAGTTCCACGTAAAGTCCATAAAATCTTATTGGGAAACCTTGTTTATGTTTTGAATAAACTCTTATATGTTGCACCAGTTAATGTTAACCACAGGTGTGTTGACCCTCGATTAGCTGAGGTCAGCATCGCTAAAGTTGGAAAATGAATATGTTCTTTTTTGTTTCTGTCCATCAGCTGGAGTTCTCTCCCCAGACACTGTGCTGCTACGGAAAGCAGCTCTGCACTATTCCCCGAGACGCTGCTTACTTCAGCTATCAGAACAGGTATGGAGGGAAACTAATAGGGGAGGGACAACTAGATTGGTGTTTGAATGGGTCAGTTAAAGAGGAAGGGATTATAGATAGGATTTTTTGTAAAAGATTTAAGCAAAAAAAGTATATCTTGAATTGTCTACCATTTCTAAATTTCTAAAGTCACCAATGTATGAATTGTTTCTCTAAACGCTTCCGTTCACTTCATGTTCCCCGTTTTTTACCTTTGTTTGGCACCTAATGCACTGGCATTTTAACAGTCGGTCCTCTCCTCTCACATTATTTAAGTTGTTCTTGGTGTCATAAAACTATAAATATCACCTCAGCACTGAATGTTTCAACAAAAAAAGTGTTTACAAAAAGCTTTGCAGACAAAAGCAATGATAATGTTCTGATTCTTTAGTGCTGTGTGCATTTGCACAAGATTATCTTTTGAACGCACAGTAAACATTCTTTTAGGAAGATGCAGCAATAATGCAAAAATCTTAAGTGCCTCCTGTCTTTGGTTTTTTACACACCTATGAAGGCCTTAATGGAATGTGAAAGGACTGACTTTAAAATGAACAGCTTGAATGAATGAACAGCTGAGCAGTCGTCTGTGCTTTCTTGTTCACATTTGTTCAGTGTCTGCATTACATCCTGTGCTACAACTTCCTGCTCCAGTTCCCTCCTCACGTTTAGCCCCTGTTGATTCTGCTCCTGCTCTGCCAACTGTGATGTTGGTTGTTGTTGTTGCTCATCCTGTCATGTCCAAATTGCTAATCAGTGCTTTGCTTCGGCTTTCTGCTGTGTGTTGTCTTGGATGTTCGTCTCTTCTTGTTCCCGGTCCATATGACTTGTCTGTCTTCCAATGGCTGTGATATCAACATTGGCTTGCTTTTGCCTTGACCAACCATGCACCTCCAAACCCATCCCCTCACCCTCACCCCTCAAAATCATGACTGGCTGTTGTGATGACGACTTCTGCTGTCCTGCGCTCCTACTTCCTGCTTGCTCCACTTGTGGCACCCTCCCATGCCCATGTCCCGTACCAATTGGTGACTGCCCTCCCATGCGCTGTCTGTGATTGACTGTGCTGTGGGGAACGGTGTAGTTCACCAACATTTGGGCTTCTTGCTAACAGGTACCACTTCTGCGAGAAGTGTTTCAACGAGATCCAGGGAGAGACGGTTTCCCTGGGCGACGACCCCACCCAGCCACAGACGTGAGTAATAGTCCATGTATAAAGTAATATAACCCCAGCTTAAAATTCTTCTATCAACTTGAAAAGTGATTACCCTGGCCTTAATTTTCATGTAGTATCTTATCCTAATAGTATAGTTTTGTGCTACCAACTCTTAAATCATACTCGACTATTATAACTTTTACAGCAGTATTTTTCTTGCTGTAGTTTGAACATTTCTTGTTATCCTACACATTGTTACACCCCCTCTTCATTAATTTCAGATCTATAAACAAGGAACAGTTTGAGAAGAAGAAGAATGACACACTGGACCCTGAGCTGTAAGTTGATCTGCAAATATAAAATCTTAGCATTCTGGAAGGAAACTGAAATGGAATTTTGTTTAGATGACCAAAGTGTGTAATTTATATGCTCATCTCTGTTCCCTTTTTCAGGCTTGTTGAATGTATGGACTGTGGGCGCAGGATGCATCAGATTTGTGTTTTGCACAATGACACAATCTGGCCAGCGGGGTGAGAGGCAAACAATGTTTAGCAAAAAACAACCTGAGTTGAGAACAACTGGAAATGGTAAAAGCCAAATTCAATACATGTAATTCAACTCTTTTTTTTGTCTACAGTTTTGTATGTGATGGCTGCTTAAAGAAGGCAAATAAGACAAGGAAAGAGAACAAGTATTCTGCCAAAAGTAAGCTTGACATTTCTTGTTCTTCCATCCAGTTTATGTCTGTTTTTGTTTTATGTGTGGGTACACCTTTCATACAGAAGCATGGTGTATTAGACATGTAACCTATTCATTTTAGACTCCTGTCACACAAAATCATCTCATGTCATCATCATTTACCAGTCTTCAACTGTAGTTCCATCACTGCTTAACCAGAGAATTGTATAAAATCGGCACCAAATAAAATTATATTTCATTGTAGTTTCTCTGACACTTAGTTAATGGCTTTGCACAGTTTGTCACAAGTATACCTACATATGTATTTGGATAAAGCAGAATTCCAAATCTGGTTTCATACAGCTTTAAGTTACTTTTCTGCCTGTTTTTAAAATAATTAAACTAAAACTAAAATGCATTGCCTGGCTTCCCTACACAGGGTTGCCACAGACAAAGTTGGGCTGTTACCTGGAGAATAGGATAAATGACTTCCTGAAGCGACAGAACCACCCAGAATCGGGAGAAGTCACCATCCGTGTCGTCCATGTCTCTGACAAAGTTGTGGAGGTCAAACCAGGCATGAAGTCCAGGTAAGAGACACATTGTTGGAGTTGAGTGTTAACAAATCCTGCTCTCCCCATCAATAGTTAGAGATGTCTGTCTTAATTCTTGTCAAATAAAATGGAACAGATTTGTCAAATTGCAATCAGGTGGATTTTTTTTAAAATAGTAGGGTTATTCAATCTCAGATGTATTTTCTATTATTATACTGTCACAAAGTTTATACTCATGTTTTTGTGAACAGATTTGTTGACAGCGGAGAGATGTCGGAGTCATTTCCATACAGGACAAAAGCCCTTTTTGCATTTGAGGACATTGACGGAGCAGAAGTCTGCTTTTTTGGTATGCATGTTCAAGAGTACGGATCTGACTGCCCTCAGCCCAACCAGAGGTAAGGACATCTCCATATTAGAAGCATAACTAAACACGTAGTTTCTTGAAAATGTAATGTTTTCCTAAAACATTAATATTTCTTCTTTCATCATCTCAGACGAGTATACATATCCTACCTGGACAGTGTACACTTCTTCCGGCCTCGCAGTCTAAGAACAGCAGTCTATCATGAAGTCCTCATCGGCTACTTGGAGTATGTCAAGAAGTTGGGGTGAGTGCTGCTCCTCATTTTAAACATTTATTTATACTTTGGTAACAACTATCTGAATGCTTATTCAGTTTTGCTTATTGCGTACTGTTTTTGCGTGTCTTCCTTAGGTACGTCACTGGGCACATCTGGGCCTGCCCTCCTAGTGAAGGGGATGACTACATCTTCCACTGTCATCCTGCAGATCAGAAGATTCCAAAGCCCAAACGCCTCCAGGAGTGGTACAAGAAGATGTTAGACAAAGCTGTGGCAGAGCGGATAGTGCACGATTACAAGGTAGAGGGGCCATATGTGTTAGAGAATGGTAACTTTGGAGATTCGAGGTTGGAAGTTGTGCTATGCAATATGGACACAATTTTATATCTTGATATAGCTAATTTTATATCCCGATAACAATATATATCCCGGCGTGTCTTTAACCATACGTTCAGACCAAAGGCGCATAAAGAGGCAAATGATCCCAGAAGTCATTTACTTTCTATTGGGAGCCAGGTGGAGAAGGAGGGAAAAGTGGAAGGGGCGGGTGGAATAGAAGGATTAGAAGAGGGAAAAAAGTTTAAAATCCTTCAGCTTTATGTAATGAGCTATGACGCGTCTAGGTGGAAAAGCTATGCGATAACCAATGGGGGTTGATTCAGACATTTTTATATCGCACTACGATATATATATCGTAATATCGCACAGCTCTAATTGGAAGTCGTGAGAAGCACAGTGATAAAGTGTATGTATAATGGTATAGGTGATGTTGATATTTGTTTGATTACTATCCAAGCAAAATACTACACACTAACTGTATTATCAATTTACCCCAAAAGGATATCTTCAAGCAGGCTACAGAGGATCGTTTGACCAGTGCCAAGGAGTTGCCTTACTTTGAGGGTGACTTTTGGCCCAATGTGCTGGAGGAGAGCATCAAAGAGCTGGAGCAGGAGGAGGAGGAGAGGAAACGGGAGGAGAACAGCACTTCCAATGAGAGTATTGATGTACGAATGCTATGACTTATCAATATGTTCCTGATGAGGATACATTTTGCTCTATGGTGTAGTGCTGAAAAAAGTGGAAAAAGCTTGTTGGTGTCTGTCATTGATATTACCTCTTTCTTGTGCAGGACTCAAAAGGAGACAGTAAAAACGCAAAGAAGAAGAACAACAAGAAGACGAGTAAGAACAAGAGCAGCCTGAGCCGAGCCAATAAGAAGAAGCCAGGGATGCCAAATGTCTCCAATGACCTCTCACAGAAACTCTACGCTACTATGGAAAAACACAAAGAGGTATGAGAAAAATAAATGATACTTTAACGCCTAAATCTCACCACTCTCAGGCAACTTAAGAGTGGACTAAAAGAAGGCTCAATCATTGACTCGACTTTCCATATTTTTCTCAAGTTTAATAAGCACATTTCACCCATCCCTCACCTGTCTTTTTTTTGTCCTAGGTGTTCTTTGTGATTCGGCTGATTGCAGGCCCCATGGCAAATGCCTTGCCCCCTATTGTCGACCCTGATGGCCTTATGGCATGTGACCTCATGGATGGCCGTGATGCTTTCTTGACAATAGCCCGGGACAAACACCTGGAGTTCAGCTCGCTGAGGAGGTCTAAGTGGAGCTCCATGTGCATGTTGGTGGAGTTGCATAACCAAAGTCAGGACCGCTTCGTCTACACTTGTAACGAATGCAAGCACCATGTGGAGACTCGTTTTCACTGTACTGTCTGTGAGGTGAGATGGGGAAGGGTTGTTTTAGTAGTTCTGATTTTTGATAACCTGTAGGAAAACATTAAGCCTATGGAATTTATTTTCACGTCTCAACATTTTTAACCATTATTCATGCCATCCCCCACAGGATTACGACCTCTGCATCACATGTTACAACACTAAGGGCCACGAGCACAAGATGGAGAAGTTAGGGCTTGGTTTGGATGACGAGAGCAGCAACCAGGCTGCCGCTACGACTCAGAGCCCTGGAGATTCTCGTCGCCTCAGCATCCAGCGTTGCATCCAGTCACTTGTCCACGCCTGCCAGTGTCGAAATGCCAACTGCTCTCTACCGTCCTGTCAGAAGATGAAACGTGTTGTTCAGCACACAAAAAGCTGTAAGAGAAAAACCAACGGTGGCTGCCCCATTTGCAAACAGCTTATCGCATTGTGTTGCTACCACGCCAAGCACTGTCAGGAGAACAAGTGCCCAGTCCCGTTCTGCCTAAACATCAAGCACAAGCTCCGCCAGCAGCAGCTGCAGCACAGGCTTCAGCAAGCCCAGATGCTACGAAGGAGGATGGCCAGCATGCAGAGAGTGGGCCAGCCCACACCTGGAGGAGCTCCTGGGGGTAATGGCCTGCCCTCTCCAGGAGCCAACAATGGAGCTACTGGTCCTGGCACGCCTACATCTGTGGGTACGCAGCCTCCAACTCCGCAGACACCCACCCAAGGGAACATGCCTGCACTTCCCCAGCAGCAGGGAGTTGGGATGGGTGGAATGGGAGGAATGGGAGCTCCAGTCCAACAGCAGCAGGTTCAGCAGCAAGGTGGGGCCATGCCCTCGCAACACCATCTACATCAGTTTCAGCAAGTGGGTGGTGGAGGTGGAGGGGGGATGATGAACTCTCCTCAGCAGCAGATGGTGCCTCAGCTCCAACAGCAGCCTCCTAATGTCCAGCAACTCCAGCAGCACCCTGGTGGTTTGCCTCCATACAACCCCAGACCATCTGGAGCTTCACCTCTCCACCAATCCCTGGGCAAACCTGGACTGGGTCCAGCCACCCCACCCCAGCAGCAGCAACAACCCAACCAGGGCCAGGGCTCCATGCCTGGACAAGGTCAGCAGCAAGGGCCCCCTCTTGCTGCTGTAGAGACAGCCTTAAAAATCCAGCGTCTAGCAGAGTCACAAAGACAGATGGCTCAGGCCCAGGCCCAGATTCGTGGCTTGGGTCAGGGGGGCATGATACCCCCACATCCTCACCATCAGAACACCCAGGCCCAGATGGGCATGCCCCACATTGGGGCCCAGGGCATGCCCCCCCAGGCTCAGGGAGTTGTTGGCAGGACTATGTTAGACCAACAGCAGCTAACAAGGATGCAGCAAGGTGGCCCTCAGTCACAATTGCCACCTCAAGTTCAGCAGCAGCTTCAACAAGTCCAGCAGGGTGGTGGACAACTTCAGTCAGCGAACCAGCAGTGGGGTGCTGGGGGACCAGCCATCAACCCACAACAAAGACCAGGCATGATGGGTCACATGGCACCACAGCAGCAGCCAGCAGTTGTTCAGCAACAGCCGATGAATCAGCAACAACCGCAACTGGGAAACCGTGGGCTGATGCAGGTAATGGGTGTATCAGGAGGGGCAGCAGGAGTACCTGCTGCACTAGCAGGCGCAGCTGCATCAGGAAACCTACCCCAGGCAGCACTACAAGACCTCCTGAGAACACTGCGCTCTCCCAGCTCACCCCTCCAACAGCAGCAAGTCCTCAACATCCTTCGTTCCAACCCAACTCTTATGGCCGCCTTTATCAGACAGAGAGCAGCCAGGTATCAGGGTGGTCAGGGTGGCCCTGGAGGAGGAGGGCCTCCACAAGGGGCCCCTGGAGGTGTGAGGTTCCAGGGGGCTGCTGGAGGGTTGCCTGGTGTTGGAGGGCCCGGGGCTAACCAGCTGGCTAACATGGATGGACAACAGCAGGTTAATGTGAACCAGGCAGGACAGCCGGGGATGAACATGGTTCAGGGTGGAGCTGGTGGAGGGAATATGCCCACCATGGCTCAGCTTCAGCAGTTACAACAGCAACAGCAACAGCAGCAGCAGCAGCAGCAGCGCCCAATGTTGCCTGGGAATCTACAGCAACAGCAAATTGCTGTATTACAGCAGCAACAACAACAACAGCAACAACAACAGGGAGCAATGCAAACAGGGCAACAAGGCAACATGACCAACATGAGTCCACAGTTCAGAGAGTTGTTGATGAGACGACACCTGCAGCAGCAGCAGCAGCAACAACAACAACAGCAGCAGCAGCAGCAGCAGCAGCAGATGGGGAGCCATGGGCAGTTTCAGCAGCCTCAAGGACTCCAGCAGCAGCCAGGCCAGCAAGGCTTCATGCAACCTGGCCAGGGACAACCAGGGATACCCCCCTCTTCCCAACCCCAGCCTGGGGGTGGAGTTGTTGGGGGTCCCCAGCAGCAAGGAGGACCACAGGGTGGGCCAGGACAGCTAGGCCAGCAGCAGGGCTACCCCAACTCCATGTCACAGGTAGCTGCAGCGCTCCAGCAGAGGCTTCAGCATCAGATGCAGATGCAGCAGCAACAACAGCAGCAACAAAATTCAATAGGCGGGCATCAAGGACAGGATGGAGGGCCTGGTGGAGGTACTGGAGGACCAGGGGGACCTCCACTCCAGCCTGGACAAGGTGGACCAGGACAGGGGCAACAACAACAAGGTGGAGCTGGTGGCGGGCCCCCACTGTCGCAAACCCCCCAAGGCATGATTCACCAGAATATCCACCAGAGGCTCCTGCAGCAGCAGCACCTTGGTGGGGGCTCTCCAGCCCAGCACAGCAGTCCCATGAGTCCCCAACAGCAGATGGCGCAGTCCCCTCACCCCCATCTCCAAGGACAGGGAGGACTTGGTCCAGCAGCATCACTCAGCAGTCAGGTCAGGTCACCTCAACCATCGCCAAGGCCGCAGTCACAGCCTCCGCACTCCAGCCCGTCCCCACGCATGCAGCCCTCCTCCCAACCGCAGCCTCAGCCCTCACCTCATCGCATTTCCCCTCAGACCCAGACTGGCTCACCCCACCCAGGCCACCTAGGCCAACACCACCCCAGTATGGCACCACCCCAACCTCCACAGTCCCAGCAGCAGGCGTTATCTCAGCAGCAGGGTAGTTCTGTAGATCCCAGTCAGTTCAGTTCAGACCAGTCCTCCATCATGTCCCAGCTGAGCGGGATGACTGGGATGCATAGTGGGCAGGCAGGACAGTCGGACATGTTGGGTGGGAATAATAACAGCAGCAACAACAACCAGGAGCTGGGAACGAACATTAACCACAACAGTTTAGACCTGATGTAGCCTTGACTCCATATTGTCTCTTTGTCTTGATGCTCTGATCAGTTGCCCCAAATGACAAACTGCCATGAAATGAGAGCGAGGTTGGACTACGGCTTTGGGGTTTTAGAAGTTTTTATTTTTTATTTAAATATTTTTGTGATGTATAAATAAGAACTGAAGCTTCCTTCCTATGGGAGATGCAACATAAATCTTAGAAGTCAATAAATGAATAAATTAAAACAATGGTAAGTTATTGCTGTTAATATATATCTATATATTTTTGCCAATTGTGTACAAAAGGTGGAAGGGCAGTGTTTCAGGTTGAAGATATTTCTTCCTTAGTCTATGACACAATATTTTTGGGGACTGAGAATTTTGCCTTTTTATGAATATTTTTAAGATTTTAAATGTGGCTAAAAATTAAAGTGAGTTGACACGATGTACCTTTTTTATTGTTCCGTTTTCCTCTTCAAATACCCAGTCATACTTGTATCTATTTTGCAGAGAGTTAAGTATATTTTATTTCTGAATTATTATAATTTTTTCCCTCGATGGATCGTTAAAAACAAGCATCAACATATCTTCTGTTACGGGAGTCATCTTCTGGACAGTTTTCACAGCAAATGTACATTTTACTGCGACTGCAACAATTCACTCATATAGAATTTATTTAATTTGATAGGTGGGAGGGAGGGTTCGGTAAATGCAGTTTGATTTTGCCAGGTTTTATAGTTTACTTGTTTTTTGACAGGGTTTATAGGTTGAAATTAAACCTCAACAGTGTTTTGGGGAGTGGGTGTCAATGACCGTGGGTTTGGTCGTATTTTTCTGCAAATGATGGCCAGATCCGCAGAACAAATCCTTGCACCTGTGGGCCACCTCTCCACCCTCCATCTTCAGTTCTTCTATGAATGTGCACACTTTCCCTACCCTGAACCTCCACACCCGCCCACCCCCCTGCTAAAAATGGAGGGATGAACTGTTGATGTCCGATGGTCTAGCTGTCAGAGGTGTATTGTGCCCCTGTTTCCAGCTGGCTGATGTTAAAAGGTTGTGCGTGTACATATATTACAACCTTGTTTATAAACTGTGACATGGAGAAAGTTGTCTGTTTTCTGGGCCGCAGAGGTTTAAGAGAATCCTGCCTGTATCCTCACCCCCCGCCTCCTGCCCCGCAACGGTTTCCCTTTCCCTTTCTCTTCTTCCCCTTTGTTCCTCATGACTGCCTCTCAGCCACAAGATTTAATTCAATGTTAGTACTGTACAAAGTAAGAAATGGTGGACTTAGATACTGTTTTTTTGTAATGAAAGTGAAAGATGTAAAAAAAAACAAAAAAAAAACCAACCTGTACATACTTTAAAACCTTATGAGCAGAGAAACTATTTTCTGCTGCTCGTTTCCCCTCTTGTTTGATTGGATATTTGCTGTATCTGTAAAAGAAAAAAAAGTACTCCTGAGCTACTGTATAGTATTGAGATTTTTTTCTAAAAGGTACAGTATGGGGTGTAGTAGGTCACAAGCACCAATGCGCCTTTTTCTGTGTATTTTTGACAAGGTTTTAGGGAGGGAGGGGTTATTGCAACAAGTCACACACCTGAACAATCTCAAAACGTAGACATGAAATCCACATGAAGTCGAGCCGATGCAGAGGTTGATTAGAGGTGTGATATGAAAGAGTTTAAATTTGGTCACTTAGCTTTTTATGGAGAAGACTGAAGACACATTATTCACATACTCACTATTTTTCTCAACATGTTGGGCTTGCTGGGTATGGGGAGGGGACGCATCAGAACCAGGTGGCAATATATCTTGAGACTTATTTTATAAGAAAAAACAAGGAAAAACTGTCTTTTATATATAGATATATTATTTAATTTTATTTTTTGGAAATAAAACTTGAAGCTACAGGAATTATTAGATAAAAACACGTTTTGTTTTGTATTAAAGATGTTATGGTGATGCAAAAAGACACTGCAGACAGTCATTCAGTTTGCCCTGGGGAGGCCGTGGAGTATATTATACCATCCTTTTTAAGAAATGTTTCATGTACATGAATATAGTTGTAAACATACTGAATCACTGTACAAACCGATGGCAACTGAACAAATAGTTATGTTTTAATCATTTCTTCTCCTTAAAAGAGACTGGAAATAAGACTATTTAAATATTTGTTTAGTATTCAAATGGAATCTTTGACCACTTTTTCGTTCCTCTTGTTAACAATTTTGGTGCTTGCTGAGAGAAAGCAAAAATAACTGTTGCTCCATTTTCATTAGTTTCTTTTTTTTAAGTTATTTTGGTGGTCTGATTGTTTTTTGCCAATAAATTAATTGTACAATAAAGTATGTTTGTACCATTGGAAAAAAGACTTGATTGTTGCTTATTTTTTCATATTAATGCAAGATATTTTCTGCAGGTTTTTAAATAACTACACAATTTAATTAGAGCCTGACCGAGCAGGATTTCATTAGGCCAATACCGCAAAGGGGAGTAAAACATTTGCAAAATCAGTTGATAGGCTGATATCGTTTACTAGGAATATACATAAATACACGTCCTTTGCAATGATTCCTCAAATGTGGTTAGCAAATACTTGTGAAAAGGTACAAATGTATACTGCCAATAGACAAGTTTTCTGCATCAACTTAATATTAACATATCAGCTTGTAAATGCTGATTGCGCAGTGTAATGTAATAGTGTAAACTGTGCAATTGGTTTGAATTCTTTATCTGCACCTAAATATAAAACCAAGCAATTACTATTAAATTATGTTCAAAATCAGCTGCCATTATATATCATATTTTTTCAAGCAATCAAAGCAATCAAAATACAGAAGCCTCCCCCTCTTTGCACATACACTCATTGTTTTTGTATAGTCCCTAAGTGTGATTAAAGACTTAAAGGTCCCATATTGTGAAATGTGAGATTTCTTTTTGTAGATTATAAGGCAGGTCTACGTGCCGTTTAGATACAGAGACAGTATCAAAACAGCTCCAGGCCTTGGTTGAAAGAACACCAAGGTGCTGACGTGGAAACACGTTGGGTGACTCCTGCTCAGGCCTGTTAGAGCTGACCAATCAGGACTGTTAAGACAGAACAGGAACAATAACGGAACAAATTGGATTAAAAAGATATTAAACATGGGCAACATTTATTTTAATGTTACCATAGAAATATTCTATACACAATGACACTTAATGGAGCGGAGCAGGTAATGTGCAGGTTTACATCACAATAAAGTGCAAGGTTCTTCGCTCAGTGGTGGACGAAAAGCAGCACAAGCAACCACATTAGGCGACATCAAATCAAGGTGCTTGTTTTGTCATGTCAGTACATTTAAATATGGCATCAGCTCAGAGGTTATCACAAACTGTATAAAAACTATTCTGTTCAGTCATCTGCGTGACAAAAACACAGGTGTCTTTAAACAATAAATATACATTCAGGTAAATGTAGAAAAATAACGACTTAAAAAATACATGTTTCTCCCTCCATCTTCCTCCCCTTTAAGGTCTGCTCACATTTCAAGTCTTCATAACATCGGTGGAGGAACAGTGCAGTCAGACATACAGAAGCCAAATAAGCTGAGACGGTATTTATGTTTACTCTGTATGCGTGTGTGTGTGTGTGTGTGTGTATGTGTGTGTGTGTAAAGGATAAAGAGAGGCATTAGCCGTATGGATGAAAATGATGCGACATCAGGCACTTCCATTCCCTGCGGCTTCACGTCACACAGAAACTGATTTCGGAATCACGAGACGCTTACCCATCGCCCTCAGTGTGGGACAAACAACTTGAGGACCGATGGGACGCCACTGTGGGAGATTCTACAGACATGACACATCACGCTCGGCTTCGGTGTCCACTGGGCAGGAAGCCAGCAGGGTTAGACAGATATACTGGACACACTGAGTTCAGGGCTGAGCTTTTATGTTTTAGATCGGTGACTTTACAGTTTTATACCTGAACACAGTAGCATAAAACCAAGTCTGTAAAACTGATGGGAACATTTTACGTTAAGTTTATGTGATCTCAAAATGCGCCATTATGAGTAAAATGGCTTTCATAAAATTATTTAGAATAATTTATATTTCTAATTGTCTGATTGATGGAGGTCATGTTGGTTAGTTTTTAGCCCATTAGCTACAGATTGCCTATACTGTATAAACCACTGCTGACCACTTTTTAAACCATAATGACTGTTTTTCTGATCGACTTCCTACCTTCCAGGCAACAGCAGTTTTAGAAATTCCTATGCTTTCGGACTCAGATATTTATTTTAATATCTAGATCTACTTTGATTTTTGTTTGCAAAATGATTGAATTCTGTTTTATTTTTCTTTTATACAGCGTCACAGCCATGCACTTCATCTTTAGGATCACATATCTTCTGAACTGTCTCGTAACAGCAGTCAGGCACCCCTGCGTTTAGCTTGCTGTCGTCATTCCATCAGTTTGTGTCATTAATAATCAGATCCAACCATAGTCGCCTTTCTTGACCGCAAGAATGCGTTCAAGATTTCGTCTGAAGCTAGTCTTTGAAGTCTTGAAGTCTTCTTGTCTGTATCCTTTTGTGGAGACACAAAGAGGGCACAGACTGCTTACGCTTCAGATAAACTTTGAAATTTATTTTTGGGCGATTTTGTCCGACCAGCGCTAAAATTGCCTCAGGAAGGGAAGTCTTCACAGTCGTTATGTACAGAAGGAATGGCAGGATTACAGCAAGCAAAAACAGTTTCAATATTCATAAATATTACTATTACCATTACTTCAAGACAGACTTGAAAAATTGTGAACCTACCCTTTAAATTAAGGGAATCTCTGCTTTAAACACCTTGTCATATGGTTTCATTTCTCTAAATTATGATAATTTTAAAGGCCCGAAAGGTTAAAAATGCAGTATTTTTTTTAAAAAAAAGCCTAAAACTCTAACCCGTAGTGTTATGTATTAGAATGTTGATTTTTCTAACTTCCCACCTAGACAATCATCTAGGGACCTACTACATTCATCCCAGAGATGCTGACCGTCCTCTGATTGAGGCAAAACATCTAAATTCACATGATCCTCCTTTTGGTTTCAGTTTTGGTTCAGTTTTTAGCATTATCATGTCACTATTACACAGCCTAACAAATAAATAAAGGAGACACACATCGTTAACTCGAATAAATACGGAAGCCCTGAGAGAAAAGTAGGAAAAATCTTCTGATGATGAAGGATCATTTTTCTGTCTGCTTGTTTTTGTAATTTTTTGTCATTTTGGCCACAAGAGGCAGCAGGGCACCACTGACCCCTGCTGTAAATAGGACTAAAATCATATTTTTTAATTTCTCCATGCACCCTAAACACAAGCTGTGTGTTACCAAGCAGTATAACATTCCTGTCTGGTGTTCAGAGTGCATGGTGGAATTCAAACTCACTGTGGGAAAAAATGATCCTAAAGACTTTTCTTCCACCTGTTTTTATAGGCCAGAAAATGTTTTTTAAAAAAAGGGGCTTCCATGTATAGATTACAAGAGAGCACGCTGATTTTCCTGATTTGTGAAAGGTAACTGGAAGGTAGGAAATCAATGAAAACATTTTGGTGTGTTTTTTTATAAAATAGATGTAAACTATTTGATTTACCCTGTTGGTCAAGCTCTACAAAGAGGCCCCTGATGGACCCACAAACCCTTATGACGTTTAGTAAATACAGTGCAATTCCATGATACATTCTGTCTCCAAGTCGCATCTAGTTTTTCCCCGTTATTTTGGTACAATACTCGGTCACCACTAGTATGGTGTGATGGTATGGTTTGGGATAAAGAGCTGGGTGGACGGAGGAAACTACACTGTGCGTGTTTGCATCGCTATAGCTGTACTGGAGGAGAAAGGCATGCAGGCGGATCAAATCAGCTTTCGAAGGAGTTTGAAACGCATACAAGACTAAGCCACGTGTTGTACAGAAGTAACAGTCTATGTGGTCACAGGATACAGGTACATCACTGCATGTTAGTATGGGACTGACAGCAAAACCCACCGCACTGTAGTAAGGAGTATGTACAATAGGTATGAGTCCAGTACTGATGGTTAGTTTAGTGTGGAAGAGACGGAAACAGTGGCCATGTTTACATGCACAGAGAACTCAACGTCTACCTCTGATTTACATTATATGATATGAGGTCACCAAATGTAAATGTCATAAGTCTGCTACTATGCTACTTTATACAGCTGTACCACTATGTTCAAGAGGACTGTCGTAAGAATTTACTTTGCAAATGCAAACTAAAGCTGAACGACCGGACAATAGATCAATCAAAGGTAAATAGGTTGCCAACGAGGGTTTTAGCGTTGCAAGTTGATTATTATCGTACCGTGTTTATTTGATTCCCTACAGTATTGAATTATACAGTATTAGTGTAATCAAAAAAAGAGTTCAAGTTTATATAAAGTTTCATGTCCTTCAGGATAAAATACGTTTAGGAATACGATTTCTATAAGTGTTTTGTCAACTGAAAAACCTTCCGTTTTAATTCTGTTGAAGGTGAATTTCGTAAGAATCTACGTTAAAACATTCAAAAATTAACTGAAATTATAATCAGAATATGAAGACACAAGAGTTTTGACATTATGCTACAAAAATATGTACTTTGTCGCAGAGATACATATCTATGTATTCAGCATGCTAACCAGTTAGCCACAGCCTGCACATTCTCATAACACCACTTTGAGCTCCAAGTCAAGACCACTAGCTGCACAGCTAACTGAGCTAACTAGCAGCCGAATCTGACAGGCGGTTGATTCTAACAACCTGAACCTTTAAGGATCATTGTAACTGATAATAATACTAATTTTGTAATACTGTATATCGTAAAACTAATATGTTTTGAGACCGTAAGAATGGAATACTGTACTATTGCAACCCAACTGTCAGCTATTTTCAATTCTTTAATAATTTAAGTTATTCAGGAAAAATGTCAAACATTTGCTGATGACAACTTCATAAATGTGGGTGTTACAGCCTCCTTTGATCATTTAAACACAGCGTAACACACGTAACATAGGGTTAGGTCTGTTTGTCCTTCAAATGTCTTGAGAACCAATATTCCAATTTACTTCACACTCGGTGGGTGTATTGCTTAGAACTGGAGGAGGTGCACTGTCTAGTGTGAAATAGTATTTGAGAAATTACAAAGATATCATTCAAAGAAAACTTGACTCAATATGGCGGTTAAGTACCTGCTTAAATACTGGCGCTGCATTTGTTTACTAGTTGAATCTGATTAGCCAATATGACGGCCGCACAAACCCATTGCTACAACAGAAAGCAGCCAATTGTGTGGTTTTTTTTTTTCCTTGCTAACCGTTCATCTGACCAAGCATCACACTCGGTGGGTGTATTGCTAAAGAACCAAGGAGGTGCAGCGTCAAGTGTGAAGTTGTTAAAAACCACGACACGTTTGACAAACTTTGAATAAACATGCGAGCTAATCAGCTTGCAGTGCAGTGGCAATGGAAGAGGCAGTAAAACTCACTAGATAGGAGTGCAGACACATTTGAAAAAAATGTTTGGTGCAATCCTCGACTAAGATATACCCAGAGCCATGTAGAGAGAGGGTTACTGTAATCCTTCTCTGTCAATGCCGCTGGTTATCCCTAATGAGGTGTCAGCTAACGTGATTGCTAATGTTAATGTTTTGATAGCCCTACGTCATCGTTGGGAGTGAAGTAATTTGAATGAGGTTCTTGAAAAAACTGCAAGTAGAGACACCAGAGGCCATACAATGTGCTCATTCTGAACAGGCATGTCTTGAATGAGCACTAAGACCCAATTTCGGTCTCACTGAAAATGTTTGACGTTTTACACACTGAGCGATTAATCTGTTACTCGTGAAAATAACCGGCAGATGTAGCAGTAATGAAAATACTCTTTAGTTGCGGTGAATAATGGTCATGCTTGAGGCCCATTCTGTTACTGCTTTAAAGGTCCCCTGCAGAGTTTTTCACCACTAGTAGCGCTACAGAGCACACTTATTTGATGTTTTGATGAGGGGGTATCCAGTTTGTTAGCTCTTGGGTGATGTCATACACGTTCCTGCTGCTGGTTTCAACCTATTTCACCGACTTGAGTCGCAACCAGTTATTACTATTTAATAACCCTTTGACTAAAGGCAACTCAAGGTCGCCTGTACCGAATGTGAACAGCTCAACCTAAATATAACACTGACTGGAGTTCAGCTTTTCTCCACGTTACTCTGTGCATGTAAACGTCCCGCTGACTAGGCCGGAAGTAGCTGATGAGAGGAAGAGCAGAGCGAGAGGTAACAGAGAGGGACCATTCACACACAGCAATGACACCATTACCTTTAAACTCCCTCTCGCAGCACCCTCCCCACCAACCTACTCAGACTTATTTATTTTAGACCCCCCGGCCCCATTCTCTGAAGAAGCCTCTGGGCACTCTCGACTCTCGGAAAGTCACCGTGAGGGAGTTGAGGGTGACATCTGTGATGGTCACCTCCCCTGGACCGATGATGGGTCTCCAGGCATCGTCGTCCGGCTTCTCTTCTCCGGTGACCTCGTCTGGTCTGATAGCGGTGCTCCACTCCTCTGTTCTCTGTCCTGAGTGAGACGGGAACACGGAGAGAGAAAGTTGAAGGGGGGAAAAGGTAGAGTTGCATTGCATTAAGCATATCACGTGTACTGTTATTGAGTTAACCTCCCTGGACTGGCCTGAATAGATTATCTCTGCTCTGATAGATGTTATAAACTGACAAAGGCAGATAGGAGGCAGAAACAGACAGCTCTGAGTGGTGCTGAGGTGACAGAGGTGCCACAGTCTGCACTCAACCTCTTTTTTTTTTCAAGGAAAGTCTCAACTTTAAATCATTTGGAGTATCGTGATTCTGCAGATTCTCGCTTTTATTTAACTTTTGATTTAAAGGTCACAATTTGATTTTGTAAAGTTCCAGCGCTGACTGCTTGTTAGACTATCACATCTGGTTTTGTAAAGATCAAGGGATCAGTTTTGGTCATTTACATTTTCAAATTCTTGTTTAAAAAGTTTCACAAATTTTACAACGCAAGTGTATCAGCGATACTGTCTTTGAATTCAGGGACTGAAATTTAAAGCCCATTTCGATCAACTCTTGCTTTAGAATCGACATTGTGACACCCCTATAAATCATTGAAATGAATGTTAACACTCTTAAAGGAGACCTACTTTGCTTTTTCATTTTTTTCCTTTCCCTCAGTTTTTTATAAAAAGTATGTTCTTGTGCATGTATCTTCAAAGTTAAAAAGTCAAAGTCCACACCAGCAGAAGTTCCTTTCTCCCACAGGAAACACTGCTCCTGAAACGCCTCGTCCGCCTTTAATTCTGTGACTTTGTGACATTATTATTACACATCATGTCACCATGTCATACATTTGAATATTTTTTTGCCTAGTGGCTAGTCTGGCGCGTAAAAAATAATTTAGCACAGCTGCTCTGTTGTTGTCAGTGGTGCTGGGTCAGGCGTGTGTGAGCTGACCAATCAGAGAGTTATATATAGTGCAGTTGAATACAGTGCTGCAGCACTGGACAATAAGAGAAAGCTGCAGTGTTTTTTTAAGCACTAAAACATGTAAATCTATTCTAGTAGTAACCCAAAATGAAATTATTATCCTGAAAATTAGCACAACATATCTCCTTTAAATGGCTCATTCATCAAAGATTTACTGTTATGGTGTCAAATGTTGAAGCCGAAGGATACATTTTTGTTATAGACTGTGTAATTGTAAGTAGATCTTCATAGAGACTCTACACTAACTTTTGCTCTTCATTTATATGCACAAGTCTTTCAATACAGATTCTCTAATGAGTCTACATTTTGAACTCTACATGATTTGCTCTTTAATCAGGTCTAGATCGAGGATGTTTTTGGTTGCGTGCCCAGTGACTAAAAAGACCGTGTATGTCTACTAGAAGGTTCACAAAGAGTCAAGTAAACTGGGTCGTGATGCTGATTAGAGTCTACTGGCTGACCGACTGACACACTTACCATTTAAAATGCATCCGCTCTTCTCTGTTGTGTCCTTTATGGACTCCTCTTTCTCCTCCTCCTCCCTGTCCTCCTCATATTCAACATTGTCCTCCTCCTGCTCCTCCTCGTCCTCCTCTCCCCCAACCTCCCAGTCCTCTTGTGTGGGACTTGGAGGGTTTGAGTCTAGGCACTTGAACTGTGACCTCCTGGGTTTGCTTTTATAATGTGCCAGTTGCGGTTGCTGATCCTGCCTGCAGGCACTGTACGGCTGATCCTCGTCCTCGGAGACCAGAGAGCGTGTCAAGGAGAGTCGCAGGCGAGGCGGAGGCTTCTCGGGAGCTTTGTGAGCACTGCGGAGGTCCATGGTGTAGACAGTATTCTGAATAAAGATCAAAGAGAGAACACTCGACAAGTAAAACTTGAAACTTGAAAAATCAATTGTTTGACTGAAAATCAAACTATGGTCTAGAGCAAGGTTGCTGGACAGGGGCAAACAAAGATAGTTGTATTACCAAACAAAAAATTATGTATAAATTCTGTAGATTAAAAAAAAAACGTTACTCTTCAACTTTTACCTGCAGAAGAAGTCTTTTGGATTTGGATCCTTTTCTCCTGTGACCCAGAGCTCTGTCTCTCTGCTCTCTAAAAAGCCAAGCACACTGTTAAAAAAAGAGGCGGATGGCAAAATGTCTTCTGTACACATGTTCTCTGACCATTTTAGGAGCTGTTATTACACTCAGTTTGACATTTTTTTTTTGTCCACTGGATTTCAATTACACAAACATATCCCGTGTATTATCAACAAACATCTGTCCTCAAAAGGTAACACGTGGAGTGTTTGACCACTAGTAGCACTGTGGAGCTCTGTTTTGTTTGTTCTCACCCATATCAACACAATGATGACATTACTGACAATGGTTTTACATTATTACACTGATCCACAGGTGGAAGTAACAAGATTAAAACACCAGCAGGGCTGCAAAGAAGAAAACTGATAGCAGGTAAACAAGTAAACGAAAACGCATCATATTTTGAAAAACTCAGTGTAGACCAAATGTTTTATTTTCAATCTTTGTCCCAAAAGGACACATTTGGAGAGCCAAGTGGCGTCACTCATTAGAAAAAAAAAAACAAACAAAAAAAAACAGATAGAGGAAGAACACACAGGGACCACCCAATGAAGACTCTGAACTGCCAAGCTAAAACTGTGGTTTTGTGAGTAACACTGAATGTACATGGAAGCTTTGTTTATAAAAAAAACTCCAAAGGGCACCCTAAGAGGAACTCAGACTTGAGTGCGCGCCTCCTTTCAAATTAATGGTATCGTTTAATACTCCAGAAAAAAAACATCTAGTGCCACTTGCTATCAGTCTGCCAGAGTAGGACTGTCACAATACTTCACTTTCTGAGTTTGATACAATACTACAATAATAGCAATAATACTAGGAAAATATTGATCTTAGATACCATTGGGATATGACAGGGACAATTAGCATATCAATGATGGCAGAAAATTAGTATTGAGGTGTTTTTTGAAAACTCAAAATCAATACATGTTGAGAAATCTATATTTGTGACAATACTACACCAGAGTACACAATGTGTTTATTAAAAAAATAACATCCACGTTAGAGGAATACTGTAGCTAAACCTCCACTCTAAATATGGCCCTATGTGTGTCTGACCACTTTTTGGAGTTAATAGGGAGGCAACATCCTCCTTACAAATGCCTTTAAATATGGCTATGGTGAGTCTTGGGATGTCTAGTTACAATCCGACACACATGCTACTGCCAGCTGCAGAGGTCTTGGATCTGGGCCTTGGTGCGCTGCTCTTTATGATAAATATAATATAAGAAGAAAAGTGGTTTATTCTGCACATTCCTGCTCCACTATGTGTCAAACCCTATGGGCTTTTCCTGGATCCAGGCAAGGGATTTCATCAAGGCAGATTGAGTGGGGCCTTACTTCTCTTCATAGGCCTGCACCAAGCGTTGGTCCAGAATGTGTTCCTCGGGTTCCCATGTGCTGTACCTGCCAGACGTACAAAAACACGCTGCACGTCACCGCCTTCAACCGGGGAGTTAAATCAGTCTATTACTACATTGTTGTTTAAGATATTCCATTTTAAAAAGGATTCTTGTTGAAAAAAGTTACATGTGTTGCCTGAAAAATGGACTCATCTACAGCTTCATCTCGTTCACAGTATCTCTACGCTTAGTAAACACTCAGAGTGGGTAGTACCTTCTACACACTTAACCAATCATTTACTCTTTAATCACAAAATATGCCAGATGGGGGAGTTTCTGTTGCCAATAAGACCATTAAACTGAACAGAGTTTAGATACATAATCATGAAATCATGAAAACCATTTTCCGTACTTTTCGGAGTCAATCTGTCAAATGACTTTTCACATTAGCTCATCCAACAGCACTCTAAGTCCTATGTCAATGTGAACATGATGTACATTCACAGGCGATATATAATCCAGCCATCCTTCTGAGTGATTTTACATACTCACTTTGGAGGCCAACCTTTCCACTTCAACAGATACTCCACATTACCCTGTGGAGACATAAAGTTTCACAGCAGCATCAGCCAAGAGGTTAATATCATAAATTATATCTACTGTAGCTTTTCGCTGCCTTTCTACTGCTACCTTAACCTGTGTGTGGTGCATATTTGGCCCATCCAAATCTATAAAAGGTTTTCTTGCCTGTTAATAATGACTGCTTCCTTTAGGTAATACTGAAAACCGTATTCTTGCTTATTTAAACTCTACATTCCTTTAAACTCTTGCTGTTTATTTGTAGTTTATGTGTAGGAGGATGTTGCCATGCCATCAGGCAATATCTATAATTAACAGATAATATAAAATGAGCAGTATGTCTTCCATATACCAGCCATGCTTCTCAGAGTTAGTCATCCTTCGGTGACATCATCCCATAATAATTCCAAGCCCTAAAACGTATTCTCAGAGGGTGAAGTCACCACTTTTCCCGACTTCATTTGACTCACCCAGTTCCCCACACACAGTAAAAAACCAACAAAAATGCATCTACTGTTTTTTGGGTGAGACTTGGGGCCTCAATTGACAGAATTACATTCCACACCAGCAGCTCTCTACTTTGTTTACTGCATATTTTGCCATATTGTTATTGCATACACCTTGTGACTGCACTTAGTAAATGCAGAATGTCAGTGTTATTCACTTTGTGCATACATTCTGTAATGTAGTGCTGTAATTATATTTTGCTTAATCAATTGCTTGAATATCAGCGACTGGTGATCACATTTAACTCATTTCTCAAGCATAATGTATGTCATTTGCTGAAGACGGAGATTTTAAAGGTTTTTTCTCTCTCTTCATTAGTGAGGTTTCTATCCAACTGCATTGCAAATGTTTACAGAATTTCTGGAAAATCTGCAAAAGAAAGTGAATGAATGCTTCCTACCATCCATTACCCTTGCACGATTATTAAGAGTTGGTTCATCGAGATAAGCTTAAGGTGGCGCCAATTCTCCAGTCAGAGAGTGATAACACCAATGCAGACAAATAATGTGTCACAAACTGACGGGATTATGAGAAAACTTGCATAAAAACAGAAAAATAATATTTTAAAATTAGGCCCTGGACTGATGGTTATTCATTTAATTTGAAAAAGTTAAATTGTGATGGTTATTTTAGACTGAACTGCAAAATGATAGCAACATTGATATCAGACATCAATAACTTGTTTTTCCCCACTGAGACTGACTGATTATATCCACATTGCTGATGATTATTTATCAAAAACATAATTGTATGATACATAATAATATGTGAAAGTATCAATAGTCATCTCTATGATATTGTTACAATATTTGTATTGCGGTATTTGGCCGAAAATATTGTGATATTTGATTCTGACGCCCAGTTCTAGCATTTATGAAATACCATTGAGGAGATTTGAAGATATAGCAATGCACGATGTATTTATCAGACTGATACAATAATGGCCTGTTGATGGGAATTTTACATCAACAATTCATATGTAACGGTGCAATTATAGCTAATAACGAGTGCTGATAATTGGAAGGCAAATTGCCTTAAAGCTGCTTTAAGTGTTGTTCTCACTTTGGCTAACTTCCTGCCCAATTTGCAGTTAGCGATCAGCTCCCTTCTCTCTACACCAGCACACAAACATGATAATGACCAGACAAAGCAGGAAACAGGAGGATCCTGCTCTCTACCAGTTCACAAGCAGACAAGACTGCCTCGTTGTGGAGCTCTCTGCCCTGATTGGATAAAGTGGGCAGAGATACCAAAACATTTCTTTTCGTTTTTGACAAACTAGCAAAGGCAGGAGAGACATCTGTTACTGCCCAAACACTTTGGAATATAGAGCTATTAATACTTATTTCAATAAAAGTATATCACTTACAGCAGCTTTAACAGGCACAGCATCTACACACTCTGACACAGGAGGTGGCAGTAAGCAACTTTGTAAAGTTGGTTTATGATCAACAGTATCAGCCATGAGAAGCAGGTAATTTAAAAAAAAAATTCCATGTCATGCATCCCTACATTTTCTATTAGGGCAAAGCTGTCTCAAACTACTTGGAAAACTCATTGTTAAGGTGCTACTTGGGATTAAATGCTAATATGTGCTCCCTTTTTATCTGTTTTTATAACTCAACATATTTAAGAATTTGAGGGACTTTTCAACATAAAGTGTTGAATCAATGTTAAATAGTCTAGAGAGAAGCCTGTCATAACACGAGTAACCCTGGTGGGGGAACTAGTAGTAAACACAGGAGTTTCAGGGGGGCTGCTGCGCCACGGGGGAACCACAATTTCTAGCTGCGCACCTCTTTTGTCAACACCGTGTGGTAATTTACCCCCCAAATCCAATTAGCGGGCAAACAGGCCCAAAATGAACATCACCCCGTGTCCTCCTCCAGCCTATTTAACCAAACACCTGACATGCTAAGCTGCGTTCTAATGACAACACACTCCACGCTACATTAAAGGGACATCCTCCTCTAACCCGCCCCCTTCTACACAGCCTGCAATTAGATAACCAGATTAGCCGCGCAATTCTGCTCATTTAATCTCTCAAGCTTTCATTAGCATCTAAAGTAGCATCCTAAAAAATGTGTCCCCTTCACATGTCCCGCGGCTAAACTGGCTGACTGACACTCTGAGGGTAAAACGTACAGGGGTTACCTTTCTAACTCTTTTCTTGACGATTGATTCAACAGCGAACACTTGCTCCCCGATCGCTGACAGCTCCATCTCTGCGCACGCGGCCGCCGCTCGGCTCTTTAACTGTCAAAGTAACGTCTTTCGTTCCCAACTGAGCTAACGTGAACTGCTGGTGTCAGCGCTGCTTCGGCTCCTCTCCCTCAGCCGCCTTGTTTCCCTGACATGTTAAGGGTCCCACTAACCGGGAGAGACTTCTTCCTACTGGATCTTTCCGAGCGTCCAGTGACTTTACAAAATCTGCGACACATCTGCACACCGCTTCGCGCGCGCCCGTCTGCCGGAGCGCGCCCACTTAAAATGAGTCCGCGCGCGCCGTCAGCTGCCTCATCATCCTCATCATTCAACCAGTGTATGGACCCACAGCATCAACAACACCGCCCGCTGGAGTGACACTACTATGTAAACGCTCCGTCAGTGGGACTCAGCATCGCACTGAACTAAAAGAAGAGACTAATAATTACACATTTTACTTTAAATTCTTTTATGCCTAAAAAAACAAACTCTCTGTTTTCGGGACTGAAAAAACAAACTGACCGTATGGAAAATTGAGGACAACGCAATTTCATCGTGTTTTACTTTGTTTATATGTGGTGGACCCTGCCACCTTTCTAGCTTCAAACTGTGTTCTGGGGATCCTTTGACAATATTTTCCTTTGAGAATAGCTTGTTTATTCACTTATGGGAATATTTCTGACATTGTATCTTTATCTCATTAATATTGTAAATATTTAAATTCTGAGTTTGAATTATTACTACACACTGCCCCTTTTAGCAGGAGAGAGCAGGGACAATTGTCAATATGTCATTGCTCCTAAACTGTTAGGATACAATTTTACGTAGGTAACTTGTATCTGTGTAACTTGTTATATAAATACCAGGGGTCACTATAAACTCATTAAAATCTGTTTGAAACAATCTGATATTCCAGTTAAACTTGCAGAAAATAAATGGCTTAAACAGGTTTTGCATTTGAGTTGCAGTTTTAGCTGATAAGGCAGTATGAAAAGTTAAGACTGCTTATGATTTGAAGTTGAACTTCTAGACATTGAATATTTTGAATGCATGAAGAATAGGCTGTTTGTCAGAGTGGAACCTGGCTCACCAGATTACAAAGCAAAATATTTAACCATTGGACTATGCCACAAAATAGATCACAATAAAGGTCTATATGCCTGGTGGGCCTCGATTAAAAAAATACTTTTATACCTAAAATATGCGTTTTGTTAGGAAAAAACAGACATGTCAGTTTTGCAGAGAGGTATCATCATGATTCATGCACTCTGACATGTTACAACTGCCCCCAGTCTCCCATCAAAGGTAAAAATAGTCACTGTGCAGAATGGCACCAGTGAGTGCTATATTAATATTTATTATCATTATTAGCCTGGTGATACTGTTGCATGTGTGAAAAAACAGAACTCTAGTTGTTGGTAGAAGAGGGCTTAGCTACTTTATACAGTTTGTAGTTAAATCCAGTAGTTCCCAAACTAGAGTAGAATGTATAGCACAAAATGAAAATGCAAATATGTACAGTGCCAGAGAAAATGTACTTAAAGGGAAATGCCACCAATTTTACATTGCACTGCATTGTGGGTAGTGTCCCAGATATCTCTGGTTCTGCTATCAGTTTTGACTGTTTCCTTTTTAAACTGTCCATAATGAGTTATAGACATGCAATGCTAGAACAGTGGATTGTTTTTCAAATTCCTGTCCCTACATTACCCACAATGCAACAAAGTGACATCACTGGAGGCAATTTTTAGATTACATGCAACTTCCTCTGGAGCCACAAAAGTCTTTAAATTACGTTTGCACATATGCAGTAGTACTAGTAAGGTGTGAAATTGGTGAAATTACCCTTTACTTAAGCGAAGAAGAGAGGACAATGACTTTTCCCAAGCGAATAATGACCCATTTAAAACACCCACACTGTGTCTTATACATAAAGTGCCATTATAAGCATTTTATTTCTATGCAAAAAAATACAAAAACAAAACAAAATACAGTGACAATCAGTTTAAGGACTGAAAGATTGTCATGGCAAAAAATCAAACGTTGAATGCAGCTGTGAGATGCTAGCCACGATGTGAATGGGAATCTCAGCAAATGAATGACAAGCTCTCTGATGTTTGATTCAGGTTCACTTAGATATGACATTTAAGGTCTATGGACTGGGCTGGAATCAAAGAGTATCATCCCAAAGTAAGACATGCACCATTGGAAAAACATGTGATCTAGTCTTTATAAAATTATACCATTTCAAACAACCGTAAATAAAGCATAGAGCCCTTGGCTGCAAAAGTGAAAACATCACATTGGATAGGCTTCAGCCGTTTCTCCTCTAGATTTTAACGATAAATTGGTGCTTTGGAATAAATCTCCTGAAATGGCGTCAAACTGCACAGCCCCTCTTAATCTTTTAGAGCAACAAATATTTTCTTATGTAAACAAGTTAAGGCCAATATTGTCATTAACAGACAAAACACGTATAGTATAACAGTTTCTCTTAAGCAAATAGATTTGAAAGCTACAAACTCTCTCATAAGGCTCATTTCACAATAATCAACCGAAACACACATCTGACTAGACGTGCGCTCACAACCTGTCAACTTTCTCTTTTCTTTTTCTACATTATTCTCTACTCAGGCACACTGCACTCCATCTGACAACTTCCCACAAAACCCCTCCACAGACTGAAACATCGCACATTAGAGACCACTGCTGACTGTTTATGACGTGGTGGGACAAGCTGTGACATCCTCTCAGAGCTGTTTGGCAGGTTTGACAAGAGATGTTGAGGAGAAAGAAGAAGAAGAAGAAGAAGCAGAAGAAGCAGAAGAAGAAGAAGAAGAAGAAGAGTAAGAAGAAGAGGAAGAAGAAGAAGAGGAACCCTGCATCAGCTGAGCTCCTGTGCTACAGAGGGCTGCTGTAGGGGTGACCCTGTGGACCAGAGTGGAGCCAAAGGGGGGGAAAAAAAAAATATACCAATGAATCGAAAGCATCGTCCCTTATTTTGTCATCTGTCTGTGCGGTGTCATTTGACCACTGTGCAAGAAATGATTGTGGCTCTAATTAAGCAGGAGTGGGTTCTACTGATGAATAATAATTACAAAAAAAATCTCTCTTATATTGATTATTACGACAATCCAGACTCGAAGATCACTTACTCCCTTGTTCTGGAGCTTGTGACTTCAGCTGCTTAAGTTTACTCAGTTGCCATACAACTCTATACTAAAATGTAGGGCTGCAACTCAAGGTTATCTTTATAATCTCTACCTTATTTGGTCAGCAAAATGTTTAAAAAATCTGCACCAAATTTTAACAAATTTAATGCAAATTTATTTAAATTTAAATTGCTCGATTTTAGTCTGATTGTCAGTGCGAAACCCAAAGATGTTCAGTTTACTATTATAAATGAATGTGTTATATGTGTTATAAATGAAAGCTCCTGAACGAGTTTGCGAGTAGAACATGAGTTGAACGGCTTTTTTCCATAGCCAAATGTTAACTGCCATGCTGTTATACTTTGCACAAAGTATGGCAAATTTCTGTCATTTAGATTTAGGGAAAGCTTGACTGTATCTATGATTTAAACATGTTTTCTTATCACCCTAGTTTGATTAAACCATGTTACAGTTAAATTCTAGTGAAAGATGATCATTGTTTGAACTGCATTATTTCCTTGATTACAACAACTCTCCATTACATTTGAATGTGAATAATCAAAACAAACTGAAGGAATGAAGCTTTTACTTCTTCCTTGAAAGGAAATTGAGGCAAACCTCCACTAGAGGGAGTGCTTGCCTGGGTGTTGCATTGCTTTGTTGCATATAAAACTGTTGTGTCAGCACAGGCTCTGTACAGTATAGGCTCAGACTGCGCCAGGAGTCTTTGGGAGGTGGATGAAATACGAATTTGGCAACGTGATAAATCACCGATTTTGACATGTGATATGAAAAAAGGGACAGGGAGGAGCAGGAGGAGGAGTTAGGTCGAGTGACACTGAGGCAAAGGAAGGGCACGCTTTGGTGAAAGTGAAGGACGGAGGATACGGACAGAGACAGATTCACGACATAAAGGGAAGGACAGAAACACGAAGACACATCATCGAACATCATGACTGAAGCAGGGAGGATCACTGAGGGAGACAGGCAGACCAACACAGCATTTTTCATTACGCCTGATCTCCCATGACTTTGGAAACTTCAACAGTAAAAAGAAAAAAACAATACACAGATCAAAACTGACATTGAAAAATAGTCAATATATATATAAAAACACAGGAATAGCTGAAACAGAAGAGTGACTTTCTATAAGTCTTAACTGTGTTGTGAGTAAAGGACTGTGATTCTTTGATTCTCCCTGTAAGTGTTTGCCTCCTTCATCGCTTTGCGTCTTAATTGAGTCCAGCAATGTTTGTGTAAACAAAACCCAAAAAAGGGAAAAAATACATCTGCAAGTATGCATCCATGTGATTGGCTGTGCACACGTCTACGTCTACGTCCTCTCCTCGTCATTCTGTGATTGGCCCGTTGGCCCTGGTGGAGCTGCGGTCGGCTGCTGGAACCCTTAGCCATCAGAACGCCATGTTTGGTGAGCCTCCACTTCCTCTGAGACGACCAATAGGAGTTCACAGTTCTTCCCTCGCAGCTGCTGGCGTAGAAACTTCCTGTGATGTGTTCAACAATATAACAATATAAAGACAATATAACAATATAAAGGGTAGACCTTCTTAAAGTTGCTACTTAAATATCTTGGCACCGAGTGGCAGCAAAGACAAATTAACACAGTATCAGTTTCTAAAGTTGTTATGGTCAACGTGTTAACACATCCAGTAGGAGTGGTCACGTTGGCTACCGAATAATTATAACGCCAATATTTAGTGTCCTTTTTGCTCCTGTTTTGGTCTCCAGCAACTCCAGATGGGAATATCTCATTACCTGTTTAATATTCCACTATGTGCACAAGTTAGTTGCTTACTTTGTCCGGCAGGCAGTTTGTATGCAATAGGTTTATAAAAGCTTTACGCCAGAGCCACATTGCCTGCGTGAGCAGCAAATGATGGCTGCGCCGCTCGACTACAGCAGCTTAGACACCTCACTGATTTGTCACCCCTAATATACCACTGTAAACACAACTAAGTCATGTCAATACATGAAATGGAGCGTTTTCAAGTCTCAAAAGTTTGTGACTCCCACCCTGTGCCTCACAATGGTTGGATCCACTTTCCCCCCACCAACTTTCCAATGCCCACTCTCACAATCTGACAGTCTGTCATTAGTGGTTGACCTCTTCTAAAGATTTGTTAGGCATTTCTTTACCTCTACCAGTCATTGCAATCAATCATGTTTACAGTTGTCACCAATCTTCCTTTTTGCTGCATTGAAATACAAGTCACACTGGCTGAACTTTGCTAGCTAGCTAGAGTAACATCAACTAGTGTTTGCAAGCTGTTTGAATTTGAGCCAGTCAAAGAGGCCAGCAATGAAACATAATGTTCCTTATCTGAGAGGCTGACAGAGTGTTTGTTAGCAGAGTTACATCACTACTTTCAGTGTCCACCTTAGGAATTGCTTTCAAAGAAAATCTCATGTAACTGTTACCACCAAAGTTGACATCAGATTTTCACCCCTGGTCAACACAGACATAGTCGCTGCTGCGAAAGTGCTGCTACCAGCCAAATCCTTCTGCATGGGGTTTGCCTTTGATAATGAACAATAATGATAATGACTAATTTTCCTGCTGCTTGAAAAAGGTTATACAAGAGTGGAATTTGAAGGGCAGAAGTCACAAACAATGAGCTAAAGAAATTTAGCCATTGAGCTGTGAGGAACTGTCCAGTCTGGTGATAATTCTCTGTGGGTTTGTCAATATGAGCGAACCACGTTCACACTATACATGGTCATTTGATATAATGGTTTTATGAAAAAAATATATTTTTGGATATACAATCTTTTAAAAATGGATTATTGCAGCTTTAAAAGGCATCGTTTGACATTTAGGGAAATTCACTCATTCTTTTTGTCCCCAAGAGTTAGATAAGAAGACTGATACCTCTTCATATCTGTAAACTAAATATTAAGTTACTGCCAGGAGCTGATTAGCTTAGCTTGGCATGTTTTTATATAAAATGTGTATTTCCTCAAACCGGGGCTATTTCTGATTCTGGATTTTCAGAGTTGACTCAGAGTTGGCACTTCAGACCAACCCCTTTGGCATATGTGTTTGTCATGTGTTTGTGATTAATTCATTCATATAGATGGTTTTATGTTCATGTTTATAAAGAATAAACATTATTACTAATGTATTTTCTGCAATGATGAGATGTAAACCATGAACATGATGTCAACTGTTTTAATGTGTGATGTGATCTGGTCTGTTCGGCTATTTTAGTCACTGTTTATCTGTTTTTATGTTGTTGTTACATGTATTTGGAGAGACCAAGACACATTTCCACGCACAATACAGGTTTATTCTATTCTATTCCTTACACTTTACTAACAAATATGAAAAATGCATGATTCACTCCCCTGCTGACTTAGTGTCAGTTGAGCACACCCATCCCACACTCAACTCTCCTGTTTGACTTGTAAGACCCACGCTTTTTATACCTTTGTTCATCATCTGTGATGTGAAACTATCAGATTTCCAGTCATAGAAGTCACGCCTCTCTACATCCATCACTGTTAAGTTTTCTGGTGAGGTCATTTCAAGACCTCATTCTGCCAATCTGTGGCTTCTGCGTCATTCTGTGTACAACGAGGTATCTATCCAAAAGAAGAGCTGTGATGAAACTGACTAAATGTGAGTTGACTCTGGGCCTTCTTAACTAATGACACCTACTCAAAATGTTTAACTATGCCTTAAAATCAACAACGTTGTAAAGGCATGCACCAAGGTTTTTAGAAAACATAGCTGTTAGAAATGACAACTATAAAATAACAACAACAAAATTACTCTAATGTTGACATGCAGGCAGCTAGAGCGAATTTGCCAATTATCTTAATAGCTATGTCTATCGTATCTAACAAAAGGGGCCATTTTGACCGTTCTCCTCTTCTGTGTCATCAGAGCAGCGATGATTTGTGCTGCTGTTTTACTCTACTGCACATTCAACACTTCCTGCTGCTGCTTCACAGTAAAAGCCCTGAATTTGTTCACAGCTGAAAGGAATTACAGCTGCAGAAAGTGTTGACTAAGCTTAGTACGCAACTGAATATCAAGTTTCATAGCAATTTATCCGATACTATCGTTACAAATAAATCTAACCCTGGTCCAGCCTGAACAGACCAATACAATAGATAAAATACCACCATCACCACCCTGCTGCTAAACGGGGAATAAAATGGTGTGTTTCTATACTGATAAATCAGAAAACTATTCCAAAGCCCCTTAAACACATCACTCTCACCTGAGCTCATCCGGGTTGCCGATGGGTTGCGGGCTACGCAGCTTGGAGTCCAAGTTGTAGTAGACCCCTCCTACCTCTCTGACTCCTATCCAGTGCTGGCGTTTGAGCGGCAGCCGGAGAGGCCCCCAGCGCAGGTTGGATGGCACGTTCAGAATGAAGCCGGTCACGTTGGACAGCTCGATGCTGCCTACATCCCTAGAGGAGGGAAGACAAAATGTATGGTTTGTAAACTTCTATTTTTTCCTTGACCATTTTCTCTAGCACACTAGAAGTATAAAAGGGAATTCCAGTATTTTTTGAACTGAGGTTGGTATTCTGTGTCCAACAACATGATAGAAAGACTTCCATAGACTTAATTTCTAAGTGTAAGATCTTTTTGCAACCAGAAGGAAGTGGTCAGAATTAGTTAAATAATCAGTATACTCTTGCTAGCAGTCCCCCTAGGTAGACTCCAAACTCCTCTTCAACTTTGGACTCGTTTTTCCACCGTTGTCTTCCTGCAACAACTTACTTAACACAGCATTTCAAAGCAAGATGTCTCCTTCAGCGAGACTTTCTGCGAGTGTTTCTGGTTACTTAGGATCGTATTTATTAAAAACAAATAGGTCTATCAACAGAGTAATCATATCCGTAAGGTTTCATACACTTAGAATATTAACTTCACCAGGTGGCATCATAGGTGGCAAAAAACAAGCCCTTTTAGTGGACGTAACTATGACAGTCCAAGTTTCGAAGGATTACATTGTAGCCATTAAAGCTGGTTTCCCAGCTGCCAGCTAAGGTGATCTACTGGACTGATTTTAAGACCTTTGGTTAGCGTGAATAATTTACACAGCAAAACATGTAAATATAAGGCCTGGGTTTGAAAATACTGGAAGATGACCTGAACTGAAACCTTAAATCTTGAACCAAGATTGGTGGCATGTTTTTTTCAGTTATATCACGTTTAGACTTTTTTCCTTTTGTCTGTTTTCCATGAAGTTCACATGTAAAGCCATATGTTTGAATAAGGAGATGTTGATTTACTAAATGATGAAATGTATGAATTATATGGCACAAAATGTACCAGACCTCATAGAGATATGTTGATGAAGGTTCTCAGTCATCCAGGTCATAGTAGTTCTATGTGCTATATATCGTAGGCAACTGGACTTGTTTTACAGTCTTAATTTACATGTTCTCATAGAGATATCTTTTCTTTTAAAGAAATACAACAGTATGTAGAAACTGTTAATCTTGGCTGTTAGAGTCTCCCGTAAGTGTGACTCACATGCGCCGACAAGAAGCCCGATGTGAACACCAATGTTCAATGGAGAATGTGACTAAATGTAACGTGAATAAAACTTTACCACACCCATTAACATTTCTGCCTGGTGGTTGTGTTCACACCGAAGGCAACAATTCCCATGATCCCACGCTACTTCCTACTTTTGTTTTCGATTGAGAGCCCCCTTAAGCAGCAGAAATTTCATGCTGTGCATTAAAGTGGCAATCTGTACGTTTTGTGTTTTAAAAACATGACCCTCCTACATATTTACAATGACAAAAATGTAAGAGCGGTAATCACATGCTGTAGGTCGAACAACCACTGCTGTGTCAATCAGCACCAGAGAGCACTATTGTTGTTTTTGTCACTAGATCAGGGGTCAGCTTTGATTTAGTTCCTGTTCTGGTCAAGACAGAGAAACAGGAATATGGCTTTTCTGATAACATTAACGTTTCACTGATAAAGCATAAACCGTGGCAGCTTGTTGTCGTCAACAGTCATGTAAGCCCGTTAATGAGAAAAACAGGAATGCTGATAAAACTGTCCTGTAGACTCTGTCAACGGATGGAAGTGCTGAATAGTCAAAGAGATCATTCAAGGCGCTGCTGATTATGTAGCTTAGGTGCAGATGAGGACACAGGGAGCCTCTTCACAACATCTTCTTCACGTTTACACTCTATGATTGAAGTGGATACTGCCATACTGCAGATGTCACAGCTGGCAATGGTTGTTTGACTTTTCTCCCCGTCACAGAAAATAAATCAGTTTGATCCTCGTACTGATCGTTTATGAACACAGCAACGACAAGATATCAAGATATTCAGCAGCTGTTACGAGCTAATCTATCTAAACTAGGGTGACAAAACGTCTAAAAATAAATAAAACCATTATTGTGCAACAATAGTAACATACCTTCTTTTATCCCACCAAACTGCCTCAAACCCTCGGGTCTGCAAGGCTGCCATAATGACATTTACATCATAGTTCCCATTTCCCAGCATGCTCTTCTTGTGAGGTGTCACCAGAGTGCTGGGAGAAAGCCTGCAACAAGTTGTGGAGAGACATGAACAGATTATCCCCGACATTTCATGACCACAAGGTAATTATTAACATAGACTGATACACCAGCTTCCCCACCTCTGGTATATCTCCTGCAGGGTGTCCCTACTGAAGGCCGTCCCGTCCTGGAAGACGTTATTGAGCGCGTGCAGGGCGCACAGCTCCCTCCGCTGCTTCTCATGATAAATGGCCGGAGGTGTCAGAGAGGCTTGGGGAGGCAGTGGGGGGGTGAGGGAGGAAGAGGAGGATGAGAGATCCTGCTGCTGCTGCTGAGAGTCCGTGGGATCCCTGGACCTCCTCTCCTCCACTCCCACTCCCACCGCCACCACCTCCCCTCCTCCACCGCCACCTTTCTGCTTGCTGACCTTCCAGCGCATGCAGCCCAGCTCTTGCAGGCCACCTCGCCCCTTCCCCTTCCACTCACCGGCTGGATATGGAGCGCTCCCCATCCCTTCAACACCACCTCCACCGCTGCCGCCGCCGGCACCACCTCCTCCAGCTCCACCACTACCTCCACAACTACTTCCTTCAGGATGCTACATCAGCATCATGACAACCACTGCCATGGCAACCTCTCAGAAAAGAGAGGAGGCTTGTGGCTCTTGATGCGGGAGAGGAGGGGGCTGCAAGGTGAATAAGACCTATGGCTGTTTGACAAAGCAGCACCTGCTCGCTCTAAAGGAGAGATGTGACGAAAGGTCAGCAGGAGGGCGTGGGTGAAAAAAAAAAACGGAACTCGAAATCTTAACAAAGATACTCCAGATGCTCCCAAATGAAAGATCACTCCTCCAACAACACCAGAGCGGTGTCATCAATCAAACTGCCACTGCTGTCTTTGCATTTCCACTTCCTCCATCATCTGTGAGCGCTCGTTGACAGCTCTTTCCATCCAGTCACAGAGCCTATAGCTTTGCAGTTCTTTCCATCCCCAGGCTGCTGACCATGAAGCGTCACTTCCACTGGAGCACACAAAAGAGGGGATTTGATGCTGAGCAGTGCCTGAATACACCTAAAAGAGAGAAAGTCTCATTGAAAATGAACAATCACGGTACCAAATTCCCATCAGAAGTTAGCAGAGCCCGAAATGACTTCTGATAACTGCTTTTTTCTTAATCTGAACAGCAGCCAGACACCTTAAACAACACTTTATAACAAGGCTAGTGCTGTTGTTGGTCACGATAGTTAGCTGAGATCATATTAGAAGCCGCTCCAACCTCCTCTTGGTCAGCAGACTCTAAAAATGAGCAGAAGGTAAACATTTCCAGCAGCTTGGATTGGAGAGAGGAAGCAGGCTGTTGTTAAGTAAGCTAGCAAAATATGACAACAACAGCCCCCGTACACAACAACACGCACACATTAGAGAGTTTACAGTCCACTCAGGAGACACGGCCAACGTTATACTCTGACACCACACACGTACAGATGCATTTAATCCATGGTAGTGGTAGATATTTGGCGTTAATCTCCTGGCTGCTCTACGTGACTGCTGTCTATCAGCGGACACAAGCACAACGCTTCCTTCACGTCTTCTAACTTCGTTTTCTCTCGCCGAGCACTTACCTGGCCGCTTCCCGACGGCGGTGTCACAGCCGGGCTGTCATAAACCGGTCCGAAAACTCAGTCTACTCTCCGCTGTTTTTGCCTAAACACTGGTCGGTCCTTTGTCTTTGCCAGTTTTCCCCTTGCTACAGCTCTCTCTTTCTCTCTGTCTATGGTCTGTCTCTCTCTCCGTCCGTGCACACGCGGACATGCGCAGTGGCGTCTCCCTGGCTCCATATTGCTGTCACCGCCTGCGTCAGTAGACGGTGGAGACAGTCCCTCCCCTGAGACTGCGAAACATGTCGAAAATACACAAGTAAAAGTATCAAATACTGCTGCTCTGCATCCCGTCTGCAGCAGTGAGCTACAAGTAGTTCAAAAAAGTTTTTGACGAGTTTTAATCCTGAATGTATTAACACAATAAACTTAATGTTGTTTTTCTGAATGTTTTAAGTGACCATAACCAATATTTTACAGGTCAATGATGGATCACATGACCGAGAAGTCACAGATTATTATATCCTGACTCTGCAGTTTCACTGAGATTTGTGGAGCTTTATAGCCTCTTTTAGCGTATTGTTTTGGTTTTTACTTGCTTTGCAGCTAAAGAGCCTTGTATTTTTCAGATGGTGTGGACTGAAACAAAGCTTAGAAGGTAAATTTGGTCGTTTTAAAACTGACCGCCATGCTGACATCAAGAAACTACTAGCGACGCAGGCCGACTAGTTAGTTGCCTGTGTCTAGGTCAAACAAGCTGCAGTCGAACACGCCACAAAGACTACATCCGACGACAAACTAACTCATAAAGCCACATCCTATTGAAAATATGTCTGATAGCAAATGGCAAATGGCACTGGCATGAGGTGGAGGCAAAACATGGGGAGGAACACCTCTAAATGGGTGAGATCATGGACAGTAAACCAAAAGGCTCCAAGGCTTTCCTTTTGTTTTTTTCCATCTCTCTTTTTGTGCACTGATTCACTTAGCTGAGCCGTCAATTGGAGTGATTTATCCAACCGACATGCTTCACCACATCCACTGTACTGACATGTGCCATTGGTGCTGGACACTAGGGCCACACAGACTCACCGACGGCCCCAACATTGGCTGACTGCTGACCATCGGCCATAGGTTTACACCAGAGTCGAGTTGTTGCAGGAGGATGGCAGGGAAAACTTGAGTGAAAAGTTTGAGAGGGCTTTGGAGCTGACTGGAAGGAAATGCAAGGCAAATATTTATTTCTAAAATCATGACTGATTAACAGTTTTTGTCAATTGTGATGAGGCAACAACTGTAACAATTCATCTTGTGAGTTTTCAGAGTGAGACTTGTGTTTCCGTCTCTTGAAAAACTGTCTCGTAAACTCTGTCAACGGATGGAAGTGCTGACTAGTCAAAGAGATCATTCAGGGCGCTGCTGATTATGTGGCTGCGGTGCAGATGAGGACACAGGGAGCCTCTTCACAACATATCCCTCATGTTTACACTCTATGATTGAAGCGGATTCTGCCATACTGCAGATGTCACCACTGACAATGGTTGATTTTTTTCCTGTCACCATGTGTATTCACAGAAAATAAACATGTGTTTTGTCCTTGTATTGGTCATTTAGGGAAGCAGTAATGACAATGTATTATGGTATTCAGCAGCTGTTAAGTTATAATTGATCTAAACTAACTTTTTTGACCTAACAAAGGGTCTTATTATTAGCAAAAAGGTGTATATCACCATTGGAATAGTCTCTGTAATGTTGTTAGACACTTTGAACAACAGCCTCAGCCTGTCAGTGGCATAAAGGAGTACTTTTATTTGATGTCATTTTGAGGGTCGGAGTTTGAAGCAAAACCTTTGAATGAATTATATAAAGACCAAAATATTAAAGATGGGGCCCAGGTTTAAAAATACCAGGTTTTGCCTTTAAAGCAGAGTGACCCCAAGTGAATGTTATCAACTGTGTCTGCTGGATGTGTAAATAGGCCACAATGTAAGGAATAAAGTAGGAATATTTACTTATATGTGTATTTACAACAAGCTGAAATGCCTCCAAGTCATCTGACCAGCTATCAAAATGTACCAATATTCAACTTAAAGATTTTCCGTCTATCAAATCTCCTTTTTTTTTGATGGTATCTGGGGCAGATATCTCCTCAGCGATAGCCACCGAATAAATGTGCATTCTTTCATTGCATCTTTATATAGTGGCCTCATTTGGACTGACTCTACATTTCTTGTGCAGAATTCAAATGGCATACAATGCACAGGGGATCCACAGGAAACAATGGATTCGTGTCCTCAAGAGCTGCTTCCAGGATATACTTAACATAATGATGACATTGTTGATGGTCTCCTCTTGTCTCCCTTGTTAAAACAATGTGACACAAGTAATCATTTCAGCCCATGGTTTCTTTAGCAACGCTGCGAAAACATAAAGGACTTGTTCCTCTTCTGTTGATTTTTCTTTTAATGTAGCTTAAAATGACACACTTTTTCAGTGATACCTTTGCAATCAACCAAATAAACCAGACCTGACTTTAAAGCTGCATTTAGTTATTCTTGACCACAAGGGGGCGAAAAAACCACGACTCTGAGCTTGGCAGGTTATTATGGCCCGCATGTTAGCAAAGAGCAGACACAAGAACATATTGTCATCCATTTGATGTGGTGATTGTTTCCATCTGAGGAATATTATTCAATTTATTTTTAGCTACTCTGTGGTCTGCCAACCCCACTGAATGTGAGCTAAAAGTGGCCAAAAAGCCGCAAATATTTGGACGTCCGTTCGGCACAACAAGTGACCATTTTGAATCAGAGGAGTCACTTGATTCTGCGGTCAGTAGCCTCAAATTTAATAAGCTTAGAAATGCTGGTATTGTGTGTAGCTTTCGTGCTGAAAGAGAAGGTTGAGTTTTTCTTCAGCTAAACTTATCTGAAAGTCCAATATGTTTCAGTCCTATCCATTCAAAATCAAACCACTTTTCTACAATTGCGTCTTTTTCTCGGGTCAGAGGTCGGGCTTGGAATAAGAACAGCAGACCAGTGGGTGTTATTTTTTCCTTTTACATTATCGTGCTCATGAGGAACCTGATTGGTCTGTTGAGGGTGCTGTACTGTTATGCTGAAGGCTCTCGCTAACCACATGGCCCATGTGCTTTACGAGACTAATTTGTGTTTCAGGTCATAAAAATGTGGGCAACCTCAACTCCACAACAATTAAATTGGGTTTCCACTGCACTACACTGACGACAAACAGTGTACTTGTGAAGTAAAAAAAATGCTATTGATATTTCACAATTAAAGCTAGACTGATATAATCACAGATCTTTTTGTACCATATATCAACTTGTCACTGTCATCTGTTGCCAAAATGTTGCTTTTGATGTTCACACCAACTTAAATACAGTCCGTAAAACTAGCAATTACATTTGGGCTTGTTTATTTAGGTAACGTCTTGGTCTAAATGCTGTTTCAGAGGCTCCTGGAGAAAGCACAGAGTAAATTGAACTCTAGTTTCAATATGACCTCAGTTTATTTTCCCCGCTCACCTTTAAAGTTTGATAACTCTTATGAATTATGAAAGACAGGAGAAGGCAAAGCACTGGAGCAGAGCAGGAAAACACAGGCATATACAAAAGAATAGACAGGTCAGCAAAGAATTACAACACCCCTGGACGGGAAAAAATTAAGCGTGTATGCAAACATCACAAGTAACCAAAAGCACGTGTGGCACGTTGAAAACCAAAAGGCGGCCAGAGGTAGTAAATTCATTGGGACAGTGGTGAACCAGCAGACTGGCAAAAAAACCTCGGCCAAAGAATCACCCTTGGCACTTAAAGCCAAAATTGCACATTTAACACTTGAGTGAATCCGGCCTGCTCACGTTTTCAACACCGGGACAACTCTGTCACAAAAACCAACAGCACAGTCTCTCTCTCTTATTTACATGTGTCCCAGTTTTCCAGCCAGAGCAGATGACATTTCAGCCATCAGCTCCTCCCTGATGTGGTCCTCCCTCCTCTGCAGCTCGTGGACAAAATGTCCCCTCAGTGTCTTCATCGCCATCGCACGCCCTATCAGCTGACTGCGCATCGCATTCCGCTCCTCCAGGGGGCACTCAGGCCTGTTGTCCACCAGCTCTGGCCTCTGGTCGCATAGAGACAGAGCCTTTTTCAGACTTCCAGTGTCCACGTCCAGCAGCTGATCTACAGTGCGCCTTCGACCTAGATGGTCTGCATGGGTAAGCACTGGGATGATGTGCCCCGCGACCTCGTCTCCAAACAGTTGAAGGGTGGCTCTGATCGCCCGGCCGGCATCCTGATCGATGCCCATGCTGGAGGTAGGAGCGCGGATCACCAGCAGGAAGGCATGTGGTCCAGGACCGGTGAGCTGGAGGCTCCTCAAAGCTTCCCTGGCTCTCATGCTGCTCCCCAATGATAGCCCCAAAAGATCTGGGGTGTCGATCACTGTAACCTCTTCACCATCAATTACGGTCCAACTCTTGGTACTCTCTATTAGGGGACCCATGGGTGTCCTTGTCTCACTGTTGCCTAACAAAGTCTGTGCCAGGGAAGTTCTTCCTCCACCGGCGGGCCCCAGAAGGATCAGCCTCAAGTTAGACTTGTTGGAACCGTTGCGGGTCTGGTCTCTCCCTGATTCATTTGATGACCCTGTAAAAGTCACAAGTGTTTATCAGATAAATGATGAAGCACTTTAGAGAAAAAGCTATGATTCTCAGCCCAGAACAAGCGAGAGAAAGCAGAACCCTCGACCCTGCCCCAAAACATTGCACCACATTCAGTCCAAAACAAAGTATTCTATGATTGAATGGTGACAAAATGGCAAAAAATAAAATCTGTGACAGGAATCTCATTTCACTTCAGATGCAATAACCCCTGTACATTGGAGAAAGTAGCCATTTGATTGACAGTTCATTCGTGCAGATCTGAGTTTATATGCCCGCCATAGAGCCTAAAACAGCCAATGAGATTTCAAATCCAGCAATGTATAGTTATATCAGTTTTTAAAGCCTTAAGATAGGAAAATCAAGCATGTTTATATAGTTTTATGCAGAAGTTTGGGAAAAAAATCATCTTATAAACTTTGAAAAAAGATTATCAGCATGATTTAACATAAATCTCCAGGAATGGTATCAGGTTCTAGTGAACTGACCTGTGGTTGACTTGAACTTGGAGAAAAGTCCTGATGGAGGAGCAGATTGTAAGACAGTTATTATAGGCCTGTAATTATTACCTACATCTGTCACTAAAATAGCTCCAGTCCCTTGAGATGCTAAATTGCTGTCATGTGTCTGCTGAGTTTCTGAGTCACTTCCTCTGACCACTCAAATTGTAAACTTCTTCGGACCTGTTTACCTCCACTTAAAAAGTCAATTTGAAGCACACAGTGAAGAGTAAACGACATCCCAGCACAGATGCGGGCAGCGCTCACCTTCGAAAAACCGCCAAACCCTGCGCAGCCATTTGAACAGGCTCTGGATCACTGAGACACAAGACATAGACAGAAAAGTTAGCAACTGGCATTTTTTTAATACATAGGTGGTATTTGTGTTTTTATTCCTGTGGGTGAGAAATGAGGGATGTATATTTTGTACCACGAAGGGTTCCCACGAGGCGGCCCACCCAGCTCCAAAGAGCTGTCAGACCTGGGGTAGAAAGAACACATGTTGTTGTTCTGGTGATCTTATCTCACAACACGCACGAACATGACAGGATGATAACAGATCGTGAGAGGTGTTTCATCCATCGTATTGATGATTGATTGATTGATCACCCTAAAACTAAACTCACCAGTCAGGGAGCAGAACAGACGGATCGGCCACCGGATCAGAGCTGGGAGTGCTGCAGGGAAAACAGACCACAATCAGTACGTTTAGATGAATACTGTAAATGTGAAGACATAATCTGTGACAAGACAGAACCCTGACTTGCTGATGGAAGAGGCAAACTAAAGGTGAATCTCGAAATCAGAGACATTAAAGTTCCGATCTTGAGAGCGGCCCTCGCCGTACAGATTTCTCTAATTCAATAAACCAGCAGCAAAGTATAATTCAAATAGAAAAAAGGAAGTGAGACAAAGTTTACATTTTAATATCATCTCGGCATCATTACAGTATGCATAGAAGAATTAAATGTGGAGGGAAAACAGGATGCTCTCCAGTGAATTAAAAACCTTTTGTGGTTCCCGGCGTGTATCTACGTATGAATAATTCATAACGCTTTTTAACTTTCTTATCGTGTCTGCGGCACTCAGCCCGAAGCCAATTTGTTCCTGTTAGAGATGTGCATATTTAAAACATGTCAAAAACTCTGTATGTTGTTTGATTTAGTTTTTTTTTTTTTGTTAAAGAGACTCAGTCTTTTACTAAAAAAGCTGGGCATTGTTGTTTCAGTAAAAGGAGTTGATTGTGCATTTGTTGAGAACTAGTTTTAGCAGTGGACAGGTCAGCAGCACACTGCAGTATATGGGGTTAAAGAAACCATGTGTAACTAATATACCTTAAAATATCAGCTTAAAGATCCTTTTAATTTAACAGTGACTTATAATAGGATGAATGTTGTCTCATTTTCGGCCACACCTATCATTTTTTTTTTTTGTGCTGTAGCAGTTCAGTGAGCGGGTAGGACTACAGCGGGTAATGCTGTACTGCAGTACGTCACACAGCACCATCACTGATTTTGGTAAAACTGAAACATATTTTTCAAAATGTCATCTGATTTTCCCTGTGATGTCCTCGTCTGTCTCTGGAGTTTCCTGAAAACAACCTGTAACTGCTGCGTACTGTAGCTACAAGTTAACTCTGTTAGACGAGAGGACTCTGGTTGGAGCGCTGTCGAGGAGGGTGGTGTCTACACCGCTATCACAGCGGGCCACCCGGAAGTGGAGTAGGTGGGCAACAGTAACGGGCTCAGCAGTGAACGAAAGTGAACGTGAACAAAAAAAATAACGCTGACGAGGAAGCAAAGAAGAGAGAAAGTGACAGCTGGGGGCGCCAAAACGCACAAAACACAAATGACCACATAATGTTGCTTTAACTGTATTTTAACAAACGCACATGTGTTCATTGTGATGGTGTGGCTCTTTTAGGTGTGTTTCATAACTTTTTTGACAACAGTGGAGGCGCAGAGGAATCTGACCTCACAGGAAGTGCTTGTTAGGAGAATTTTTCATAGGATGTGTTTTAGATGTTCTGTGATATCTAGTTTAGACTTTATCTCTGAGGAGAACAGACCAATCAGTAAGAGAAACAACATGGCTATATGTAAGGGGAATTGTCGAATTTGTTTTGTTTTAAATGAGTGTGAGCGTGTGTGTCGGTGAAGGACTGACTCTGTGAGAATCTGTAGAGAAGATACCCCACCACAGTGAAAGCTCCCATCTGGACACTGTTGCTGTTCATCCACCAGCCTGTGGACAGAGAGTGGAGGAAAGGGGAGCATGACTTTAGTATTGCAGTGTTGTAACTTATCATGGGGTTGACCTTTCACCCACATGTGAAGTCCAGATTGAAATACTCCCATGAATAATCTATTGTTCTACGCAGGGCTTTGTGTGAGTGAATTCAGGTTTATAATCATAATACATGCTTTCATCACTTATTCGATGCAGAATTGGATCAATACAGGAAACTTAAGCACAGTTTTTAAATATGGCAGCTCACGGAAGCTGTGTAGAGAACTGTTTCAAATGTCACCATGAAAATGTTGTTTTGTTTGTGCTTATCAAATTAAAACAAGTGAGTAATGAACAATTCATTACATCCCAAGTTAAAATATAAATGTGTTGTATGATCCCTATAAAGTAGTGCAGACATCTTTAACGTCTTTAGGAGCTACATTATGTTTGATGAGTTTTTAAATATGAGTCTCACCTGTAGCAGCATCCTCAGAGTTCTCCTGTGGACACTGACACTCCATTTCTCTCTGTGGTTGACAGCCCGTCAGCCGGTGTAAAGGTAGCAGGAATATGTGACAGCAATTCTACTCAGAACTTGCAAAACGAAGGCCCTAAAAGTTGAACACAACACCTGAGTTGACAAATATTTTGCAGCGTTGATGTGATCATACAAAATCTCAAATTGAAACTAGTTTCACAAGGAGAAGCCCCATAATCAGTCAGTTGTATGTAAACACGTAGCAAAGCCTCCAACCATGCATTAAACACTCGACATATGTCGACACAAGTCTGTTATCCCACAGCAATGTTGAAATGTTCTTACAGCTCCATTACCTGGTGTGTAGTCAGAAAATCCTCCCCCAGGAATGTTATCTACCGTCACTCTATCAAAACCTGCCACAACTCACATGAGGTCAAAGTTGTCTTATGCTCCCTTCTTCCTGCTGTTGTGAAGAAACAAGTTGCCTGTGTAGGCCTGCCCCCAACAGGAACATTGCCCTTACTTTATTCTGCTGTGTGGCAACACAATGCAGTGAATAGGTCCCGGTATGCTGATAATGCTTTGGTCTTATTTTGGAAGGACACACCTTCTTTCCTGCTGCAAGAAGAACTGGAAGTGCAGCTTAAGAAGTGCAGTGTACACACTCAAGCAGTTATTTAAATAAAACAGAGCAGATGCAGAGCTGTAAAAGATTTTGTTTTATTAAAGTAAATGCAAGACTATCAACAAGTGCCATAAGTAATTAGGAGTACTTTTACTACTATGTTTACAGTACAGTGTATTCCAATGCACACAAGACTTTTTCAATATGTTGTTACCCACATTAACCAGTTTCAGAGATCTTGGTCACATGAAAATCACTTCACTTTTCCATTCAAACATTATTCATGTAATGTGGAACTGACAAACAAACTGCAAACATTAGCAGTGAGCTGCACTGAACCATGCTGCCTCTTAAAAGAGGTAAATTTAATCTGGTCAAACACAACAGGAAGCCCTTTTGTGAACACTCATCAGTGTCCTGTCTGTCCCAAATTCAAAAGGTCACACAGTGACTTTTAAAACTGTTACCTGCTTTTAAAATGAATCACAAAATGCACCAGAACTGGGTTTGTGGAAAGGGGCTGAACACACACTGATCTGAACAAGCTCATGAAGGCACAGTGAGGAGTATATCTAACTCCTCATGGGCCCAGCCGGGCAATCAGAGCATCTATCAGCTCCTGCTTCTTGGTCCCAGTGGTCCGAACCCCAAACTGTTTACAGGCCTCCTTCAGCACGGGCACAGTTAGCTTTCCCAGGGTGCCGTTCTGCACGTGGGCCCTCAGCTCGTCTTCTGGCACCTCCACTTTGGGCTTTTTCTCAGCTCCGCCTCTGACATCAGCTGCGAGAGAAGACATTCAGTCAAAAGGAAAGTCTGATTTTTACTGTACCATAGCACAAAATGACCAAAGCAGTCAGAAAAGTATTTCAAAGTCATCAATGCTGATCAATAACTAGATTAAAATCCCTGGAAATATGGCCTTTTGGGGCAGAACAGAGATGTTTATCTTCAGCTCTGACCTGTTTTGCGTTTGGCAGCTGGTTTGCCCTCAGGGTTGTAGTCCGCAGGGTAGACCAGATCTTTAAACTCCTGAGCCAAAGGACCCAGTCGGTCGTTAATCTGCTCAACCTTTGGCACTGAAACAGAGACAAAGAGAGACAAGACAGTGTGAGACAGAGATGATAAGTGATTGTATCAACCACATGAGGAGCCAGGATCTTTGTTCGCTTGTATGTCTGCATCTTACTGATGAGGTCCTCTGTTTCCTCTGGAACCACCATATCCAGAGCCAAGGCCTCCAGATTCCTGTAATGCTGCTGGATCACTGGATTCTCAAAAGCCTCACTCCTGCGTTACGTTGCAAAGAATAAAAGACATTACAGAAAGGAAACCACTGAACTGATCTTGTTGTTATGAACAGAGATCACACTTGCTTATTGTATTCATTTCATCCCTACGAGTTCATATATTCAACAAGAAAGTGCAGATGAAAATAAATGAGTTACCTTTTTCTTATTAAATTTAATGTATCAATAGTATCTCTCTGAGGTGACTGAAGAGACTTACAGACACATTTTTGCTTTTTAGGAATACAGACTTTGAAAATCTACAGAATCATTTTAAACGTAGACGTCCACATGTACATGGTTAAGGAAAACTAAGCTGTTTCTATGTGTTTTGGCCTTTTCGAACAACCTAAATTCTGCTCTAGGTCACTAAAACGGACATTTGGAAAACTCTTGCCAGGGTGATGTTGTTCAGAAACTTTGTCGTCACTGGCAAACATGGGCAGAAACAACACAGACCCACATGTTGTCAGTGTTTGTAGCATCATTAGCAAATGTGAACTTGAAATATGTGTTATGATATTGGAGTATTTGAGTTTGTACTGTGGCAAAATGGATGTTAATTTGTTTATATTTAGAAAGACACAAACGGACATTGACAATACAATGACTGAAAAGAGTGCCAAAATGGCTGTTGCGTTGTACAATGTTTAACTGACAAAATACCATTAATCAAAAAAGATTCTGCAATCACCTTTCCCTGCCTCATTCATAGTATTTTCTGTAAACTGACCAGAGTTTACAATCCCCTCCCTGTTTCTAATGGCATGCATGTATGTAATGTCCAGTGTACGTGTGGACTAACACCTCTATAAAGCAGTGAACATGTACAGCTACCTGTATTTAAAGCGCAGCTTGGAGACGATCTCCTTCATCTTCTCCACCTGTTCTTGTGAGGCAGATGGGCACTGAGGAGGATCCAGAGTCCGCATGTCGTCAGCATATGGCAGGAAGATGACGTTAAAACCTGATAGAGGCAAGAGAGGTGACATCTGCTCTTGAAATTTATTTTGCAAAAGCAGCTAAAGTTTTGCTATAATATGGTACGCTTTGGAGTAATTAAACCCAGTGGAACTCCATCTGAGCCCAGTAGTCTATTACCTGGTGGTGTAATCTGTACTTTCCCCTCGTCCACCTCTTCTTTCTGTGGCACCAGGGCAACAAATCGAGGTGGATAGTTTCGGCGGGCCACACAGCGACACAGAGCGAACACATTCCTCTCGCTGCACTTCCTCATCAAAGCGGAGAACAGACAAGCACTGCCTGCATGGACAACACAGCATACATTAGAGCTCAAACAGACGAGACAGAGGTTCAGTCCCACTGGGCTGCTGTTCCCTCATGATACAACATTTTAAAATAATAAAACTAAAAAGCATCCATGTTTAAAAGCAGATAACACTCAAGACGAAATATCATAAACATATCAACTGATTCTTCCTTTCAGTTCTGAAGTCAATAAGACACAGGCAGACAAACAGTGCTACCTTTCACTTCACCCTCCTCAGGATAGAGGAAGACAGCAGGTTTGACATGGTGGTGAATTTTGAGCTTTTCCATCGGTTTGAACCCGATCAGAAACATTCCAGGATCTTCAAACTTCTTGATGGCGTCCACCTCTTCCCTCTCCATTACTATCTGCCTCTTACCGTACGTCTACAGCAGATGTTCAGGAGAAAAGAGAAGAACCAACAAAATCACTGAATTAAATCAGATAATGATAGTGATGCTGATCATTACTTGATTTCCAGTAAATCTTGTTCTGGCTGATAAATGTTTCTGTTTAGTTGTTTGTCATCATGTCTATTGGAGGGTAATGGAACATAATTTCATGTATTACTGGGTTGTTACTACACTGTGTAACTTAAAGTGTCATGTAAATATAAGTTTAAATCTTTCTCAAAAACACACTTTGATGATACCATATTAAAATGAGCATATAATGAGACTTCTGCTACCTGGGCTTTCTTTATCTCACTGGGCAGCAGCAGGCTGCCTGTCTGGGTGTGGAAGGTTCGAGTTTTGTTATGGACTGGCTCATTGGTTTCCCTGTAAAGTCTACAGGCTGATGGTTTCCTGGCCAACACAGCTGTTGAATAAATTCCCACAGCTACGTTTATGCCCTCACCAAGACACAGGTTTAACCTAAAGATGGCAGAGAAGGGGGGATGGTGTAAAGAATATGAGAGAGGGGTTGAGTGATTGAAAAGACACAGAAACAAACCACAGTGGATGAAGAAAGCAAAAGACTGAGTGATAAATCATCTGCAGGATTCAAGACAGTGTGAAAAACTTTTAATCTGTCTGGAAATGCCAATGTGTCACCGATCTCTACCTGGCCTGGGTTCTCTTCGTCTGCTCTTTGGCCCACACCCTCTTCTGGAGTCCTTCCAGCTTGTCACTAGGCTCCAGCTGCAGCCCCAACTCGCTCTCATCCTCAAGAGGACTTACAATGTCACGAAAAAAGCGTGAGACATCAAAGCCGCCTGGTTTCATCAGATGCAGTAAGTCTATGACAACACCTTGGAGAGAACAAATGAGTCAAGTAAGTCCATGAAATACAGGCTTAACACAATAAAAGCTGCAAAGTTAACATTTAATGTGAAACTGCACCTGTAGCCTATTTTTAGGCTAAATTATAGAATTCGACTGCGACATTGAAATTTGTCAGCAAAGTTTCCACAGCCAGATTTGATTTTTAAAACCGCACTACAGGTTTTCCTGAGAGACAGCAGCCTTTGCTTCAACATACCGGTCTCTTTGAGGTCACTGGCCTTGGTGCGAGCCTGTCGATCCTTTGTATTGTCGCCCCCATGTGGTTCATCCCTGCAGGTGAAGATCATGAGCCGCTTGTGAGAGAGGCGTAGCTTGATGTCACTGTAGAGGTTGGCGCAGCACCACAGGGCGTCGCCTAATGACGTCTCCCCGCTGCCCATGGTCTCTGCCGCTAGCTTGGCACCTTTTTCCCCCCGGAGAGCGTCTACTTCCTGCACTCGCTTTGCACCTATGGAAAATAAAGGATTGGCAGACACATAAGAGAGTAAAGATGAGGAAAAAAGAACGAACAGGGATGTAAGAGCAATTAAGCAATTTTAAACATTATTAAAGGGGTCAAAAAATGCATTCTGATCAGCGAAGGCTCAAAAAATTCATTGCATAACTTTCTCACAATGCTTTCATTTTAGATAAGTCATGCATTGATGTATATTCAATAAAATCATTATGTTGGTCTATTTTGGGTGTGCTTACTTTTGTGATTTAACATTAGTGAATAACAAAAAAGTGTTGGTTGGTGTTTGTTTCAAAATTGCAGCATCTTACCAGGTTCATCAAGGTCATGGTACACGTAGACGTGCTTGAATGAGTTCCTCGGATTTTTGCTCTGCTCTGTGCCGTAGAAAACTAAAGCCACCAGGTCCCTGTGACTTCTGATGATCTTCTTGGTGTAAACACTGCGCAAAACCTACAAGGAGACAACGCAGACATTATTATTTCTCATGTTATTTCAGTCAAAACAAAAAAGTCTCCTATCCTCCAAAATACTTTTGTGAGGCTTATTTACACTTAGAAATGCTTAATCCAAAAATGGACTGGCCTGTCAAGACAACTTCTTTTATTATATTCTATTTAACTATCTAACAACATAATTGTCATTTTATGCCACTGATTTGATAAGAATATATCATAATAAAGCAAGTACATCCTTTTAGAGACAAATTAACTTTTAATTCTTGACAATTAGACATTGGAATTAGCAGATACTGCATCCAAGAGTTATCATGGTCGAAGTAACCTTTGTAGTTATTCTGGTATCATGTTGGCTAAAATGTCCATGACATTTTAATGTAAATTAGCACAAATGTAAAACAATGGGCAATACTGAAGCCAAAAATTATAATGGTCATTCAAACATACATACATACATTCATAAGTTGATAACATATGAATGGTAAATTATGTGGTAAATGTAACAGTAAACACATGATAATTCAATAATCTAATTATCGTGACAGGCTAATTGACTCAACCTTTACCTAACTTTTGAAATAATTCCAGCACATTTCTTGCAACTCCCAACCATTACCCAATTCAATTTCCGAAAATTTCCAGGTGTTACAGTACAAGGATGGCTGTTACATGAACCAAAGAGGCAGTACACTACAGAGACAAAGCAAAAGGCCGTAAAGAAAACTGGCCATCTTACCTGCATGGTCATGTCAAAGTTGGAGGGCTGTCCGTCTTCTCCTTTGACGAACATTTCCCTGGAAGCATCAACCAAGAAGACTAAACTGTCTCTCCCTGTCACCTTGTACTGATCTCCTGAAAAGACACAGAGCCTGGTTAGTTATTGTGTAACTTTAAGGGTTCAGACTATGTCCTAATGTATGGTTTTAGATGGTATCTGATAACATCGTTAAACCTGTATGTTAAATAATGTGTTAATAACTGTAGTTCACAACACTTGACTGCATGGCATGCAAATGTGGTCAAGTCAGAGTTTAATAACGTCCTCCAATTGGTAAAAAACAGAGTGTAATGATAATGTGGTATGACAAAATCAAAGTTGATTGATGGTAGCGGATAATTTTGACCTATTTGCACTTCACATGAAGTAGTGAAGAGGCTTTCATCTCACCTCCAGATTGCTCTCCTTCCTCCTGCTCTTCCTCCTCATCCTCATTCCGGTAGTATGCGTTCCACTCTGCCATTTGTGCAGTTTCTGGTTCTGTCAAAGGATTCAGCAGTTCAACAGGATGCAACAACAGAACATGAAGTGGGTTAGCTTGAATAATATCTATACTTAGCTACTGTAACAAATAAAAAGTGCCTATTTCGCCCTGACAATTAATAATGGTTAATGATTAGTAATGTTCATTTTTGGTGTGAACATTAAGTTACCAGGGCAATATCTGCGTTAGCAGGCTAGCTTAGCATGTAATTAGCCACTGTTCGTTCCTCAGGTAACTTAAGGTAGCTGATTTGAAAAAAATATATCTTTCTGATCATGCACGCAAACTTTTTGGATTAAAAACATGTTTTTTAAAAAAACATGAAAGTATGTGTATTCGTTGTAGGGGCATGCAGTCAACTTACGGTGGTCTGCTACTTTCTGCCCACAAGTCCCGACTAGTTTCAATGGCTGGCGCGTAACGCGCGTTCAGATACGTGAACGAGCACGCTGAAGAGCGTACGGAGCGAAACGTCATCTATTGGACGCTTGTCTACCAAGCTAAGAAACTGGCCAATCGTAGTGAGGTAGGCGGGGTTTGTTTTAGAGAAAGGCTCGATCCCGGAAGAATGGACGCTCGCTCCTCCGTCATGATGTCAACGCACTTTTTGACAGTCATGTTATTGTTTACAGTGAGAGAGTGACACAGCACCCGGCGTCCTCGGCCTGTTTCTAGTGGATTTATCCTCGCTAACATTACTTTATTTCTTACGTTCAATTTAAATAGTCTGTAGCCTGTGTTTGTAACAGTTCAACGATAAGCTTTTCACTTTGAAAGTTATTTAGAAACTTTTGTTTGCTAGCTACCGGTAAGCAAGCTAACCCGCCGGTCAAGTCTCGTTGGATGTGAGTCAGCTATCTTGACACTAGAGTAGCTGCTGTTGTCATTTTGAACACATCCCTTTTTTAAACATGGACCAAACCGACTCTTATCCAGCGCTACTGTACATTTACGACTTGTCCAGAGGCATGGCCCGACAGCTGAGTCCTGTCATGCTAGGTAAGTTTGTGAAAATAGCTACCTGTTGGTGGGACTAGTGGAGGCCGGAAACAGTGTGAGCAGACCTGTAGCACTTTAAAAAGTCATTCTGACTGAGTTCTATTTTTTTTTTTTTACTCATCACAGGGAAACAGCTTGATGGGATTTGGTAAGTACAGCTTATTACCGGCTTATTTTGTACAAGTCATCTGACAATTCATTTATCTGTTGTTAACAGTTTCAACGGTTTGGTTTGTATTGTTATACGGTGTTTTCGTTTTATAGGCACACCGCTATTGTGGTCCATGGAAAGGAGTATTTCTATGGAGGACAGGGTATCAGCAACTGTCCACCCGTAAGAATCATTCTCATACCTTCCTCAAATACAAAGCACATGCAATGTTACTAGCCCTTTGTCACATTAATTAATGTAAAGGAAAATAAAAGTATTGGTTCGATAAGTGTTTGTCAAAGGCATCTAAACAAGGGGTGTTGCATCCTAGGGTGGCACCCCGCTGGGTGAACCGGACTCCATCGTGGACCTTGGCTCCACTGAGGTGACTGCAGAGCTCTTCATGGATTACCTGACTTCACTGTCAGAGTCCACATATGGGTAAGAGTTGACCACACAGATTTAGTAAAATAAAAATCAAGAAATAAAAACATTTGTATGGCAAAATGTGTAAATAAGCTAACCTGCAGCATTGCAAGATGTTATTGCCTGGAAATTGCCCCAGATGTCTGTAAGCCAAAGTGAATTTTCATTTTGGCCCACAATTCTTGTAGAATGAAAAAATGCACTTTGTCTCCAAGAGAAACAAAAAACAAACAATAAAATAAACAAAGAGGGACACATTTAAAGTCTCACTTCTCCGTTCTTCCTGTTATCTTTCACGATGTCCCTATCTTGTCTTTTCATGCTCGCCCGACGCCCACCCTTCTTCACCCTGTCGGGCCTCACTGTCTTTTCTCTGAAATTTGTCTATGTCTCACTTCTTTCTCTCTCATCTTTTTTCTCCTGGTGCCCAGACATGACAAGTACAACGTGTTTGAGCACAACTGCAATGCTTTCAGCAACGAGGTGGCTCAGTTCCTCACAGGCAAAAAGATCCCATCGTACATCACAGACCTTCCATCTGAAGTTCTGTCCACGTGAGTCCACTCAATTTAATAAGCATGTCAATGATCTTCCTTTTTTTTTCTGTGAGTCTTTTCTGAATCTGTAGTTCAACTATCTCTGGCGATGCCGCAATAGATATGTTGAATTCATAGTAATGTTATCATACTTATTTTCTGAATAGTTGATCATATGGAAGTCTGAAACCAAAATAACCAAAATATTGAACATAAATGTCGGTGTCAATTAATTTATAAAATGTGGCATAAATTAATATTTCTGTTTTAATTGCTTCTGTATTTACCTTTGTATTCATTATATTAACCTAACCATTTAAATGTGCATTTATTGATGAAGTTATTAGTTTTACAATTTTTGTTTTATTTCTTTTGCATTTCCCCCATTTATTCACAAAACATATTTATTTGTGTTGTTTACTTTTTTAAAATTTCTTTTTGAATTCAATATATGAATATCATTCTCTATACTAATTATACCTCCCCATAGAGGTGACACTGAAACAATATTCTATTGCAGTGCAACATTTTTAAAATATTGATATGATACTCAAATAATATTGTTATTTTAGTTATTGTGACACTGACACCTGCCTTTTATATTTCTCCCTGTTTGCTCAATCAGTCCTTTACTGTCTGCTGTGTTTCCTCTTTAGGCCTTTTGGCCAGGCTCTCCGTCCATTACTGGATTCTGTCGTCATAAGTCCTGGAGGCAACAACATAACTGGACAGCGATAGATGGTGCTATGCTCATTAAAGAGAATACTCTTGTTTAAGGGTTTTGGCGAGAGTGGGTGACTCGCCAGTAGTCACCAGTCAGACCCTGATAACACCTGTGGTTACAGGTTGATCTTTGATCTAAGTCACTTTTCCAGCTAACCAGCCATCATATGGATGTCTTCTATCTTCAGTTTTTCAGCCATTCAGTGTCTCCCCATTTTGCATATCTGAAGTGTGCCAGCCACTGGGGCCAGGGGACTTAACAGTTGATTTCTATTCTGGATAAGATAATCAGGTGCAGCTGTGGGTTTTTGTGTGTTTTATAAAGTGGGTGTACTTTGCCTGGTTCAGCCAAATCATTAATAAGTATATCATCAAGATTTGTATTAAAAAAAATATTTTAGAGGATGTGTTCACCCTTTTACACAGCTGTGCTCTTAAGAGGCTTTTGAAAGAATATGACTTGGGGACTCGGGGGTTACAAAATCGGGGGTTACACATGTACAAAATCAGATATGAGAAGGTGACAAAAACATTTTTAGCTGCTTAATATGTGAACATATAATAATTGAAATATGTTGTTTCCTCAGTATATATAGAACTTGGTATATAACTTGCTCTTTTCTTCATCATACCTCAGCCTTATCATACAGCCTTGTCTCTCACCCTTTTTGTCACCATATAATGCCTCTTATAAGATGCTAGTTTCCCCTCCACTGCCACCTTGTAGTCATTCAAACAGGTTTTTGTTTAGCATGCACACAAGGGTTTCCAGTTTTTACGAGCACAGCTATTTATTACAATTTATCACAGTCCTCCTGATACCTGTCAAGTTATGCTTCATTTTGTGTTTTTAATGTGTGTTAGCAGGTTTTTTGCACTCCTCTAAATGTGTTAAGCTACATTACTCCATCAGGATCTGGATCTGGATCAGAATACAGATCTATCTATCTATCTATCTATCTATCTATCTATATCTATATATATATATATATATATATATATATATATATATATATATATATATATATATATATATATATACACTCGCTGAACCGTTCTCTTAATCATTCCTCTTTTTAAAGCTGTGTTATTTAGTGCTTTGATTCTTCCCTTGTGATCATTGACATGACAGGACTGCACGTTAAAGGCAAGGCCAGAGTTAAGAAGAGTTTAAATGGTGAATACAGTAAAACAGTTCTGCTGGCCTTTCTTTGTATTCAGTGTTTTAGAAATTACAGTTTAAGCTTATCTAAAGGGTTATCCTTAGTGTACACGTGTGTGATCTCTGAGATGCTTCACTCAGGAACATCTGCATCGTACTGTGTGTGCAATTGTACAGGACCAATTATTTGAACATCTTCAGTTGCTTCACTTGCCAAGACTTGATAAAGTTGAAGTTTTGTATAGTTTGTATTTACTGGCATGGTAAATATTATATACAGCCACAGCCACTTACCTGTATTACTGCAGAGCCTTTAAGCCCTCCTTATAGAAAAACATATATTGTTAATGCCATCAGTGTCTTTACTCTGAAGTTATTCTCGTATCAGGACAGTTAACTTCCTGAATAGTTACCACTAGTTAACATTTTGAATATACTTGATGTTTAACCGAAATCCTGTGCTTACACATACTTGATCAAGTTTAACAGGTGCCTGCAGGTTGTTAAAACATATTAAATGATCTTCCATTGTTATTTAACATATGGCCTCTAAAGTCATTTTTAATTATTTTAAATTGGACTGTTTAATGATTTGGCTTTATTTCTTGCACTTCAGTGAACTTGTTTGACAAAACGCCTGTCCTAGATAAACTAAACTTCCTTTTTAATGACCTGTCATACCGAGAAACCGATGGAGAACTTCCATATTATTTATAGCAACTTATAACTTGAAAGGGCTCATTAGTACTAAATGTAATTTGTAGTACAAGGTGCACTTTGTGAAATTTGTATGACATTAAAATATTCTTTATTATTAAAATTGTTGTGCTGTGAACTGATTTGTGTTAAAGAACGGCTCATAACCGCTCTCGCATTTGAAAACAACTACAGAAATGCAAAGCGTAATGAGCTGTCATTTCAATGAGTGCGGATTAGTAAGATATCAGGAAACCATCCTCACTTGATTTTTGTTCATGCAGTATGAAGAACAGCCACAGGAGGTCACTACAGGATCACTTTGGACCAGCTGTGGCAGGTAAATCTCGAGTGTGTTTGTGTTTATAACTGACGGGGGAATTAGTGGTAACTTTGACATGCTTGTGATCTGTTGCTGTTTCACATATCACCTGGAAAAATTTTGCATGTGTTCTGTAACTGCTGTCAGAGTGTCTGTGAGGACAGGAGGAGCTGCTGATGGTGAAACCACAAGTGTGCTCTCAATCTCCTGTCAGTAGACTGGTAATCATAGCAGTGGTTTTGGAGTAAATTCCCATCAATAACACACAGTATTTACTATTAACAAGGAGTTGGTAAACTTAAATCCATATTGTCTAATTATGATGTTTCACTCGTTCATGTGCTCCCACACAGAACTTGTCTTAAAGTTTTTGATTTCAGGAGGTATTGTTGGTTCAGTGTGTTCAGCATTTAGCCAAGCCCATTAATGTCCCTGCTTCTCGGTATTGTGTTTTATCCAAAATAATCAAAGATCCAACATTTCTCTGATACAAACACAAGTCAAACCAAAGCCTCAACGGAATTTTTACAATCTTTAATATTTCATCTTCAAAAGTGGCATCAGTTACTAAACAATCTCCTGCAAAGAACATTTCTAGAACATTTTGGGTATAAATGTGTTGTTTTGTAATAACAAGTACAAGTACGTACTGTATTTACACATTTTTGCTACATAATGTATATCACACCAATACACTTTGGATTTACTTGGCTGTCATTTATATTTATACATTTATAATAGCTCTGTTCTCTCATATACTCTTTTGTTAAAAAGACACTATAAGGTACTTCACAACCTGCAGAGGTTCATAGTGTCAAAGTGCGATGAATTCACTCACTTCACGATAAGGTCACACTTTATAACCATCATCAATGAATGGTAAATTAATAGTTAATTAAGCTTAAGTTAACTATTATGTTTTTACTTTAAACAATCAATGAAATTCTTTATAAAACATTTAGTAACAAGTTGTTCATTGTTAAGTTGCAACTGATTTATATAATACATTGTAAATGTTTAATAAATACTGTGTAGTTAATAAGCTTTTTCTGGATGCCCTTTATAAAGTTGAAATTGATTTATAAACATTTAGAATAGGTTAAAGGAGACCTATTGTGCTTTTTCATTGTTTTATAAATGTTCTTGTGCGTGTAAAAGATCTTGGAAGTCCACACCAAACGACGCTCCTCTCTCCCACAGAATACACTGCTCCTGAAACACCTCATCACACAGTCTGCCACTTAATTACGTGACTTTGTGACATGACATTATGTCACCATGCCATACATTTGCATAATTTATGTCTAGTGACTAGTTTGTTGGAATTATTCTTTTAAATGAAGGTTTGACTCAGGTACATTCATAAAAAAGCCTAGGTTAACATAATAGGTCAACTTTACTAAATGGTTTGAATAGAATTTCATTATTTATTGAAGTCAAATAGGTATTCACTAAGGTTTGATTAACTATACATTTCCCATTTATTATTGGTCATTATGAAGTGTTACCAACTATTTGTATTGCAGTTCAGCAGTGTCAGTCCAGTGTTCTTCTACGGCACTGAATATCACAGTCTACGCTGTCTGTTGAAACAAATTGCTGCATTTTCACATATGTTTCACTGCCAATCAAATTTACACTCAGCACTACTTGTTTTTGCACAATGTCACTATTGTGTAATCACACAGTAGAAACATTATCAATGGTGTGAGACAACCAGTCTGCTTTATAGTCACTTTTTCCTACACCACAGTTCATTTGTGTCACTGTGTTTTGCCACTAATGTGAAACCCCAATGTAATATTGTGACATACGGTACAGTACAATAGGCCTGCTTTATCCTCTTCTATTGCACATCAGAAAATTGCACAACTCAGCTAATAAAGATTTCTCTATGCATCGTGTTTCATGTTACAAAAAACATGAATTAATATATTCCATTAAAATCTGACATCAACACCAGTTCTAATAAATAGTCTTAGAATTAAAATGACTTTGTTCATACAGCCCTTATTTAAACAAAATACATAGGAAATGCCAATAAATAAACATATTTACACATTATTCATAAATAAAGCAGAACACATGATTTCAAATGAAGTTTGCACTACATACAACCTAGAAAATGTAATGTGTTCAAAAATATGGAATCATAATGTACGCAAGATGTCAAACATTTATCAGTAAAAGATGAAAACAAAAAAGGTTTGTTTGATCTACAAAGAACAGAGGGGTTCCGTTGTACAGGTAGAGAAGAGAAACACTGGAAGCTTTCGTTCTCAGCGAAGACCTAAACTATTGCTTATAAAAACTGATTTTGTGCCTCTAAACCAGACTCATGACAACAAGCATAGAGAGGAATTTAAGCCTGCCCAGGATCCTTTGCTGCACTGGTAATCAGAGACAGTCAGAAATCACAGACATGGTGAATGTTTGCAGCAAAGTGAATTAAAATAAAAAAAATCAGAAGAGACGTGTTCAGTGAAAAAGAGACAAGATTATAGAAACAACATCAGTCACAGTGCTCTAAATGTCACTTATTAAAGATATAGGTCACTCCAAAAAAAAAAATTCAGTCATTATCTACTCCTCCAAGTCTCTAAAAGAGATCCCAAACTGATTTACAAAGATTTTAAATCACACCCCTTTTAAAGTAGAAATCTTCATTGTAGCTGCTAAAAGCATTTGCACGCATCAAATGTTGAGGGTGTAATGAACTCCGCTTTAAATCAATTTGAGATCTCATGGCTTCTGGAGACTTGCCTTAAGCTGAATAAGCTGTATGGAGCCATTTTATTTTTCATTTTTGAACATTTTAAAACAAGTCCCCGACTTTCCATCGACATGAGGGTGAGAAGATAATCACTGAATTTTCATTTTTGGGTCAACTTATCCTTTAATATGCCAACATATCGTGTGGATAGTTAAAATCTGAGAAAGAAAGACTTGCATGTTTGTGTTTTTTAGTGGATTTGAAGAAAGGGCTCAGCCGGCAGCAAGATGCTCATAAAACATCACCTCTTGCGAGCTGTTTTTGATGACTGTGTGTAGCTTGCTTGTCAATATGGAGTGGCAGTTACAATCACGTATCTCTGTGATCAACTATCCTGGTGGACGGTGAGTGTTTGGGTGTGACCACTCCTCAACTTTCAGTTCCTTTTTTGCATTTTGCGAGTGCAATTGCGATTGGCAATTTGGTAATTGGAGGGGTTTATAGCTCCAGTCTTAAACCTCCCAAACTGCTACAATAAATTTACACCACATGTCTTAGGCATTTAAAATGATGACGACTCCGAATTTCATTACGTCAGTATGTCAGTACTCTCACAATAGCCAATGAAAGAGACATCCCTGAGCAGCTGACTGGGTTGTCAAGCAACTGTGAACAACCCTAGCCCCTCAGGCTAATGTTACCTAGCATACTACTGTTGACAGATAATACAACTAACTAAAGTCTTGTGTCCGGTTCTCACTGAAGATGGATAAACCACCATGATCGCGTCTGCCCCACCATTTTCTCATTCATCTTCTTATCTTACGGTTTTGTTTATTTGTAATACAGCAAAGTATTATCATTACGACACATCTGCATTTGCATTTGTTCTTGGCTCCGTGTCACCTCCTTTCATCTGTTTGCTTGAATCGTAACCGGTACAAAGAACTTCACACCTAACCAAATAAAAAAAAAAATAGCATCGTAGAATCCTCTGTGCTCTGTTCGCACAAATATTACAGAAGTTTAGGGAAGGATTTTCGTACACACGTGCAATTATCAACAGTTCACTTCATTTTGCAGTTCCTGAGGGTGTTGCAGCCATAAACTTTCACCAACAAGTACGATGGAGGCGTTGCATTAACTGTTGCATAGCGGCAGTGTCCTTTGCTGTCCAGGCCTTGGAGACAAGATGCGAAATGTTTAACGCTCCGGGTCCAGAAATGCCTCAGCGAATCCCCCTGCAATGGTGCCTGGGGGCTAGAAATTACACAGAGGCATCCACACATGTCCATACACTCTGAGTTATGACCCAGACGGTTCAGTAGTGAGAGACCCAGATCCACAGTGACTTCTTCCCCCAAGGAAGGAAAACACGCAGCCACGTACGTTTGTTTTTCTATTTTCCTCTTCTCTCCCCTCCCATTCTCTGCTTTTCTAAAGAGTCGCAGCCTCTGGCTCTTTCTCTGCCCCTCTCGTTCCTCCTCTCCTTCTCTCTAGTCGGGATGGAGGCTGATGGAAGCTGACATGATGGTGGCATTGTCCTCACCATCGAGTTAATGTGACCCCGGGGATGCTGTCCCTGTATGCTTGGCCTGATGGCACAGAATGCAAAGCGCTTCATTGTTGTGAGAGGGTGGGAGAGGCCGTAAGGGGAAGGAAACAAAACGAAGAGAGAACAGCTGTGCATGGAGGTAGACCCGAGAGATGCAAAGTAGTTGAGGTGTTTGTACAAGAAGAACAAGGGAATTTCTGTAAGAACTGCACTGAATGGCATCTACGGGGCCTGGAAATGACCTGAACTGTGTTACCTTGAGATGATTTACGATTATACAGATTACATACGAGTTTATTTGATGTAACTTTTACATTTTCTAGATTAAATCCTAATCTGAATGCCTTTTCTGACTGATTATTTTGTGATCCAGTAAAGTGGTTGCTATTTCACAGAAATGTAAACTGTATGGATGTTTGAGGATGTCGTTATACAATTTAACAGTGGTCAAGTACTGGATCTGTAGTCACATTTTTATGGTTACAGATGGAGAATTTAATGGCATTTTAATGGAATTTTTATGCCAGACAATAAGCAACTGGGGTACCGCTCAAAACCCTTGTGCTCCATTCATGCTTTATAGAGGCTGGATTTTTACTGCTCCATACAACTAATTGAGCATAGCAATGAACAGCCTAAATAATATGTAGCCTGGCGCTGATATTTTTGGCATCAAAATCAAACTCTATGACGTCTGAAAGCAAAAACAAAGAATTTAGCAAAGAATTGTATTAAAATACTGTAATCCCAGGGCTCCAAGGCAACATGCGTCCCAAAATCTGCCAATTGCAACTTAACTTTTTCATTGGTGCGGCTAATATTCAGCAAGCACTTTAAAACATCAGCACTTATAAACTTATTTTAATTTCTTGTTGCATGCGCCGTAATTTAAACATTTATTCAAGTTTACAATCATTTACATGATTTGTTAGGTAATTCAATAAAAATGTACTAAATTGTGTGCTCATGCATTTAAATTAATAAGTGAGGTGCACCAGTATAACCAGTGAAAACACTAGTCTGAAAATCTGAATCTCATGTTTCTGTTCAAAGGCAGATAAGTTTATCTTTTATTTATCATTGAGATATATTAACCTTTTATGTATTATTCTATTTAATCTGTGTGCAGGTACCTGCTGAATGCAGCAGTGACTTACTAAAGTAATTTAGAGGAACAGTTCGACATTTGGGAAATTTTGCTTATTCACTTTTTGCTGGGACTTAGATGAGCAGATTGATACCACACATGTCTGTGTGGTAAATATGTAGCTACAGCCAGTTAGCTTAGCTTAGCATAAAGAATGGAAACAAGGGAAAAACACCAAGCTTGGATCTTTCCAAAGGTAACAAAATCCGCCTACCAATTCAAAATCTAATTGATCAACACATTTAACTCGTATCTTGTATATCTTGATACAACAAGACTCCAGGGAGTTATTTTATTGTGTTACATTTGTTTTGTTACTTATTAAGCATACAATTATGAGACTGGTTTCAATCTTCTCCTCTAATTCTTTGCAAGAAAATCTTTAGGTGTATTTACCACTTTTTTTCTTTAATTCTTTCATTTGAATAGAGCAGTGAATGTGTTTTGAGGGAGGTTTTAGCGCTGTGTTGCAGTTCCGACTGGTTGCCAATACGAGTAAAAGATTTTCAGTGTACCTTCGAATTTAAGTGAATGGTTCCTGAGGTCTAACTCTTCCTACATCTAATCTATCTATGTTGCAATAAACCGTGTTTACATCAAATGCAGCAACTGAAAATAGCTGCATGTTTGCACTGATATTCTCTTTTAATTGACCATGTCAGAAAGCCTGTGCTCTGGATGCCGGTTTGGCCGGCTCCGGGCTCATTGTGGAATTTTTTAAAAGCCCTATTTGACCTACTGTACCTAAACTTACTTGGCTAACACAAATTCACCGACAGGAAACCAACATGTAAAACCTTTCCATAGACTAAATCAACCTAAAGCCTGTACAACCACAAACTCCCAACAAACCACAGTATACTCCCAAAACTGCTGAGAATCTGTCACAGCCGTGTGAGCCTGAGAAAATTATCTTTCAGTTACAGTCTATAAACATTGTGTGACCCTTGTTGGAGTCCAATACTAATCTTTTCAAGCATTATCTGTCAGAGTGGTTGTTCTGCTACGCTGTTTTTCTCCTGAATCTCAATGTTTCCACCAATCAAAACTTCTCTTTGCATCTGAATGTGTCTCTCGGTTTAATATCCCTCATCTGTTGGGCCAACAGTCCCAAACTCTGGCATTTAGCTAACACCAAAGACTCTGAGTATGCTAAAACACCTCTTAGGCCTCGGAGCTCAGACGGTCACCTCAGTCGTACTGTGGGTGGAGTAGCTCTTCTGCCTGGTGTGGTGGTAGTAGGGGGGTTGAGAAGGGTGTTGCCCCTGTGGGTGCTGCCCCTGTGGGTGCTGCCCCTGTGAGTGCTGCCCTTGTGGATGCTGCCCCTGTAGATGCTGCCCCTGTAGATGCTGCCCTTGCCCTGCCCCGCCTCCAGCTCCTCCGTACATGCCTCCATAGGGATGGTTGAAGAGATCCGGCATATTTTCTATGCTCTGCTGCCTGCGGGTAGAGTAGGCATGTCTCCGGGTGGAGCTGTGCATGGAGGAGGAGGAGGTTTGCCCCGGGGCGGAGGCCTGTCTGTGGACGTGGCGGCCAGTCGGCTCCCAGGCTTTGAAGGCTGAGCTGGTGAGCAGCGGGTGTGTGGTGGTCTTTGGAATGCGCGAGTGCTCCAGGTGGCTGGAGGGGATGGAGATTGAGAGGGGGGCGTGGAGGTCGTGGTGCGCTGATATGGGCTGGTGGTGGTGGATGTACGACTTCTCTTTGGGTGGTAATGGCACTACAGGCTGGAAGGCAGGAGGCGCCACAGGTTGGTACTGGGTGAAGTCCATGAGTGGGAAGCTCTTGTAGTAGCTACGAGACGCACTGTGCGCTGTAACAAAGAAAGGGGTGGGTGAGGAACAGTTACAGATCATTCGTCAGTTGTAAAGTTACACAATCTTTTTGGTTTATTAAAGCTTATGTCTAGTCTCATACCAAACCCATAAATTTGTTTTTTATACAGTCTAATGAGAGATTGCCTGCCTGGTGCATTCTCCAAAAACATTTCTAGCGTCTGGGTTTACCTCCTGTTTGTGTGGCCCACTGAATACGCACATAGTGTTTGTCGTGTTTCTCCTGCGGGCCCTGTCTTCACGGTGTGATGACATCACAGCTTTTTACATTCCTTTCTTGGCTCAAAGAAAGTTACAAATATAAATAATAAAGTCATAATTGACCTTGTTTGCCAGGTCTTTTATAATGATGGTTGACGGAGAAAATGGTTTTTGCTGAAAAACTGGGAAAAATTGGAAGCAAGGCTCAGCGCGTTGTCGTATCCTGGTTTTAATGATACATCCGTGTTTTAAACATCCACATAAGTTTCCAGGCAGACTTTCTGTTTCAACTTTGACCTACCTACTTTATGTAGTTGTGCGCACACAGTTTTCCTGTGAAATGATGGAGACAGGCACTGCAGGTGACTGTAGGTATGCTTAATTTTGGTTTTTACCTCCAAATAAAAGGATTTAGATAATCTGGAAAACACTTGCTATGCTTTCAATCTGTCTGACCATCCGACTGCTCCATTCTCATCCTGTCATTGTTCATTGTGGCAAGGTTACATGTTCCCAAATCTCACAACTACTCATGAGGTCGATCGGCAAAGATGATATTAAGAATGATAAGAATGATATTCCAATATACTGTATGCACTGTTTATAACCCTTCACAATTAGGCCAGTAAAGTAAACATGCTATATTTGGCCTCTTAAAACTTGTTTATACTTTAGAGTCATATTAAATTTGTCACAGTCTGTTGCAGCTCTGAGTCACATGCAGAAGTAGCCTAAAATGAACTGTCAATGTGCAAACACAGAGTTTGTCATTGTAGGAGCACTGATGACTGAATCACACTTAATCCACGATGCATTTATGCGAGAACCTCCCGGCTCCAACCTGTCAGCAATGTCATCCTCGTTTGCTCCTCAAAGTATTTTAGAAAAACTTTTAAAGGGAGGCCATGGACGGTTTAAAGAAGAAATTACACATTCTTCTTTTCACAAATGAAAACGTGCATTCTTAAAGCTCCGATTGGTCACTTGAAAAAATCCAACCCAAAAAAACATCACCTCTTCTTTGACAGACATGTCAATGGCTAGTTTGATACATTTAAGGAGTTATTTTAGCTTTTTTGGTCCAATAAATACATACATAAACAAAGCTGTTAAATGCCACAATCATACAAACACAAGCAAAATAGCTGTTATGAACGTACCTCCGCGTGAAAATGCCACCCTGGCTCAGCAGTTATTGCTCTTTGCTGTGGGTGTGTGCTATGTGCTAGCATTACTGGGATAGCCACCAGTCTGTTGCTGCTGCAGTGACTTGTTGTTCTGTGGCTCAGTGGCTGTGTACCATGGCTCCATTAAGGGAAATCTGGATACAGCGTTGGAGGCGGAGCCATGTTTATTCCTATCAAAGCTGCTCAGTGGGGCGTGAAGCCAAAAAAAGTTTGACTTCCGCACTTGAACTGGACTAAAACAAGTTAATGGTGCGGCTCTTTTAACTTTTTCTGAATGTTATCCAACAGAATGCCTCAAGTTGTGATGGTAAAACAAGTCATGTCACTGGGGTTGTGACCCTAAAAAAATCTATCCAGCTGCTTCTTTCAAAATGCAAGCTAACGTGACGTTGTTAATACCTGGCTCAGCCAGTTTGTCAGATTGGCTTTGTGGATGGATACTGTTCCGGAGAGCATTATCAACAAACATGGCTATTGTTAGAATTCTCTAAGCGGTCAAGCTCTCACTGTGGCTGCTCTCTTCCATTCTGGTGCGACTGGGTCGCTAATAGCTTTAGCAGTTTATCCTTGTTGCTTCCTGGGAAACTCTGGTCATGTGCCTTGACAGGTACACACTTAGACAGGCAAGCAAGGCTGTCCAATTGTTTAACTCGACCAAATCATAAGATTGGATGGGTTTATTACGGGCCTGTGGCAGGCACAGATTCATGATTTTTTTTTTTTTTTTTACATAATATCCCTCGCTTTAATCATTAGAATACACAATTGCTTAGCTTAGCTACAATATTAGCATATGGTGGCTATTGTTAGCAAAATGATAGTAAGAAACAAAAAACAGTTAACAATATGATCAAATATGAGCAGAGAGATGATTTTGGATGTAAAACTAGATGCACAGCATGGAGTAAGTGAAAGTTGAGTCGGAGATAGTATAGAAAGCAAGTTGAATGACAAAATAATACAAAAATAGAAAAGCTGTGCCCAATAGGAAGGGTCAGTATGAGCCAAAGAAGTCGTGCGTTTCTCACATTACAAATAAATGCAACTATATCGTTCATAAAATTTGAAATTGGGGGGAAAAAATTACTTTAAATGAGTGGAAAAGATAACATACAGAGAGAATCTGAAGAAGGAGAAGGGGAAAGCTAGTGATTAAGTTATTTCCATTTGGTGTGTGCCCTGAAGGTAAATACTCGCGGTATTCCTCTTGTGCTGGCAGATGAGAGGGCGGGAGGCATGGAGACTGATGACGAGCGCAATGGAGATGATGGATGTAAAGGTATGTGTGTCAGGATGCGGGGACACAGCAGTGACGGTTTATAAATACCCTTGCCCTGAGTCCGGAGTGTGCACGTGGGCGTGCATGTGTGTCATGGGCTAGCATGAATGTCACAGAGAATTATTTAAATAAAATAAAAACTGAGGTCATCGCCACTAGCGTCCTGGCTACATGAGCAGTAACCTTGTCTCTGTGTGTGTTTTTACGATGGGTCCATTAACAGTAGCTGTTTTTTATTTTTCACTTATCTTATTCAAAAGTAGGTACTAAAGGTACTGTTTCAAATCAAAACTTTGAGAGATAATTATTGATATATAGTTATAAATACACTGAGTTAAAAATGGACCCGCCTCAGGGTCAATATAGCACAGACTCGATACTGGGTTATCTTTATCCAGCACCAACTGGGTGTGTGACCCTGTGTCAGCGTTATGGTGTTAATTTTACCCAAGTACCCATGGGTTGAAACCACCCAACAGAAGGGCTGTTTTGATCCATTAACCCAGTAATGTAAAAATAACACTGAGACTTGATTACTGCATGAAGTAAGCCTGGGAACTGGACAAATCTGTGAGCTAATGTTCAGACAGATTTCTCTGCGACCTGGTTTGCGATGGCCCGGTCACAACTATTTATCTAATGTGGGCTGTGTTTTGGTACATTGACTGACAAAGCCGCACCAGATTTGAAAAGCGGCAAATCTGGTGAGGCTGCCCAAATCTTTTCGCCAAGAAGGCCAAAACTGAAACTTGGACCACGGGCCAAAAGCAAGCATCTGTTAAATGTGTTATTAAGATACAAAATGGTACTTTACATAAGCACTGAAGGCAAGTAAGAAAAAGGGATTGTGTGATTTATTTTGTAAGTCTGATCTAAATTGTTGTCTCCTGGGTTTATGACTCAAGAACAGGTGGAAAAATAGGATCCCAAGTTCCCTTAATTGACTGACTTCCTGCATAAAATGTCGCTCCGCCCACTGTGTGCAGCTTATGAAAAATAATTTGTAATTTGGGATCCTTTGTATTTAAAGATACATTTTTTACCTTACAAAATATAAAACCGCATGAACTTTTATATATACTCAATTACTGTTTTTTGTGCTCATGAACTAGGAACCTTACCTCAGGAGCTACTGTAAAGCACGTTCATCTGTCGAGGTGTAAAAAAGTGTAAATATATTTCATGTACAGTGTGTAAAGAGCGCTGTTGCTTGAAAAATCTACCTTGACGAGCGATGATTTGCCTTTTGGCTCGCTGGTAGAGGATTGTTTTGTTCTGGTGGGACGCCTGGGGTTGGATGTCGTTGTGTACACTGTAACACCGACTACTACTCAAGGACAACAACGTGTGACCGACCTTTGTCATCCGTACAGTCACCTGGTAAAAACCCTGCAGCCTCTTTTCATGACTGTAGTAGCTTTGCACCTATATGACAAATCTCTTACAAAACCACTTCTGAGTCACTACAAAGCAGTTAGAGACCATACTAATAGTGACCCAAAGGACAATGTTCAAAAAAGTGAAAATTTGTTACGCTTAGGAAAGTTGTGCATTAGTTAAACAATTGGATTTGGTGGATTTGTGTCCATATGTGCTACTGTAAACTAGTAGATTGGGATTAATGCAATCTTGACAGTGCTAACCAGCTAGCCCCAACCTTTCCCGGTCCAAGGCTCCTGTGCTAACAGTGTAAAGACTAACACACCCATGATCACTGAGCTCTTAGTCTGAGCCGCTAACTGCACATCTATCTATGTTAATTAGCTAAGGGCATCTACAGGTAGCAGCAGTTAGTAGCACTTAGTTGTCACTCTGGTCGTAATGCACCTTTAAAGTAAATGTCGTAAAAAATATTGATGTCAATTAGTCATTCCTAAATGCTGATTAAGGCAGCCAATATTAAGACATAGCTTTTTCTGTAACACTTTATAAGAAAAACAATGAAATGCTTAAAAAAACAACTTATAAAGCATTTGTAAAGCTTTACATACATCAGTTACAATTTTCTAATGCTCGCCTGAGTACTTTTTATAGATGAATTACAGTATTTATTAATCTGTTATAAACAACAGTTGCATATTTACAATAATACATAAATAAATGGTTGATAAAGAATTGTATTGTTTGTTAACAGTTTAATTAAATATAAATGTGTCATTCAATAATGTTGGTTATCATAAGGTTACCACTTTTTCTATGTATTTTAGTGTGCTAATCAGATACCGAAACATTTTTCCTAGATATGAAAATCCCATGTAAGATTAGTGAGTATACAGCTGTCATAAGTCTCAGAAATCATGACAAACTATGTGCAAAGTGTTTGGAAAATTACTCTAAATTAGGTTAAAGTTTTATTTTGTATAGATAAAATCAAAGTGAGGACATTGGAGGTATGCTCCCCAGTCACGCAGTTTTCATCATGTTTGCCCCAGTAGTTTCCTCCTGCCTGAAAGAGCTCCACTGCTGCTCCCAGAGGCTGTGTTACATGAAGTACATGTATTATAGAGCTCTGTCCTTGGCAGTGACCTGAGCTGTCTGCTAAAAAATATTGTGGCACGTTCTCAGATTTAATAAAACCGCAGTGTTGTTGATATGTATAACAATAAAGGCGTTTCAGTGCTATAATTAAACCTATAGTGCAACTGATTGGACAGTTTGTAAAGCCATGGGGAACTGTAAAGGAAAACCCTAGATTACATCAATCTCACTCAGAGTCACTTACACAACAGGAACAGCATGGTCTCCTCTATAAGATCGCCTCCCAGTTTGCCAAGAGGCAAAGATTCCTTCATCACCTGACAGCTCCTGTACTGCCATCCTACTGTACTTTAAGGTCACTGTGTCGGTTGGAGTCAGCATCACCTTGTGCGTGTCTCTGTCGCCGACTTACCTACAGCTTTGAGGGAGGTATACTTGTTGAGTCCCACTGTGCTGTGGTTGCTGTGCGGGTGTGGCAGCCCTTGTCCGAACGGCCCGTAAGCTGAGTTATTCAGATGGTACTGTTCTGGTGAGAGACGGGCAGAGAGAGAGGCAGAGTCATTGGTAGTGATCACATTATCTTTGTGGTCTAGATCAGAGTGTGCGTCCTGTCTCATACATACAATTCATATTGCTTTTTCCAGCCTTCTTCCGTTCTATAGATGATGTAACCATTCTATAGTAGCCATATTTAGATGGTAAATAAATAAATTGTGGCTTTGAAGCATGGCTGGATTAACCCCTTAGGAGGCCCTGGAGCAGAAATGAGCTGTGGGACCCGACTGACCAACATTTCCTTCCACCCTGTGCAGTCTGGAAGCACCCTGTCACCTTCAAGTACCCTGTGTGTACAGAACACACTGCAGACTACACATGGCAGCCTCATTGTAATTTTCCTACAGCCCCAAATCCAACACACACTCATGTGCAGCATGTGAGCACAATTTAGAAGAAGAAGAAGAAGAAGAAGAAGAATCTTTATTTGGTCACATATCATCCAATGCACAACATAGTGAAACTGGTACCCTGTATTTAACCCATCCCGAGGGAGCAGCGGGCAACGTGTACGCACCCGTGGAACAACTCCAGATCTTAATCGGAGCCTTTGTTCGAGGGCACTGTTCATATTTGATCAGCACTGCCTTGTTTAACAGTTTGATCAGAGTTTTTCACCCACCTTTTTCACAGTACAGAAACAATATGGCGGCGATACTGCAACTGTGAGTATTTGTTTCGTAACACCTGTTGGTCATCTGTCGGCTCTCTTTGGACTCCTGGGGGCTCTGGTTATAGGCAAAGTGGAGAGAAGTTTAATATTCTCTGACGCTGATTGAAAATTGGCAAAGTTCCAGTTCAAATGTCCGCACCTGGAAATAAGTCAGTGATTTCACTCCACCTTTTTTCCACCAGCAAAATACAACAACACAAGTACATTGCAAGATAGAGAGATGTGATCCAGTCGGATCTAAGCTGTGGATGTTGCTAGCCTCGTTCATTACCTCCTATGTCATAGCTTTAAAGCCCATCATTAGTTGTACTGGGAATCCTTCAGGTGGGAATGTGCAATGAGTAACCCACCACACAAACGCTGTATTAACGTGAGTTTAAATTAATCTCCCCTTTAACTTAGAGGCTGGTGACTTTCGGGTGAGACAGCGGCCCCTACCATGAGAGCCAGCCAGTCCCATGATAGCTGAAGTGAGGTTAATAAACAATGGAACAAACTAGCTGAGAGAGTGAGGCCCTGGCTATTAGCATTAATGAAGTCCACTGATGCAGTCAGCGCACTTGATGTCAGCCCTGGGGAGGGATGGACACACATGAAGTGCTCATGAATGTCCAAATCACACACACACACACACACACACACACACACACACACACACACACACACACACACACACACACACACACACAAACAACATGGTTTAGAAAGTCATCTTGACTCGAGCAACAGAATCAGTGTGTGTGTGTGTGTGTGTGTGCCAGTGCCCCTGTTTGTGTTCACTTGATGGATCTTTTTGACTGAATGAAACAGTTAAGTGTATTGACATGCTCAGCAATCTGGTTCGCAGTGTACAAGTACACTTGTGCCAAAGTGTGTGTGAGTGTATCAGGGTGTCCCAGTGGGAGAAGCACAGCATCAGGGACGAAAGATTTCATCACATCTGTGACTGTCAGTGCCAAGAAAGAGGTGTATGCGGCACGACTTCTGAATACTAATGACTGCAAACACACAAGAGAAAGAGTCATGTGTGGTTCAGATGACGAACAGAGACAGAGAGCTGGTGAAAGAGGAAGAAACATGGAGGATGGCAGGTTGCTGGTGGAATAAATTATTAGATGATGCTGAAGCCAGGTGGGTGGAGAAATGTCAGGAGTTAGTCTTTACAGTAACAACATTTACAACTCTGAGCCTCTACCTTAATCACTGTCACATACACACACACATACATGTGCTGTGTGCTGTGGTTTAAGCTGATTAACCGTGGAGTGTGTGTGTGTGTGTGATCAGTGTATCAGCCAGTGTAATACAGCGGTGCTGACCTCTCACCAAGTGCCAGATTAGCGGATTATGAGGAAAACCTCCTCTTCACACTGTCATCATAATCATAACTACCCATCACTATTTACATCATCATCTTTCACGGCCTCATTGCGTATCGTTCCTCAAGACATCACTGGAGCAACAGTAATTAACTGACAAGTTATAAGACACACTGGTACTGTACAATATAATCACTGGTTACCGTGAGAAGAAAATCAGAGTGTGTGAGTGTGGATTTTAATTCGATATTTTACATAATTTTTCTGTAGTACCGTCACACCAAAGGAAGTAAACCTCAAACAATCATCCTTTTCAAGTGTTTTCAGTGTATTTTACTTGTGAGATTGCTGGTAAACAATAAAAAGGCTGTGAAATGGTCATCTTTTATCAATAGTTTAGATGTGATGTCCTATTTTTGTTGACCAGCATTTAGTACCATTTTACACCAAAATTCGTGTCTTCGTGCAGTTCTTTTTAGAGCGATAAATCTGCTAAAATAGGGCAAATGACACCTTTCCCATTGCCAGGAGGGGAGTTTGCCTTTCTGTTTTTTTCTGGTGTGTCAACTTCGACCTTACAAATTGTCTGAAAACTGAACCATAGAAGCAGCAAACCATATACTTCATCATCAAACTCTGCACCCACTGAAGAATGGAAAGTAGACGGACAGAAAAGTAACAAGCCAAAGTCCTTAACTTCAACGCAAATCATACCATTGTGCCAGAACAGGGGTGGAAATTAGCATGTCCACCAGGGTGATATTTTTCCGTCACAGCCGATGATCTGGAGCCAAAAACACCCTTGATTACTGTGGAATCACTTGACCTGGGAATGAAAGCCAATTGAACTCTTTCTCACTGAAGACAAAAGCCAGTTTTTTGTCCTAAGTGGATGGAGTATAAATTACAGAGGATTGTTAACATATTTTTTTATTGAGCTTTGGAAAAACAAACAAACAAGGGTTTAAGACATGAGAGTTTTATCTCCTAAAACTTTTTATCTTAAGTCCCGCACTCCATGAACAAACTTTCAGTGATGCACACACAAACCTAAATCAGAATGCTTATGTTGTAGTAACCATGCCCAGGTGCACACACGCTCCCCCACACAGACATACACAAAACAGTACCTCTTAATTAGTCCATCTGCTTGGTCAAACCCTCTTTCAGGTACAAGGTTTCAGTGATTGCATAATGGAATAAGTATGTAAGTGCATGTGCAAGCCGACACATAGAACAGGAACTGAGGGAGTGAGGAGAGGTTCCGGTTCCAAGGTTGTGGATGTTAAAACTCCAGCATGGTTGCACATATTAATTTCTCCATTAAGCACCGCTAAGTGAACGTCTGGCGTCGAGATCTTTTAAGCGCAGAACAAGAGGGCAGGAACACTGCATAATGAGTTATATAATATCTTCTCTCTCGGCGGGAGTCACTGGCTGCGGATGATTAAGGTGAAGATCGGGCTTCCTTTGTATCATCTGTCTGAATGACTCGGGAGTGCTGAGAGAAGCTGACAGATCGGAGGGACGAAGAGAACGACTCGGCCTAGAGAGGAGGTGGTCAAGTATTTGAGTTACAAGGGGGTGTCCACATGACGAGAGTGAGAGAAATAGTAAAGAATGAAAAGTATGTTCATTTATTTAAATATTTTTTGAGAAGTTATATTCAAAACTTCTCATAATAAAGTCTTTACTTTGAAAACTATACAGAAAAAGGTTATACATGGAGGAAGCAAAAAATCATCAATTCAAACAGTATATGAATCCACGTATCAGCCAATTTTTCTCATACTGTCCTACCATTCCCCCTCCCTCTGAAACGCTCTGTTTAACCTCTTGTCTCTTTAATGCCCCGCCTCCTGAATACCCAGTCTGCTCTGATTGGTCAGCTCACACACACCTGAGTGAGCACCGCTAACAACAGCTGAGCAGCTGTGCTAAATAAATTCATACGTGCCAAACTAGCCACTCGGAATAATAAATGCAAATGTGTGACATGGTGACGGAGTGTGACGTCACCAAGTCGCAGAATTTAAGGCGGGACTACTGACGAGGCGTTTCAGGAGCAGTGTTTTCTGTGGGAGAGAGGAGCTTCTGCATGAGCGGACTTTGACCTTCTTAACTTCTTCTTCTAAGATCTTTTACATGCACAGGAACCTATAAAACAGTAAAGGAAAGGAAAAAAATCAAATACGTGACCTTTTTTATTTTTAAAAAGTAAGGAATACTAAAGTTGAGTGTCTCCTGATTGTGTCATAATAGCTGATTTTTCGGTGTGCAAAAATAGTGCAAAAATACTGTGTTATCAATAAAATAACAGTCAAAGGAGTCTACTTTGTCTACCGTTTTGACTCTCTTGCTGGTCTGGAAGCAGTTAACCGACTTTTAGCAGAGGCATTAATGATGCACCAGCATGACATTTAGATTGGTATTCATTTCCAGGTCAGCAACTTAAGAGGAGTTTAAGTTTTTAGGAGGAGCTGAGGGAGTTTTTGATGTAATGGGAATCCTCTCTCTCTGTCTCACACACACACACAAGTACACACACAACTATAGCATCTGCCCGCTGTTTCCACTGCCGTGCTATTGTGAGTGCTCATGACCGTGACAAACGCTGAGAAAAAGCAGCGAGGCCGACACGTGTTTTCTGTGCATTCTGTGTACGGACCTGCATGTCTGAGTGTGCGTTTGTGTGTGGAGCGATACATAAAAGCAGCCATAAGTGCCGCCAGGAGAGTGATGAAGGAGAGAGTGCACCACATGCTTTCTGTCATCGCTGAGATGAAATGTGAACGACCCGCCGCGTCTGACTGAGAGAGAGTGACGGCACGGGAATAAAGCGAAAAAAAAGCCGAGCGTAGGCCACCAACGCCTGTCATCGGTGAGATCATACAAGTCTGCGTGCATCATCATTTACTGCAGCAGAGTCAGAGCAGACAAACACAACCCTCTCCCACCCACACGCACTTTTTTTTTTTTTTAATCCCCGCTCTGTGCGATCTGCTGAGCTGGTCGGGCACACGCCTCTTGTCAGAGTAATCAACACGACACGAGCAGGGGGAGCAAAGATTCATCCTGAGATCATTAATTTACAAGAATAAGTAGTTTGCCTCTCATGACCCCAGGGAAGAGTTGAGAGCGCAGGGAAACATTTTGGAGAAGATGAGCGCCATGAAAGAGACTCCTCTGACAGCTGGGGCACCGAAAAAAAAGCAAAGAAAGAGAGAAGTGAGAGAAGAAAAGGTGAAATTTGTATAGAAGAGTGATTTGTTACTGGGTCACGCCACTTCCGCAGTCGTCTTTGATAAATAGGTCATCACGTTTTGCTTCAAGCTTTCTCCGCCATGAGTCACGTCGGAGGCTTTGAAACCAAATTTTTGCCTCCTGCGCTCGGTTAATGTCAGCTGCTGATGGTTCATGTAAATGATGATTTCTGACTTTTTGGCATTTCTGACCATTAAAGACACAGTGAAACAGAAGTTGGAGCATCTTCATCCTCTGTAATGTGACTTCTGAAGGCTCACCCAAAACGTGGCTTAGTGAATGGGACGCACTCGCCTTCCTCACCTGTGTGATCAGACCAGGAGGACTACAAAGGCCATCAACTTGAATCTTTGGGAATGCAAATACATGCCATCACATATTGCCATCAGTGATAATGGTGAAGATAGTGTGAGATAACTGCACAGAGTCCAAGTATACAGTGCGTAAAGACAACACCAGTCTGTTCAAGAGATAGAGAAGTATCTGCGGCCGTACCACCAGACTACAGAGCAGCTTCTTTCTTCAGGCTGAGCGACTTCTCAGTTCATCCTATAAACTCCACTGTATAAAACAGTCCTTTTATTCTTGTGTGGCATAATATGACGTGAACTCAATTTTCGCTCTCCGACCCTGGTGTTGTAAAATGTCCATTAAGTGAACCTTTAACCTCTGACCGTTGAAGTTACCATCCTCAGGGACTAACGAATTTTCACCGAAAAATAATCAGGCAAATGTAGATGGCTGGTATCTATGTGTGAAAACAATCCTAATAAAAATGTACGTTTGACTGAATTAAAGGGAACTGTTGGGCCTTGGCTGACCTATGAGCTCTACTGAATTTGAATTAAGCTTTTCATTTGTAGGAGGAAGATTCCGGCGTTTCTTTTTCCAAAAGTTACATTACCCTGCTTTAAAGTGAGTGTCCGCCACAGAGAGAACAGTCAGCAGACCTTTTAACACTTGCACCCAATAAGTTCAAAAGTGTTCAATTACTGTGTGTGTAATAAGCATTACTTTTTCCAAACGCCTCTGTCTGCCATCTTGTCTGCTATGGAAAAACCAATAACGTGCATCTATTTTCTGCCCAGGAAATCTATGTGCTGTTCCACTTTGTGCTGGGACTCAATTAGGGAGCATTTTGCATTACATTTTGTGCCAGCTTACATTCACGTTGTCTTACAGAAAAAGCAAAAGCATTCCTGCAGAAATCAGACATGGGTCTGTTAGAGTAATCGGAGGATGAGGATCGGGGAAAGAGGTAGATGATTCACGATGAAGCACTGACAGGTCGACCATCAAATGTCAAGATGTGAATTTTCTTAAAACCATGTTATGATCAAAAGGAGTACATGTTTAGACAGCTTCAGGCTGATGTGCTATAAGACGGTCTTCGGGCAAAGTTCTAATGACGAACTTTGCTTTTTTTCCTTATAAAAAATTAACACCTGTCATTGTGGGTTCCGATGTGATCTGATGAGGAGTTCTGTTTTGTTGTATTTGCACAAAGCAGCCTGCAGAACAGTTTGTTTTTTTTTTGTTCGTTTCCATCTGTTTTTATTGATTGTAAACAGCCAGCGGACATTTTCCTCCTCTGGGAAAAAGTGGGTGTAATGTGCATAAACACGAAACACATTAGCATCAATTGGTATCATCATCGACACTGATTTCTCTGCCAAGTCTGCTGCCTTTCACCACCGTCACTTCACATTATGAAGTGGACTCGCTCACATCGCACACCTGAATTTTTCACTCATTGTGTTTTCATTTGGCCAATTCGCTTCCACATGCTGCCTTCTTTCGCAAAGGCTGTGGTGCTTGAAAAACATCCAGCAGCTGAAAGACGTGTGGCCCTCCTGTAGCAGCTGGATGATCGCGTCAATCCCCAGGTGGTCGGTGGTTCACAGCAGTGGGGGATTTAAAATTCCTCGGTTACACCGTCGACAACGAAATGAGACTTAAACCTTTTTGAGGGCAGCAACAGGAGGAGCAGCGGGAGAGAGCTCAGAAAAAGAGAGGAATTGAGAATGAAGAAAAATAGTAGGAACGACTGGAAAGCCAGGAAAAGAACCTGAGAGAAAACCAGAGAAAGCAGAGGTGCCATGGAGTAATAAAACATCAAACACAGTTTTGGGCAGTACTGTGTAGTAAAACGTAAAAATGTGATAATTAAAATTTGATACTTAGTAACTAGTTTAATGCAGGGTTGATATCAGATTTGTCCGTGCATTTGGGAGTTGGACTTCTCTGATAAACATTAGGCTGGCGCAGGACGCAGAGGTGTGATGGAGTGGCTCACTTACAGCAAAAGAAACACACTTTACTGTTAACTCTAAAGATTTTGTAGTTGAAGGATTTGTGTTCTTTTGCCCGGGGTATACTCTAAAAGAACTAATTTGTTAGCTGGCTAATTTTAGTTCTACATTCGCTGGTAAGTTTACATTCCAAAATCAGCCAGGCTAAGCAACGTTAGCTGTTAACGGTCAGTAAACAGGGTCTACCTTAAGGTGGCTCTTTGAAACGGCACTTGAGAGGCACTCATGTCCAGCAGTATTTAACAACTTTAACAAATGGTCCACAGGCTTGTATATGCAACCGAGACATTTGGGGTCATTTTTCACATCACGTTATAGTCCACTCACATCTGGCCAATAAAGGGGTGATTAATATATGTAAATTGCACAACCTGTTTGAGACATTAACCAGAAGGCTCTGTTGTCTTTCTTTGCCTCTGTTTTGAAGTTACAGTTGTGGAAATTTCCAGGGACACCTAGAAAAAACAGGACTGCTCTTTGTCTTTTTGTATTCCTACTCCTAAAGATGCAGCATATATGAATTGACTTCCTGTGAAATTCATAACATGTAGCGGGCAGCATATCGCTAGAGTCACCGCCAACACCTGCTGCTTACTGTAGCTGTCTTTAGCTAGTTAGCTCAGCTACCCGTGCAGCTAGCGGTCCCTGCTGGGAGTTCAGATAACCACGGGACGGGTCTGTGCTAGCTGGTTAGCATGCTAACTTCCGTAGATATCTTTGCGACACAATACATAGACGTGATTTCAGAACTGTTATTTCTTCATGCTCTGTTGATAACTAAAATGTTTGGATGTTTTCAGCTATAATTCTTACTTATTGCCCCTTTTAATGTAGAAAATGTGACGTTTTACACTTTGTTGTTGAGTTATTAGAACAAATACATATATGTATGTATATGTATGTGTGTATGTATATGTATATATATGTATATGTATATATGTATATATATTAGTATATACATGAATATATATGTATATATGTTTATATATTAGTGTATATGAAAAAAATATACATATAAATATATATATATATATAACAATTAATAATTGTATAAGTCTCAACTCCGTGTACAATATAAATCCAAATGGTAAAACCTGTACAAACTTTAGTCTCCACAAACATCATTTCAAGTGCTACTAAGCATTTGTTCCTGGTTTACGTGCATTATATTTTTACCAGTCAGTCAAGCTGCTATCACACACGACTCTGCAGATTTTCTTTCCAACCGAACATAACGGGCACCTTATTTCAACACACTTCGCATACACCAGCCAGGAGAGATCATGTCAGCCACTGAGATCAACTGATATGTGGTCATTAATATGTATTATGTGATAACTGCAGGGCCTTCGAGTCCTGTAGTATCTGAGGATCACGTCTTCTTTTCACTCCATCACCGCTTGATAGATTTCCCATGCGTTGCTGCTTCTCGCTGTACCGTAGGCTCTCTGGCCACAAGCAACATTTACTTAGCAACTTGGAGGTGAAATAATAAGGCCGCTGCCGGTGTGGCACATTCGCTCAACAGACATCTGTTTTCCTCCTTTTTTTAATGTTGCTTCCAGCCTGCGTCATCCGTCATCCTTTTCAAGTGAATATGACCAATCTGGATTGCGTTCACCTCATACAGTATGTCATATCGTGTCATTAGCAGTGTGTGAAATCTACATAGCAAGAGATGAGAGATATGCGCCACAGGGGGCCTCTCATATCAAACAGTCCTCTCCACTCCCTCCCTCTGATACACATACGCCCATGCGCACTCACATGTTCACTTGCAGGCACACAAACATGCATACTAATCTGCACACATTGGGGACGCACAGTCACAGCCAAATTCAACAGAGTTCGAACATTAAGAAAACATAATGACAATGTGATGCTGCAGAGTGGCATGCACCTGGTCAGAATCTGTTCCATGCAGGCAGCTGTATGTCCATGTATGGAGACTGTGGGGGAAATGGCACATGCTGCCTGAAGGGATGCAGTCTGCCTACATTAACATACTAATTAAACAGTTTTACGTGTGTGAGTGTAGTGCACCAGTGTTGCACGTGCAACAAGCATGTGTTCTAGTTACAGATGAGGGTGCTCTATTGTTCAGTCTCTCACTCCGTCCTTCCCCCCTCAGCGCTGCCTAAAAAAAGTCTCACAAGCCAGTGCGAATAATGTGTAGCATGCATTGTTCTGCACTGAATCTGCATCACTGCTGCCAGTTTAGCTGGATTAGGTGTCTAGTGTCTGAGCATTGGACTGATTGATCTGAGCATGCGTTCCTCATGATGAGGAGTGAGTGAGCTAATCTGTGTAGATGGCAAAATTCTGATGTAGCAGCAGTTAGCAACACTGACAACAGTGTCAGTAGGTACTAAAGAAGACCAGAGTTTGGAATAAGTTGAAATACTGGAAAAGTTGGTGGATAAGTAGAGGTATTGATGAAACAAAAATGCGACCAAGAGAAATGGAAACAGTGACTTGTGAACTTTTAGCTCAACCCAGTCACCAAAGGCCATGTACGTCTCTACAAACCATAAATATGATGAAACTTTTGACCTCTTTATGTTGCGGAAGCTGCAACTTATGATTCTTTAGGTTCAGTTTCAGTTCTACATTGTGACCTGTGGTCATGTTCTTGTTATAAGTTTGGGTTTGGTAGACACAATCACAGCTTGAGGTGTCCAGATGTCTAGTTGAAAATTGCTGTTTTTTGTTGCATCAAACACACCTGAAAATTGTCCTGAAGTCTCTTCAAAAGCCAGCTCAGTTAGGCGAACCCAAGACACTTGGTTAAATCTGTGGCAGCAGTGTTTCTTTTCCTGAGGGCCATTTTTGTACACAATTCTTTTTTAGCTTAGCTTCCTTTGCCCACATTGTTTTATGCATATGAGGCTGAACAAAGCTAAGTTAAGGACATGTGGTGTGGAGATGAGGATGCTTTTAAACCTGGCACAGGGATGCATGTCTTTTATAGCAACCATTTTTTTTTCAGTAAATAGTATAGTGTTATAATGGCTCTCTCGGAAGGCATCATTCACTTTTCGCTTTCATGTGGCATTGTTATGGAGGCGTGGCCAAGCTGCCAGCTGACTGATATCACACTGGACGTCTGGGAAGCAGTGAGGTCTAAAAACACACCTGCAATTGCTGCTTCCACCAATCTTCGAGATTGCCACTTTAAGTGAAAATTGGATGAAATGAAATTCATCAATGAACCTGCACAAAGTACTGTTCATTATACAAATAGAGAAAAACAGAAACACAGAAAATGAGCTGAATCCAAACTGCTGCATGGAAGCTGTTTGTCGAGCTCCTCTGAAGGTGTTTTATGTTTTAGTCATTTGGCATGGGATCCACTGACATCAAACACACACGCACGTGCACACACACACACACACACACACACACACACACACACACACACACACACACACACACACACACACACACACACAATTTCACTGTATTTTTCTCTCTTACCCCAGCAAATAGAGATTTGCTACTGCAGGTGCAGCATTGGTACCTAAAGTATATTGTTAACGGAATCACCAGAATAAATGTCTGCAATGTACAGTCCTGTAAACCACAGTTATATTGAAACTCCACTTTTTTATGATGCAGCTGGAAATTGTCCCTGGGTCTCCTTACAAATATCCACTGGTTTCACACTTACAATTGTTCAAATACAGTCTTGAACTGTGGTCAGCTGCTTGGCGGCCCTCTGGCCTTTAACTCCACCACTGTCCCCTTCACCTCCTGATATGACAGTCAGTTCAAAATGTGAACAACTTGATATGACATGTTTTGTAGAGATGTCAATATGGTACGTTGGCCTATGACATGAACAAATGTATCAGTGGTGTATGCTTGTATGTGTGTGTGCGCTCTCTCTCAGCACTCACCACTCCTGCTGCGCAGCATCCTGGCTGAGACGCCGTTGGCTCTTCCTCCGTTGGGTGAACTGGCTGTGGCATTTTCCACTGAGCTCACCTCACCTCCCTGCTGCTTCAGCAGGTCCGTCAGTGTCCTGCAGAGCAACACATAAACATAATTAACATAAATTAGTGCTCAACGTGTAATTTTGACCAGACTGAATCACAGTGACACATTTCTGACACACTCTTTATTTATTTTTTTATCATTTCGAACATATGAATTTGCATTGTTGCATTGTTGTTTCACATCTTGTGGAGGTTAAGTTCTTCAAAAAAGAAAAAGGCTGTCTAGTTGCACAGCTTGATTCTAAAATGACTTCAGACTGTCAGTGAATGAGAAAACGAACATCATCTGTTATCCAGATGTGCATCGCTGGTCCCCTGTGAGAGCTTTCCTAAACAGCTGGAGCACACGTGTGAACACATACATGCAAGCAATTCATTTACAGTAAAAACTGTCCTCCCGAGGGAAGGTGTGGAAGTTACCTGTGTGTGAATGTGTGTGCAATCTGTGCAATTTTTTCATGATTCCTGCCGGCTTGTGTTTGTGTGGTTACGTATCAGATGTGTAAAGAAGTGGTGTGTACAGTAATTTTATATCAGTAGAGTGTGTGCTGGGGTTTGGGTCAGAGGTCAACAGAGACAAACAGAAATCACATTCCCCTTCAGTCCCAGTAAACTTCACAGCCATTTTGAAATGATTTATTTGTCTTTCTTGCCAATTGCCTTAAAATATTGGGCTGAAAAGAAACTTAAAGGGATATTCCGGCCATGACACTGAGTAAGACCCCCCCCCGAGAGATCAAGTTTTCTGACTGCTATGCCTATGGAGGCATAGACTGCAGTGTATTGTTATCGTGCGGTCTTTCTGAGGTTGCTAAAACTACATAAGCTAGCGGGCAGAAAACTTGATCTCTTGAGGGGGATCTTAGTCGGTGTCATGGTGTGGTACACCTTGGGTTAAACTTACGCCGAATATCCCTTTAAGACGAGGAATTGACCATTTTATCAGTGGTTAGATAGAGGCAGAAAAGGTTTTGCTCTTTGAGGGAGCAAGAATCTGCTGGGAGAAAGAAACCCCCCCCCCCTTTTTAAACATTCATGAACATTAAAAGTTGAATCAATAATAAAAACTTGTGTAGTGAAGGTTAATGTGGTCGAGGGAGCTGTGAAAGCAAACAGAGGAGTTTAATATGATAACATCAGCTATCATCAGTAATACTGACGGTTATCATGTTATAATGGCTGAAATTTACACCTACTTGAATCTGATTGGACGCTATTAGTCATCTGATAGCTGCACAGCTGTCAATGAGCCAGTGATTGTGACGCATGACTGAAGCATCTAATGCCAATCAGCTGATGCCAAGCATGACCTTAGTGCCTTTCCTGAACTAATGCTCTGCTATGCTGTGCCAGTTTTTTTTCGCTGATGTTCTAAGTGCTGTATCGTAGTCCAGATGCCTACGATACAGCACTTAGAACATCAGCGAAAAAAAATAGATTTACCATGACCTGGATGAATGAGAACCTTCATCAACATTTTGCTGATGTTGAACCAAATATACGATAAAACATCCTATCAGCCAAAACCGATATTGTACCACTATTGTTGTTTTTGTTTTTATAGGCATTAGAACTCTTCACCAGTGAAGTGGTTCAAATCCTGTTGCTGGAAAGCTTTTTTTAAGGAAACTGTGTTTGGCTCTCTTTGTCTGTTTAATAAACACTACGGGCCTTGGACGTGTTAAAATATCCCACATCCTTATAACTTGTATCTACACATATTAATACATATAAACATTGCTGCCTTGCTCAGTGGCCAGTTGGTTTTAATGTAACTGTGTTACAATGATGCAGGGCTGTGTCAGCCATACTGATACAATTGACTGCATTGAGTTTTACCACTTTGATGCTTAACATCTCTCAATTTTAGCCTTTCTACCAGAATAACTTGTTAGCAATGTATGTGTCTGTAAACCCCAGATATGCTGAAATCTTATAATCGTATATTTCTGTAATGTTGCAATTTTACATTTCTTTTTGTCCAATTTTGTATTTTATGATGTTGACAACACTGTGCTTATGGTCTGGTTAGGTTTAGGCACAATCGCCACTTGGGTAGGGCTAGGAAAAGATAATGTTGTGGCTTAAAATACCTGTTTTGGTTGCCACAAACACAGCTGGAGATGTCCCGAGGTCTCCTTAAAAAAAAATCCAGTGGTTGCTCACATACAAATGTTGAAACACAGGGTTGAACAGTGGTCACTGGCTTGGCAGCCATCTCTCCTTTAACTCTGCCACCATCGCCTCCACTTCCTGATATAAAAGTCATAAACATGTAATGTGAATTTGATATGATGCGTTTTGTAGAGATGTGAATTTGGCACATAGCCAACACCGGGTTCAAATAGGAAATGCATCATTGGTTTGTAGAAACTTTAACAACCAAATCCGGTTTATTTTACTACAATCATTAAAGTGAGCCCAATTATTGTTTTTTGAATCCTTTTTCCTGCATTTTATAGTTGCTGAGAAAGATCTCATTCAGACTGCCTCATTTCCTTTGCTGTTTATGTGTGTTTTGTTATGTGTGTCCTCCACCATAAATTCCACTCAGCTGTATTTGACTGGCGGCCATTTTTGCTGAACGACATACGGGCAAGATTTCCTGCAATATGGTCGTGTTTTGACTCGGGGGCTTGTTGTGTTTGGATGAAAGAAATGCATAGGAATGACATGCACACGCACACACACACACACACACACACACACACACACACACACACACACACACGCAAGCACGCACGCACACCACAAACACACACACACACACGCACACATGCACATTCTTGTAGTTCCTAGCCTTTTCATTTCATTAATTCAGTATCATCTTAAGACTCACTGCCGACAACCCAGACCTTTTTCCCACAGCTGATGACACCTCCATCGTTGTCTCACACTAACACAGATACACACACACACACACACACGCACACAGGCATACTCATCACTTTGAATAAACATATTTCCGCACCCTGTGCATTTGCTGAATTAACAGTGTTGATGGAATTCACTCCCTTGATCAATAATTCAAACACTGGTGCCTCTGTTTCGCTAACGAAGCTCATGTGTTTAGCCCTTTCTATCATTCACACACACACACACACACACACACACACACACACACACACACACACACGAACACGAATATACGCACACGAACAGGTACCCAAAACACACACGACTTAGTGTATGATGGACCTGACAGTGACGGCCAGGGGCAGCTTGTTCACACTCAACCTTTCAAACAGGAAAGCGAGTCCCTTTGGCCTCTTCTCCGCTCATCAACAAACTGTTTGTGGGTGTGATGATCACAGGGAGTAACAGTGTCACACAAAATGTCTCCTGCAGGGACTCTGGTGTTGGCATGACGTGGTTTCGATGTCAGATATCATAATCTAACTTTTTTTCTCATGTAAACAAATGGTATGTGTGTACAGTTTGTGTGACTTAGTTACTGTAGATAAGGAGTAATCCCACTTAAAACACACTGTGGATGGTTTATTTCTGGGCCTGTTTTGGGGTTTATTAAATACACAACATGTAATTTCTGCTGCTAGGGGTCTCTCAGTCAAAGTGGTGACAAAAGATTGATAGTTTGATGTCATTGTGAAGAAGCGACGGGTCATGGGAGTTGTTGTCTTCATTGTTAAACAACCATCACTGCCAACAGAAATCTATCTGACATAATCATTTTTCGTCTCTTCTTCCCCCGACCTGTTTTGTTCACACAGAAGGAGACAGAACACGTAGCAGGCAGCAATGAATAATCGCCCTCCTTGGCGAGTGAGCCAAACAAACAAACAGCCAGATATCACGCCAAAGCATGTAACAGACCTGCCGGTTCACCCTGTTACTGTCACACTTGGCGTCGCCTACCCGTGAAAACAACACTGGCTTATTTCATGGTCAATAATAAATATGCAACATCCACTTACATTTTCAAAATAAAGGCACCAAAAACTACTTATTAAGGGAAAAAAATTCAGCTCTTGGAATATTAAAGCAACATAATGTAAGTTTTTTACCTTAGAATAACAGCTTCAAAATCATTTTGATGGTGCAGGGTTTTGTAATAGGGTGAATAGTGTCTCTGTCTCAGCCACTTCGCCCCATCACTTGTTTGTACACTATGTAACTCCAGTGATCACAGCGTTACATACACGTTTGTAAATGTTTAAATTCCTACATATTAGAACTTTAATGGAATTATTGATAATGTAGGAAATCACTAACTAAAGTAGGTGAGAGGTCTCATATCAAGCCACCAAATAGAAAAATGACAACAAGAAATAAGACCCTGAAAGTCACACTTTTATGAGTTACACTATTTCTGGAGCCTTATTTTGTAACAGGATATTAAATTCATTCATTCAAATCAATTCACATCTTAATCATCTTATTGTGAATCCTTTTATATACACAGTGAATGTGTGCGGGGCTGTGAAAGTCTGTATTAGATTATAAACTGAAAATTGCTGCCGTCTAAATATTTGCATCACACAACAAAAAGACCTAAAACGCCTCCTGATGTAAGATGTAAATCACTTTCTCTTTTCATTTTTCTTCTCTTTTTCAATTCTTTTTCCTTTCAGTCTCCTTATCCCCCCCCCCCCCCCCCCCCCCCCCCCAGCTAAACTCAGTCCTAAATCTGTCTCTTTCTCGTCTTCCCCCTCCTTAAACCATATCATTTGTCTTCCTCTCCTCCAGTCTCTCTCCGCTCTTCATCCCCTCTCTGACTCATTGCAGTGCACTGCCTCGGGCCTCCACGCACTCTTCTCTTGGCTCGCCGCTCAAACAACTTGCTGATTTGGACTTTTAATCTGCAACAAAAAACTTCACCTGTCTCCAGGCTATGGAGTGTTTATGGGGCGTTGACTGAGCTTCACCAGAGTCTCGGTGGATGCCTTTGAAAGAGCGAAGATGGCCGTGCAGCTGGTTTAAAGATTAAGACTGGCGAGGTGGGGTAAACGGCTTGTGCTAGCTGCCAAAGATGAGGTCTAAGTCAGTGATATTATGAATGAACGGGCGCATGTTTGTTAATGGAGTGCAGCCTGGATCAGCTCTGATACACTGTCACTACATTTTGTCACCCTGTTGCTGCCTGTTTTGCGCCTTAGTAACATTTACTTCTGATTATTTGTAGTTTCACTCTTCACAACTACCACAAAGAATTCACTTCTCTAACTTATTCACATTAGAACAATTAGCTTATTACAAAGGCCACATCCTTCCAACCTGCCACAAGTCAGAAAATGATCTGCATCACAACATGGTGATTGGGAACAGATTCTTCTAGATCAAAAATATCTGCATATTGTTTTTTTCAGATTGCCTAAATATATATACAGATATATGTACCTATTTAGCTCATTTAGCCTTTGAGCTGGTGATATTCTGCCGGGACTGGGAGCAAACTTTTTCAGGCATTGGGGGACCAGAGACATCTTTGACATAACGTCAAAACTGTTATTTCTTCACATTCTTTTGTAATTTTATTTAACTTCAGAATGTTTTAAACTAAAACTCTTGCATATTTCACCTTTAAGACAAGTGCCAGTATTAAATTCTTCTTAAGTACAGTACTTTTTAGGCCTATTTAGTTACATTCCATCATTGCTTATTATAAAAATGAATATACATTTTGGCACCAAGATTGACATTTGTACTGCAAATGTATATGGATCCAAATGTCAGTTACCTGTGTCATTGATTTCTTATAATTCATATTGTATTTATTTTTCTTTCACCTGAAAAAAACATACTGGTTGATCCCTGATTCATATGTTTTACAGCATTAAATGAAACATTTTTTGAAACATGTCCTTTGTCTTTACATTACTGTTACATTATCGCTCCTCCAGTTGCAGAAATGACCACAAATCCAACTAGTTGTCATCATGTCATCAAAACACCTGCAGATATAGACGCATTTCACAGAACTATCCATCTCAAGCCAAGTTCCATGTAAATGCCCTAAATGACTCAACTTTGTTGCCCTGAATTGAGGTTCTTATGCAGAGCTCACTTTGAGAATCTGAGTTCTTTAAACCATCCCTTTTCTTCTGATGTGATTTGGATAATTCAATGAGAAAAAATTCAAACTGAATGCAAAATGTGGTAAATATAGCAAGGAAACCTTTAAATCCCTAATCTGGGCTGCATTTCTTACAAACCCATTTATAGAAAAGGCTTCCTGTGTTTCTGTGAGAGAGGAACCTTAGGGACTATGTGAAATGTATATATTCCATCCACGACTCCTTATCCTCCATAACATTACGTAACAGCGACCTCATCTCCATGCTCTCCCATCTCATTAAAGCCACACTGAGATGAGACTTAGCTAATGTCCTGTAACAATCAATTAGTCCACACGGATCACACAGATCAGAACACTCGCCCAGTGATTTGTTATAACTAATATTAACAAAACCCCCTCAAACAGAGAAATACTCCCTCTCTCCCTCTGCAGCACGACTCCATTGATTATTAAAAAATGAATGCATTAAAGACGGGACGCTCAGCATTCTCATGTCATGTTCATGCATTAATGCACATGTTATTGATCATGTGACTGCACATGGGTGCACTTTTCACAGCACTTTATACCATAAATTTGTCTTTGACGTTCCAGTAAAATTAAGATTTCAACTACATTTGTGTCGTGCTTTTATGTTTTTGATAACATTTGGGAAATTATCTGACAAAGAACCTTGTTGAGCTTGAGTAATAAACACAAACTGACAGATAAAAGTCACTACAGAAACACACAAACCCGCTCATAAACACACACACGGGGAAGGATCAGTGATATCCCTCGACTGGATTCATCAACCCACTACAGTACTTTCACCATCTGTCTGAAACCATTTCCCAATTTTCTAGACACAATCCATCCAGAGATTTAACTATAAGACACAACTTTTAGATAATCCACTGAAAAGTAAAATGACTGTCAGATATCAGTGTCACAGTGTCTTTATTTTCCCTCTGTTGTCAGTGCTGTCCTGTCAGTCATCGCTCCCACTTTTCATCAAAGATACATTTAAGACCAGCTTCCCTGTCACTGGCAATTACAGATTAAGAGTGAGAAGGTGTCAACTTACGTCTTAAACACACCACACACACACACACACACACACACACACACACACACACACACACACACACACTGCACACAGAAGTACTTTTATGATGTCAGTGTGTTGATACTTCTGTTTTAGACTCCTCTCACATGTCTGCTCATATTGTCTCTGAAATCTCATGTACATTCTTTAAATCCTTTAACATTTTAGGTGCGATCATTTTGTAAACAAAATAAAAAATGATGTTTAAGTTTAAGTCAAAGACAAAGTCGATACAAGTAAATTGATGAAGAAATTCAAACTGCTGCAACATAGCCCACAGTAAAATATATGTAATATAATATATAATGTAATAATATATGTTTTAAATTATTAAAAGAATAATCTATACGTATATAAGATAGATACATATATAACAACTTATATATATGATTAGTTTGAAAGGAACGTTTCTTCTTGTACAATTTATGTGTGACAAACATGCTTTTCGTGTGCTTTTTTAGGTCATAAAACAAACGTGGAAGCAATGACGCATTGACATCTAGGCTACTGTATACTCTATTTGCATCTGACTGCCTGACTGCTTAGTCTTTTTTAGACATGTAGGGAGCTGTAATTATAAATGTGCATGACAAACAGGATTAATGGTGACACATATGGTGATTTTTCAGTTTGCAAGTAGCCTAGCCTACACAGCTAAATGGGTTATTGTTGAGCCGTTAGATTCAGGCAGAATCAGAGTGGTTTTATGCTAATAAAAGCAAATATAGCTTAAAACCTTGAGCACAAAGATTTTTTCAACAACCTTGAAATTAAAATGCATGCGGTTCCATGGTGATTTATCAGTTATTCAAAAGCCTTTATTGTTTTCTGGGTTATAATTAAGCTGGTAGGTAACATCTGTTTGGTTTTGTTTTCATGCTAACAAGCTAACTTGTAGGTCTTTCTCTCTCTACCTGTACCTTTTTTATTTTTTGACTGTCCTTTTTGAGCAACTACTTTTAAAAGCATGATTTTCAGTTCTGTGGTAATATACTTTATCAGTGCCTGGTTATTATTCTGCCATGAACATCTGTGGTTTCAAGCTAACAGTAACAAACTAGCTTTCCCGTTAGCACCGAGGTTGTCATGTGGTTTTTGTTTTTGTTGGCCAACAAAGAAAGAGTTCACTCAAAAATAAAAAAAATCAGTCATTAATTATAATTTACTCATTCATGTGCTGAGGGAAAGTCAGGTAAAGTTTTGTTGTTCACAAAACATTTCTGGGGCTACGCAGGAAAAAAATACTGCAGCATTATCCAAAACAACTGAAGCTTATCTTGTGTAACCCACCTTTTTAGGCAAAATCTTACCTGTAGCCACTAAGCGAACAATGTTAGCACGTACCTGTCTGAAGTGGGTGCACAAGCTTGAACACGCGTCCAGTGCGTAATATATGACTTTTAAAGTCAGTTTGGACTCTGTGGGCTACCAGAGAGTTGGATTATACCAGAGGACCTGTATAGAGCCATTTTATGTTTTTTGGGGCTTCAGTAGACTTGGATTACACCACTCAAGCTTTGTGGAGCCATTTTATTTTCTTTCTTCAGTTGTTTTAAAACAAGTCCCCGACTCGACTTCAGTTGTTCAGGAGAATGCAGCGACACGTTTTTGTTGTGAGGCTCCAGAAATGTTTTGCGGACGGCTAAAAACTTCACCTGACTTTCTGTCAGTGTGGGGGTGAGTAGATAATCACAAGAAAGTTTATATGGGGACTTTTCAGATCTAAAAGCACCCTTTAGGTTTTTCTGGGGTATTATTCAGCAGTTTGACGCAGGTATCATCTGAGTGGTTCCATTTTCACTCTACCTAACGTGCAGACTAGCCTTTTGAAGTCTGTTCTTTTTCCTTCTTCAAACGGCTTCAGTATGGAAGAAATGCACTTTTGTGCTAAATTAAAAGTTTCCAAGAAGCTCACATGTTTATCTGGGTTGTTTATAGCTGGTTGCCATGCCTGCTTGAAACCGCAAACAGATGGCCCATTAGAAGTTTGGATGAAGGATGAAGTGGAGCTTCAGGGGCCGACGACTCACTGTGTGTCTGCAGGTCGTGCGAACGTCACTTTTGACTGCTATGAGTTCGACTATCACCGACAAAATGTTTATCTCTGAATCTTCTATTTTACTCAGTCTTAAAAATGGGAATGCCACCTTCAAGGAATGACGGATAAAAAAAGCATCCGATCTTTCAACTTTTTCATATGTCAAACATTTTAGCTTCACCCTGATAAACAGACTGACAAACACAAAAACAGCACACAGCCAAACCCTTGAGTCAGTGGGCGCTGACCCACATTTAAGTATGTGTGTGGGCCCGGCGAGAGCGTGGCAGGACTGAGGAGGAGCTAGGAAAGGAGGCGAGGGGAAGGTAAAGCAGCTGGAGGGTGAAAATTGTCACATCTGATGCAGCCAGGAAACTGTCAACTTATATGTCCTCTCACTTTGGGAGGATTTACAGCAAGTGGTGACGCAGGCGCACACGTGTGCGCATTTTAACACATTCACTCGCATGCGCACATGCATGGAGACATGATCGCGCACACAGTGGTGACAAGTCGGAGGTGATGGAGAGTGACAGCACTGCCCTGGAGGTAATCAGAAGGCGGGGGAGATGGAGGGGAGATGAGAAAGTAGAGCAGAGGGGGAGGCAACTTTGTGGGAAACTTCTGTCTCTTTCCACATCTTGGTGAAAACGTGTTTTCACACATGGCAGGTATTTTTGGGCTCACACTTGTGTGATTTGCTTCCTGCCTGGAGTGTCTTTTTTTTTTTTTTTTTACCTCTCCCTTAAAAGCAGAGGAAGTCACTGTGAAACGAGAGACAACAGAGAGGTGGAGCTCATCACAGAAATAGCACAATAGATGTGTATGCTTGAATTTGCTGATTTGTGTGTGGGTTCCAAGATAAGACACATCATGTACGTTAGTGAGCACAAATGTAACATTCTTCGGTATGTTTTCATGTTCATGTGACAGCTTCCATACTGAGTGGAAGCCTATGGACATCATCATGACTTTGTAGCTACTCTGAGCAAGTGTGATCTCCTCTTTAGAAATGTTATTCTCGTCATAAAAACTCAACAAAGCTTCAAGACTCACAAACTCAACCTTTGCTCTCGGCCACTTGAATAGAATAGTGCTGAAGTTTCCGAAAAAGCAGGTTTTACATTAATTCTATATCTCTGAATTCACCAGTCCAGTCGTGAGCTGGATCTGTGGTACCTGAAGTATACAATCTAGCAGTGGTGAAAAAGTAACTAAGTACATTTAATAGAGACCTGTACTTAAGTAAAATTTTGAGGTACTTGAGTATTTACAGTATATACTTGTACGTTTTTTACACTTACAAGTACATTTATTATTAGAAATTCTCAGACTTTTACTCAAGTACAAGTCATACGGGTGACTTTAACTATTTACAAATGTAACATTCTAACACAATTTCTTTACTTTTGCGTACTTTTTTACAACACTGCAATTTCGTACCTTGGAAAAAAAGGCCATCTACAGTATTTACCTGAGTTGAGGAAGCTCCACATTGATATCAATGCTGTGATGCTGAGAGTATGACTTTTTAAAAGACGACATGGTTTCCAAAAGGATTATAAGTTGAGTTAATAAACGTTGGTACATTATCTATGAATGTTTTATCGGTAACGACTTAATAATGACGGGTTCAAGGTTGCCAAGTTGTGAAAAATCCTTCTTGCTAGAGCGTATCATTTTTTCTTCTTCTTGCTCTTCAGTCCTTTAGAGAATTTAACTTGCAGGATTTCGGACAGTCCTGACAAAATCCATTCATTATAATCGCAGCCCCCTGCAGATTGCAGTAATGGAAGAACCCTTTTCATGGTCCACTCACGTCTGTAACTTCAGATCTGATGTGAAATTCAATACTAAGAAACTTAGTGACCCACTATGAATGACTTAATTGCTTTCTAACAAGTCTTCAAGTCTGCAGTTCTAAATGTAAGTCATTATTAGGGGGCATGAGTTTCTTACTTTCTAATAAGCCATCAAGAGAGATTAGAGAGCTCTCAAAAAGACAAAGTTATACTGGCTGAAGGGATTTCCAAGAACCAAAGCTCTTGCTCTTATTAATGCCTATTACTAATTTATAAGCATTTATTAACTTTTATACAGCCTTATATTAGAAGGCCAAACCAGAGTACACACCCTGAAGGTGTTATAAATGTTTAAATGATGATATATGTGGTGCCAAAGTATGATTTGAGCCCAAAAGGCTCAAACTGTCCCCAAAAAAATCCCACGAGCAAAAATGAACCTGAAATATGAACCATGATGGCGTACCCTGATGTCATTATCATGTGTGCGTCAAAGAGAGAGAGAGAGAGCGGCTGAAGAGTGTTTACCATTTGTTGCATGTGGTCGCGGCCAATATGTCCCCCCCCCCCTCGCTGTATCGAGTATTGCTTATCTGTCGGCTCTAAATCAGGCCAGAGTGGGACGGGACAGCCCTTCAAGTGGCGGTGTCCTTCATTACATAACACAGTGGCTAAAAAAGCCCACTGCAGTGCAAACACAAACACACACACACACACACACACACACACAATATAGATCTGTATGCATGTTGTGTGGATGGCGGATGAAATCCTTGCATCACCAGAACTGAACAATGTGGTTTTCAGCTTAAAGGTGCACTATGTAGTTTTGGAGAGGAAATTCAAACTCAGAAATAAGGTCCCCAGAACACTGTTTGGAGCCAGAAAGGTGGCAGGGTCCGCCAATTGTAAACAACGTAGAACAGTATGAAACTGTGTTTGTGGTCAGTTTGTTTATTGAGTTTATTCAGTCACAAAAGCAAAGAGAGTTTGTTCATTTAGTTTGTTTGGACATGAAATGCAAATCAATTACTCCCCCGAAACTACACACTGCACCTTTAGAGACGAATCATTTTACATGTTACAAACTCTGTTTGAGCAGAATTCATGACCAAAATGAATCAGGGAATTTCATCAAATATGTAATTGCATTCGTATGATATGATGTTTGGAGACACAAGGCTGTTCTTGTTGACGACATCTGGAGCGCTTGGGCCACACAAGTGGCGAGAAAACATACATGCACACGCACACTCTCACTCGCATGAATGCACGTACTCTCACTTTCCCCCACATTTGCACACACACACACACACACACACTCCGTTTAAACCATGTGACCTCCGCCGCCACCGTGTTGGTCGTTGGCCTCTCGCACTCGTGTAAGCTGGACGCCGTATTTGCAGTCACCTCCTGGCTATCACGACCCCTCGCTGCGGTGAGCTGAACCGTATACTCCTGCAGTCTAAATGCCACCACTATCATTCTTGTTGTTAATTGAACTATAAATCAGTGTGTACATGTGCGTGCATGTGTGTGTGCGTAACAGTCATGAAGGTCATCTTGTGTGGTTGTTTACTCTCCGGGTGTAAGGCCAGCCTCTGTCCGGTTGAGGCCTTTCATTAGACGTGACACGTGTGACCTAAGGCGACGCTCTCCGTTTCCTTTTGTTGGCTGAGGATTAGCGCAGCGTGCAAACACACTGAACCTGGAAGAAGAGCGGAGTTCACGTAGTGGAAGGTGTGTGTGTGTGTGTGTGTGAGGGTAATCTGAGAGGAGGATCACTTTGGATTTTAACTTTCAAAGCTGATTCGGGAGAACTGGTGGGATTTCGGAGCGTTAATCATCGTCTGCTTGCGACGAAGCAAAAAAAAAAAAAAAGACGGTGGGAGAGGGAAGAGGGAGAAAAAGGTGCACGGCAGAGCGCAGAAGTTGCCTTTTGAACTTCATCCCCACATCAGTATCGGAATCTAAAATGGGTGGGCGTTCATCCATATTTATGCATTCCACCTCATGAAGCACGAGGTCTTAGCCACACGTACACTTTTGGACCAGGGATTTATGTCAGCAGGCTAATAACTAAATGAGCGTGCAGGCAGAGAGCAGTCCAGAAACGGTAAAGCTGTAATCTTGGTGAAATTTGTTTAATCGCGAGGAGGAGCGGTAATCTGTTGAGATGGGCTCACGGAGAGAAGGGAGGGTGTTTATGCAGCCGGAGTGTTTCTATTTCAGTGAGGTGCTACCCTGCAGGAAATATTAATCCTGGCTGTGTGTTATCCGCCGAATGAGTCTTGGCGGCTCAGGTTAATGGGAGACCCGCGAGGAGGAGAGTGCCCCCTCGTCCGCGTCCTCAATTGAAATGCAAAAAGAAACAAATGGAAAGAACAGGTGAGGGAGGAGGAAGTGATGAAGATGTGAGCGGCCTCAGCTCACAGAGGAGGAGGGCCAGCTCACAGGAGGTGTGGAGGAAGGCCGGTGAAGAGGACGACAGTGTAAATTCTAAGAAAGAGACAGAATGAACGGCATCATGTGCAGTGAAGTTTGCGGAGATCAGCAACAAGGAGCTCGGAGAGATAAGAAGAATGAGCTGCGGAGACGGAAAAGAATAAGGAGAGGCAGCCAGCGAGGGTTGGATGGTTGGGGATGAAAGCGGGGAGATTTGAGCCCATGCTGTGCGCCGTTTGCTGTAATGATCTCCTGAGGCGAACAGATTGAACCCATGGACCACGTATCGAACCCAGTTGCAGCGGGAGTGTGTGTTTCCATGTGTTTTGTGCGCGCTGGCATGTGAGAAATGTCTTCTCTAGACAAGGATGGTAAGGAAATCATCCGTTAGTGATGACATTTTTAATCATCTGTTTTCCAATCTCCAAAAGCATAAGGACATGATTTTACCATTGCAAAACCTTGCACACGTGGGCAAACTTACAGCTAATGCAACAAAAAGGGTTTGGTCGATTTTTTTTTTTTTCCCCAGTTTTTTTTGTGTTTATTTCAAATATAAGTCATGCTTACAAGCGAAGCAAATGGTACACAAAGGAGTGAAATACAAAAGCATATGAAAAATAATTTTTAAAAAATGAGGAGAGACAAAGAAAAAACAAGCACAGAGACATGAAAACAAAGAAAAATGCAAAATTAGAAAAAACACGTGAAAAAATATGAGCAAAATCAAAGTGAATGTGGGAGTGTGGGGACATATGGGCATGCATGGAGCTGAGCAGTGACTCAGGGAGGGACATGGCTCGGATTTCTGACTTCTTCTCTCAGCTATTCCGTCCTCCCTCTCTCCGACCCGTTACGTACATGTCAGTATGAAAGTTATCACTCCAGGACAGAGTGACTTCTGCTCTAAAAGGTTTTGTAAGATCGGGGTGAGCTGGTCACACTTTGCTGTGTGTTGTTAGAAAAAAAGACGATTTTGTACACATGCAAGCAAACACACATACATGCTAAAGTGTTAGTAGGCCTAAGGACGCACGTTCAAAGTTGGAAGTTGTAAATTCCAAGCTGGCAGGTTGAAATGTCGGTGAAACAGGGAATTGCACCTCAAAAACCTTCTACAAAGTTTTTTTTTGACTTTCTGCTCGGCTGAAATCAGAATTTCCAACTTTCCAACATCCCTTCAACGCATCAGAAAACACACACATGCAAATACGCAAACACACACACACACGCACACACACACACACACACACACTCAGGCTTCTATCCACCCCGGCTTAAGTCTTCCCTATATTGGAACAGCTTTGACGTGACGTCCACATACACACTCATACTCACATACGCACACTTAGACACACCCTCATGCTCCTCACCTGGAGTTAAAGTCAGCATGCCCCGCCCCCGCTCCTCCTCCTCCTCCTCCTCCGCTCCCTCCACGGCTTTTCTCCAGGCCCAGTTTGGTGAAGATGCCAACCAGCACCATGATGGCCACCACGCCGCAGATGATGTAGACGATGAGGTGCGTGCGGTCCCGGTCCTGGTCCTCCTGGCCCTCGGTGACGGCGGCCACAGGCTTGCCAGTGTTGGCCCATATAGGAGTGTCGTAGTTGGAGCAGATCCTCTGGTCCAGCCGCTGCTGGCGGAACTGGCAGCAGAAGCGATAGAAGCAGGTACCGCAGCAGTACAGAAAGACGCCGGCGTTGCAGTTGAACGGCGGGTCCCATTGGCCCATCACGTCATAGTAACCCATGCAACGTGTCCCTCCGACCGGAGGGGAGTCCTCATCGTCCGCGTCCCCACCGCTGGTGGGAGTGGACAGCCCTGTCTCAAGAGGAGTGTTCTGAGTGGTGTCCAAGGAGGGCGGAGTCGTCTGGTTGGCCAGGGTGGTGGGGACAATGAACGGGTCACCTTCGGGTACCGTCACGGCCGTGACGGATGGGTCCTGGGTGAGGGCAGGTCGAGTAATGAGGAAGGAGAGGAGGAGGGAGAAGAAAAGGTGGCAGGAGGAATGGTTGGCGGCCGCCATGCTGCTGGGAGGAGCCCCTCTGTCCAACGTCTCACCTGCAAGCTTTGGACAGGAAACGTTTGGAGACAGGTGGAGAAGTGTTAAAGATGAGAAAGAGAATCACTATTAGATGCCTTTATTTTATTATTTCAAACTCATTAAAACAAAGGAGCAGTAAATTCACTGACGATGAAAGTTGAAGTTGCGGTTTGGAGAGGACGATAAAAAACAGATTGTTCCTGTTAAAGTCACTGATCCGAGCTGGACTGATTAAATACATGATGTATGTATTGATCTCACATATGGAGTCAATAATGAAGGGAGGCTAGAGGACATTTTAAACAGGTCAGTCAGAATCACTATTGGAGACCGTTAACACGGTGAGATGCAATCATTAACCAATTTTAGGTCTAAAAGAGCAGCTCAGTCAAAGCAAATGTAACGATCAGAATCAGCCGTCCGACTGACCGAAGTCGAATATTTGATTTTGAGGTGAGACAGCTGACACAAAGTAAGCAGTCAACGTCCACATAACAAATCACAATCCCGTTTTATCCCTTTTTTTTTTTAAAGCAATAAAACAAACAAAACTCGCTGAGAATCCTCTGGAAGCGCTCTCACCTTTGTCTCTTCGCAGTGTGCGCACGGTTAAACCTTCCTCCGCGGTTCTTCCCCAAAGTTCAAAGGGCTAAAAAATTCCCTCTAGACACATCCACAAACTTTACTCAGCAGCATTTTCTGTCCCCCCCGAGTGGCCCCGCAGATCTCTCCTCTCATCCTCATGTGTTCTCCATTGTCAGCTGGGGGGCTCGATCCAACAAACACAAAGCCACACACGCTCCTTCTGCTCCTCCTCGCCCTCTTTCCTCCTCCTGTATCGCCTCCTCCTCCTCCTCCTCCTCTTCTTCTCTCCGTTTCCTCCTCTGCTCAGTCTGCGCTGGCAGCTGTGAGTCGAGACCGGTCCGGGACTGTTAGGATCTCCTGCTGCCAAGACCCCTGTGCGCTGTGAGAGTGAGAATGAGTGTGTGTGTGTGTGTGTGTGTGTGTGTGTGTGCGTGTGCATACACTGAATGTGTGTATGACTGGAACTGAGCGTGTGTGGCGGCACTGAGCGCTGCAACAGTTCAGGAACCAAATGAGATCTCCTCCCCTGTTTACCTCTGCTCAGTGCCAGATAGACAGAGAGAGGGAGAGGGAGAGAGGAGAGAGAGAGAGAGTGTGTGTGTGTATGTGTGTGTGTAGGGGGAGTTATATCCAGCTGCATCTCCCATCATCCCCAGAGGAAAAAAGCCTGGGAGGAGGAGAGAGGAGAGGGGGAGAGAGAGAAAGAGATGGCAGAAAAAATAAAAACGAGGAGGGAGAAAACTGAAATGTGGACTGTAACTGAGTGATTACTCACTTTTTTCATCTTTTTTTTGTCTTTTTTTGTCGTGCTCTTTCTCTGCCTGTGTGTGTGAGTGTGTTTGCATGTTTGTGTGTGTGATTGTATGTCAAACGTGTTTGTATGGCAGGCGGAGGACGGTCAACATCTGCTGCGGTCGCTCCTGCTCATCATCTACTTATCGCTCCTCTTGTCCCCGTCTGTCTCCCGCTTTTCCTGCACCCACACCCCCCTCACCATCACACACACACACACACACACACACACACACACACACACACACACACACAAGTATTACCACACGACCCCCCCCACCTCCCAATCTCTCATCTCCCACTTCGCCGTCCCCTTCTTCTCCCGTCTCTCACCGTTTCTTCCCTGCCATCCCCTCATGCCTCGAGCATAGATAACACACTTGTTTGCAGATTTGTGTCGTATGTGTGTGTGTGTGTGTGTGTGTGTGTGTGTGTGTGTGTGTTGAGCCCGTCTGTTTGCATCAGAAAGATTTAAGGAGTCAGCAGGGTCCAACTCCAGCTTCGCATCTTCTTTTGTTTAAATCCGCAACCTGCGCCGGAGATGCCAAAACCTGGAGCCGAGACTGGCACACACTCCCAAAGGCACACACACACACACACACACACACACACACAAAGATTTGCGTACATACACACACACACAAACACATACATGCATACACACACACTGGACCCACGCAGACAAACTCAGCACACATGCACATGGGAAAATGTACAAAGTGCAGATAAACACCTGCTCATTTGCACATAAACTGTGTTCTGCTCTCTCTCTCTCTCTCTCTCTCTCTCTCTCTTACACACACACACAGATGCCACTGCTGAGGCCAATTATAAGAGCGTTACCCAAAGTAAACTACCACATGTACAATTTTAATGGAATTATAAGCCAGATTGACAAGGGGCTTTTTGTTTTGCCTCCCTCTAATCGCCTCTCCCAAAATCCCCTCCTTTATGTCTTGTCATTCCGGAGCAAACTCAACGCTTCCTCCACTTTCCCTCTGATTTTCACTCCGTTGCGTGCTGGATAACGGCGAGAGAGAGAAAGACAGAGAGAGATGGCGAGGGAAAGACTAATAGAGAGAATGAAAAGAAGGGAGTAAATGTAGGGCAGTGGGGAGGAGGGCCAACAAGAAAGGAAAGAAAGGAAGGAAAGAAAGGAAGGAGGTGGGGGAGGGAGAGGTGGGACAGCGGGGCAGGGGGATGAACGATTGGCTGAGGACCAAAGATGGGAGAGGAGAGACGCACGGAGATAGAGACGGAGACGACGGGTTCAGAGGAAGAAGACGGAGGCGAGAGTTTGGGCGTGAGGATGTGAGGAGCGGAGAGGCGACAGGTACAGGATGGAGGAGTGAAGGGGGAGATGGTTGACATAGAGGCAGCGGTGATGAAGTGAAGAGCAAATGAAAAGAAATACCTTATTTATTTATGTATTTGTTTATTTACAGAATACATTTATTTCCACCATTTGACGCTGGTGAGACTGGTGATGAGTTAGAAGTGATCACAGCAGCAGGTTGATGTCACAGTTTACATGCAGGTGAAGAGCCAATAGCAATGTTTGTTTACATACAATAACAGTAACTTCCGGGTAAAAACCCCCTGAACACAACGGTTTACATACATACATTTTTTTCATTTTGTTATTTCCAAGTGTATCCATCTCATTTGATGCTTTCATATATTACCAACACTTCCACTAATGTCTGGCTGGAGAGCTGTTCGGCCACAGACACGACACATCAATTAAGCACTGCGGAAATGGCACCCAGGTCGTACCAACTTAGTTAGTGGCCTTAAGCTTCAGACTATGAAGCTCTACATACCAGATGTTCCAGTGTCATAGCTGCATTTGGAGGGCTCCGCGGTCAAGTGAGCAATAATACGCCATATGCTACACATGTCAACTTTTGGACTGTGGCTGGGTTTATAAAAAAGATTCTATTTTACATAAAAGTAACTATAATCAGTCTCGTTACGCAAGTCACGTAACGTACATAGGTATACGTATATTTTTATACAACTCTACTAAAAGTGACAGTTTGGGTCTTTTGCTGTGGGGTTGTATGAGGTACTTATTCCTAGTCAGTGTATTACCTGCAGTAGATGACCGTCAGCTTGCGGCGCGTAGCACTGTCAGGGAAACAGAGCATCATACTGCTAAACGGTACCGACAGCAAGATGTCATTTCACCTCCTAAACGAAGGCCCCCTTAAAAAAATATTCTAACAAAGGATAACATTTTTCCTCTGCACTCTTTTCCCTGAGTTGCTAAGCTATGACAAAATGATTGGTCATCTGCAACGATGGTCCAGGGGGAACATCAATTACGAATCCTGGAAAATCGTAATTAACACCAACATGGCGATATCAGCTCGAGCTTAGATTTTAGCACAAGAGACAGACTAGAAAACAGAAACTGAGGCAGTAGCTCCAAAAACGCTGGATTTTCACTTCCCATGATGCAACTGGATTGTGTCTTTGAAAACTCCAAGGGTGGCTTTCTGTTAAAAGTTTGTAGTCTCAAGCTGAAACCAAGACGATTATCCTGACGAAGTCCTGGTGAACTTTATGTGAGTATAAAATTAAGCACAGCTAACTTACTTGATTTGATAGTGGCTCATTTTTTCATTAATATTGATTATTGAAGAGAAAGGGGGCTTTATTTTTGCACTACTCTGTTATGTCTCTCTGGATGAAGTCTATAGTCATTTTAAATTACCTGTCTGGAATACATTTGGAAGTGTGCATATTTTTATGTAATGCTCTCGTATTCTTGAGTGCGGTTGTACCCTAAGAGGTGTGTGTGTGTGTGTGTGTGTGTTATTGTTTTCTACCACATTATTGTTCTGTGTGTGTGTGGCCTGTTTCCTGCCCCGACGAGGTGGGGTCTGTGTGACCGAAAAAAATAAATTGCGTTTCTGCAGATGTTTTGACTTCTTTCCATTTGCTATATGTTTTGCGAACAACACCGTGTTGTTTTGTGTTGCCGCACAATACCTCCGGTAACGTTCACAGCATTCAAATGCACAAATTGCCTTCTCACCCTAAATGGAGAGCACAAAAAAAGATAAGTTTATTCCCAATGAAAATGTCGCTTTTTGCAGTCCTGTTTTCGAAAACTTGGCACCTTTAGGAAAATAGAGGTCAGGGTGTCTAAATGAGAAGGCACGATGTGTTTTGTAGCATTTAATAGGTACGGGAAAATGAAGATGATGGTAGTGTGTGTGTGTGTGTGTGTGTCTGGGTACAGTTTAAATGCAGAGTGGCTGTTGTCACCACATGAATTCTAAATAATCCTGTTGAATTAATGTTCATCTTGAACTAGATTCACAAAGCGCCTGCAGGTCTCTGATTTACCCGAGCAGTGTTGCCCCCTTCATTAGGAGACACTTTGAATATCCCGAAAGTGTTGAATATTTCATCCGATGGCTTCACAGCGTCTATGAATATTCATATTTTGGCTTTGTGCGCTTCCACTGATACGTGTTAACGGGAAGAACTTAATCCTAAAACACATGTTCACATCAGCGACTGCTACTCTGCAGTTTTTTTGGGCCTATTTGTTCAACTTATCTCATTCGCTGACAAGCAGAGGCGCCGTATCGTCACAACTTTTCCAGCAGAATACCAAAGAGTTTTGATGGAGGAGTAAGTGTTAGTAATTAAAAGTCAGTCTCAGGTGTTGCTGTCAGTCGCTGAAAAACAAAGCGCTTCTTTATTGACACCAATCATACAGAGAGAAAACCGCTGCGGAGGAGGTAATGAAGCCTTGCATCTTAATGTATGAGTTAAAGACGAGACACCTAACCACCATCCGGCTAGTTTGCTGAACAACACAAACAAAGCAAAAGCAAAAAGGCTAGCACCTCAATTTCAGTGTTTAGTCATGCCACACATCATTAGAAGGCTTAGATTCTTGTGATTCTATTCACGTGTTATAAGACTTAACCACACCAGCAAGGTGCAATCAGACAAACAAGCTAGCAAATTAGCATTTAGATTGTCGTGCCAACTCACCAACAAAATGTCAAACTCCAACAAAAACTGTCCTTCTTGTATCCCCAAATGTCCAGTGGATCCATTTCAGTAACATATTTAGTCCAAAGCACAGTATTCCATGATTAGAGGGGGGGCTCAGTGGCATAAAAATGGCTGTGATTGCAGATGTTTTTTAATGCTTTCATCTGCAAAAATAGAGCAGATGCCATTAAACCTTTAAACCAGAGATCCTGAGATGGCAGCCTTTTGACTGACAGCTCATTTGAGCAGTAATGACCCTATATGTCCACCCTAGAGCCTACAACAGCCAATGTGTGACCATGTGGACCAGTGATCTTGGACCATGTAAGACTATGAGATGTTTAGTTACCCATATAGTGTCATTTCTGCAGTGTGGTATAAGAATGAGTGAGAAAAATTCCAAGTTGGGGGTTGGTCAGGGTTGTTGTTTGAGATATAGGACTTTCCTTTGGAGACCAGTGTTCTAATCCTGTGTGTGACCAAGAGTCAACGAAGACCTTTTTGAAGCTACGCTGCATTTGTGCGGTTATGTTAATTAAGTGTTAAGTTAAGTGACTGAGCACAAGTAACGTACCTATTTTAACCCAAAGGATGATCTCTACCTAAAACTAACCAAGTAGTTTTGGTGCCTCCCGAACTGTGACCGTTTCACAGCGTTACGAACAGTCCAAAAGTTATAAAATGGGAAATTTCTGTCACCAATCTTATATAAAAGTTTAACCGTATGTTGAATAATTGTCATAGAAAACTTTACCACAGAGTCATGCACTTGCAAAACCTAAAGCGGAGGGGTCTGCAGAGCGTCACAGGGCCACTGACCAAGCTGTTGTATTTTACAAGTTGGGAGGAACAGATCAGCGAAGCGACCAAACTGGGAGTCACTGCCTTACAGCTTGGATGTTGCCAGCTTTTATTTTGTATCCTGCAGTCCTAGGTGCTGAACAACAAGTTGTGAGACATGTTTGTGTCCATGGTTTCCCAAGAAAACCTTGTGGGGATCGACGTGGACGAAGTTCACCTACAAATGGTTGGTGTTGGCTCAGTGCTGTGTCACACATTACATTGCTTTGATTGGTTGTAGGTCTACCCAGATGCAACGAGAGGAATTTTGGTCTGTGCCGATTGATAACGCCAGTTGAATTAAAAAATGAACTGAGAGGTTCCAGATTAATACGCATGGTGGATTGGTGTGGTGAGAGAGGATCAGTCCTTAAAAACAATTAGGCTCTTGATCTCTTAAAACCCATAGGCACTAACTCATTCTGGATGATCTGACTATGATCACTTAAATACATATATGTCTTATTAATTCAGATTTGAGGGCTGAGCAGATATTAAACAGAGGTACAGCAGGCAGAGAGGAGATTACGTCTTGCTTAAAAAGCAATTTCAGAGGATGTGTCTAACTTTGAATAAAACTTGATGATTCTAAATTGGTGCTTTTGAAAGCGGGGCCGTCTCTGTCTGTGTGGATGATGGTGTGTGTGTGTGTGTGTGTGTGTGTGTGTGCATGTGAGAGCGAGTACTCCACTTGAGGCTGAAGAGCCGTGCAGCGCTGTGATCAGAGGGAAGCCCCTTAATGAGTTGATCCAGTCGAGGCTTTGATGCTGCTCCTCTCTCAGGGGATCCTGGGAAATAAAAGGGAGGAGGTGGGATGGTGGAGTGACCTTTAAACTTTCCAATTGGTGGACAAACTTAACGCTGCAGGGCTACAGTAGAACAAGTCAGAGATTTCCTCATGCGATATGCTGCGCAAATCTGATTTTGACGAATTGTGCTATAATTATAATCAAAGGGATATTTTTCTCATGCTAGGATGTGCACATCACTTGTAAACAAGAAGCACACACATTCTGTCAGTTTGAAATGTATTTGTTTTTAAGCTACTCTAGTGATATGGCTCATGGCAAGGCAGTATTGGTAAGTCAGTCCACCACTTTGTTTCGGACTGAAACATCAAAACAGATGGCCGTGACATCTTATAGAGACATTCACGCCCCCTTCTTTTTCAATTGTAATCATTTTTGTGACCTCTTATCTTTTCATTTAGCGCCAGTTTGGGTCAAAATTTTAAGTTGTCCAATACTGTAGTTGAAGTCCAAATATCTAAAACATATGCTAACCCCTATAGCTTCAGCTTAGCAAATGCTAACTTTCAAAACGAAGAGTTTGAACATGGCCAACATTAAACCTACTAAACATCGGCATGTCAACACTGTCACTGAGGGTAAATTCTGACATTAGCATTTACAGTACATCACCAGAAAGCTGCTTAAATGGCTGTATAACTTGCTTTCAGCTGTGCATATGTGACTTTTTAGAATAAATAAGACCTGTTAGAACAAAATTATAATGTTCGGTGAGACATCTGACCATTGGGGTGCCCCTGTAGGCCCTTTGCTTCACGTCATCCAATATCTCTCTCTTTCTTATCCCATTTACTCTCTCTGTTCAGCTATACCATCAAATGAAGCCATTAAAAGACCATTTCTATTTATACAAAACAAAGCATCTGACCATATACCCCACATGTATAGAAGATGGTAGGTTGGTACTCAGAGTAGGCTAGAACAGTGGCAGGCATGCATACAACTTGTCCTCAATTTAAAAATGGATATGATTAACTTCTTAGCTGGTTTGGAGTGAAAACTGACTATTTTTTATCTTTGATCAATTTAATTGATTTTGTGTTTGTGATTATTTCAGCTTGTTAGCTTGTTAAAGGTTTGGAAAAAAAAACAAAAACCTCTAAATTAGCAGAGTTATGTAGAGTTCCAGGGATGGACTGTTGCTCAAAAAGGTTGAAGCTATCAGTAAGCTTGTCAATACCTATATTATAAATGAACTCTATATTAAAATACTGTTAATACAGTGAAAATATATTCAGGTAGCCCTACTGCTAAGGATGACAGCACTGCGCCACATCAGTGTTGTAGGACTTCTGTTGTTTTGTTCTGTGTTCTGTCACGGCTGAGGGTCAGACCAGCGCCTCTCTGTGACTGTCTCAGGGCAGTCGATGTTCGTGGCATTTCTATTTGCATTGCATGAGTGATAATTGTGCATCCCGACATTTACAGGTGACCAACACGGTCGAGCCTCAATGTGTGCGCACGGACGCAGCCTAAAGACCAAAGGTTATAGAGAGTTAGCCAACTTCGTGCACCATGAATTGATCTACATGGGCCAGTAAATTCTATTTTATGCTCCTCCACAGATTCTGTTATGGTAAATGTCCGATTTTTAACAAATCTGCCGACCTATTGTGTGTGACAATACACTGGAAAATGTTGCAGAAGTGTAAATATCTATTTAATATGTGCCGATAAAAGTGTAAATACAACATTTTAGCAACTTGAAACTGAAAACAAAGGTCTGGCAAAAAAAACAAGCAGACTGAGATTGTAGAAGTAATGTACAGTATACACCCACAGGCACATGCACTTACAGTTACTATACATTAGTGTCTCCTGGCAGACAGATGTACTGTGTCCCTCAGCTGGTGTGACAGGGTGCAGGGCTTTGGGTCAGGCGATTATAAGGTCATCTCCTCTGGGACAAGCAGACTGACCGCACACTTCAAACAGGAAGCTGATGGATCACAAACATCAGCCCATCGATCTCTGCCCGTACAGCATAATGTCATGCAACCGCCTCATGAAGGCAGCTCTGTGTGCATGCCTTTGCGTGTCGGATAATGTATTCGGTGACTTTACTAAGAGCTTGTGCGACCGAGCCGGGATATATATTTGCATGTTTTTACTGTATATCGATTGATGGGATTCAGTGAAGGAAAATGACTGCAAACAGATGACACCACAGTGGAGGTGATTGTACCCTCTGAGGTCAAGCTGTAAAGAGCACATGTTACATGAACCCTGATGAATAATACGCTTAGAGGTGATTTTTCCTCCAGTCATTCAGGGCTTTTGCTTGCGGTCACCGGGAGCTTAAACAGTGTTGAGATGAACAGAAGCCGTCACATTTTAAAGCTCTATTAATGTTAAAGGAGACATATTATGCCATTTTTCAAGCTCATAATTTTATTTTGGATTACAATTATAACAGGTGAGCATGCTTTAATCTTCAAAAAACATGCCTGTTTTCTCATCCTGTCCAGTGCAGCAGCACTGTATTCCCCTTCCTTCTGGAACGCTCTGTTTTAGCTCCTGTCTCTTTAAGGCCTTGTTGCCAAATATGGAGTTTGCTCTGATTGGTCAGCTCATGCACACCTGAGCCAGCACCACTCATCGTGACTCCAGTTGGCTCTATTGCCTTTTCAGCTTCAGTTAGCGTAACTTCCAGCGTGAATATAGCCATACATTATGCGAATGTGTGACATAGTGATGTCACGGAGTCAGAGAATTAAAGGCGGGACTGCTGACGAGGCATTTCAGGAGCAGTGTTTTCTGTGGGAGAGAATAGCTCCCGTTGGCGCAGACTTTGGGCTCTCTAAAGTGACTAAGAGGGACTTTTAAGTGTTTTGATTTCTCTGATGGTTATAAATGACCTGTAACAGCAAACGAGACCATCAGAGAGAAGACTGCTGTTTTATATAGTTATTATTAATGCCTGGGTCCGATCACATATAAAATCACATATAAATACATTACCTCATCGCGATCCACCCAGCGATCTCTCTGTCACTCGCTTCCAAAACAAATGCAGGCACTGCCAGCACGCACTAGCAATGATCTTTACAGCAGCGGGTGCTGGTGTCGTACTGCTTCTGCCAAAAAGGGGCCGCCAGGATTAACAAAACTGAAAACTTTGAAGATGTTTTACATGCACAAGAACCTCTACAACACACTGAAGGAAATAAAAAAAAAACATAATAGCTGTCCTTTAAATATAATTGCAATATGTTGTTATTTTTTGTGAATGCTGTGTGCAGTAATGAAGTCAGCGAGCTCATTTCACTTCTCAGTGCAACGCCAATGTTAGTATTCTAATGGACTCCGCCTGATAGAGCCTTTGCTCATGCAAGGGCCTTTTAATGAATACCAATTACATATGTTAATTCAGGCAATGCTTTATCTGCATTTATATGGTCGTGAGTGGAGTCTGTGTTGTTCCTGTGTGCTCTCATTGGACCAAATGAAATGATCTAATATGAAGAGTTTATACTCCAAGGAGCTGGAAAAGGTAATTACAATTTACCTTGGGAGGCATTGGAAGACACACACACACACACACACACACACACACACACACACACACACACACACACACACAGAAACAAGCTTGGTAAGAAATGAAATGCTATGACATTCACTGTTTTGGTGCATCATCCTGATGTTTGTGTGTCAAGTTCAGTTTGTGTGTGTGAGCCTTATTCTCTTATCTCTCTCATTCCCCTTCCATTGGCGTACAGTAAATTCTTTATTTTGAGGCGTCAGCTGTCAATCCTTTGGTCTCTTATCTCACACAGGCCTACGTGTGCATGTATATGTGCATCGAGTAAGCGTGTGTGTGTGTGTGTATGTTCAGCCTGTCAGCGCACGTTGCAAGTTCACAGCGCAGAGCTAATGACTGACTGAGCCTGATGTTTGCGATGCTGCAGGACTGAACTTGTTTGACGCCACGTCAACAGACCGACGCGGCGAACAACCTGACAGACTGACACAATGATTCGAGTCAAAGACGTTTAGCGCTCCACATGTTTTGACCAGACTAAATCCCGCTGACTTCACAGCTCTCCTTGGGGTGGTGGGCTTTGATTTGTTGATATGAGATGTGACGTCGGGAAGTGTTTGCCCCGGCTCCATTTTAGTTTCGCCCGGAGAATCATTTAAATCTCTCCCTCTGTAGCTGTCTGCTCCCTCATGCATTAACACAGCACAGTACATATAAGGTCATACGTCGGCTGCTGCTTTAATAAGGGAACTTGAGGTGAAACATCGCTTCACGGCCATTATGCATCGTTGTAACATGTCTCTGTTCTTGTCTAAAAAAGATCCCTATTACATATTGTGACAAAACATTTGCATAAGCTAATGTTTCATGTAGAAGAACACTAGCTTAAATAACACGGCGCACCAAAGAAAGGCGTCACATTCACACTAATTGAAAATTTTTCATCCATGCCTGTATGTTGTTCCGTCATTGGTCACCTCTCTGTCCACAGCAGCAATCCAATTGTCAAATTAAATGTTGGAACATATTTTTCTACAAACCATGTGGACATGTTGAAGCTTTACATTTTCTTTGGGTTCAGTGACAACACTGTGCTTTTGGTTTGGGCTTGGTTTAGGCACAAACGTGACTGTCCCGCTGTTTCGTCGAAAATTTCCCTTTCTGTCTCCACAATTACAGCTGGAAAAGATGTCAAAAATCCCTGGTTTGGCTGCAGAAGCACAGGAGGAAATTGTCTGACTTCTTGTCCAAATGGTCTGGTTTTGTCTCCACAAACATGGCTGGAAAATGTCCCAATGTCTTATCAAAAATATCTGCATATCTGAAAAAAAAAGAAAAAGTAAAAAAAAGTGTTCTCAAACACATCAAGTGATGGACGTCTGGTTGAAAATTTCCAGGGTTTTTCACAAAGCGATAACTGCATCGAGTATGAGACGTACATATTAGAACTTATCCGTGGTTTGCAGAAACGTAAACTACCAAAATTGTATTCTGGCAACAGAAGAAGATTGCCTTCGAGACAGTAATGATGGCTGTGCAAAGAAAAAAAAAACAAAAGAAGAATTCCAACTTTTGATGCCGTGATTATCAAGAGTCAAAGGTGCAAAATCAGGAAGAAGAGGTTCTACGAAATGTGCAAGGAAGCATTAAAGGTGAATGTTTTTTTTTACACAAAATTACCTCGTTAAAATTATTTCTGTTTCTACTTTATTTGAAAAATCCAGTATGTCCGAACATGCAGGACAATGCTAAAGTACAACGATAGTTCTGCAGTCAAGATTTGTATAGAATTCATCCGCTTCATTGTGCTCATCATATAGTTTTATTAGGCTTTTATCACTTCCGAGATATGAATTGGCTGGGCATGACCTTTTAAGTTGAGGGTTACCCAGCTCCATATTGATCACTGACTGGCTTGTATGTCTGCCTGTTAAAACCAAGCACAATAAGCAGATTGGCTGCACCCATAATCCATAAAACAACAGTGACATCGATCGCTTTTGCTGAGTGCGTTTACGCTGGTATTGAAATAAAGGTTGGTGCATATAAACTGCATCCTGTTTACAAAGATGGGGGGTGAGCTCATTTCTTTATTTTTAGAAAAGCAGAGGATGGGATACGGGAATGTTGCAACACTGGAGTTTGTTGAAACCCAATGCAACTGTTCGGTGGCTCAGGATTTCCACGAGTCTTGATTCACCTATTATTTGAACAAATTTGTCTCAAGAAAGGAAAAAGCTTGGCGAGGTCGAAGTCTGGCTTCCCAACGTGGCCCCTAGGTGTTTCCTATGTTCCCTGAAAGTTGTGTGGAAAGAAACACAAAGACAGAGGGAGACGGCAGAGTTATTAGAATCCATTAGGTGAATGATTAGTAATTTTCCTCTGACTGTTTGGCTGCACTCTGTCAGCCAATTAGAAAAGCAAAGACAAAGAGGGCAGCAGAGCCCAGAGGGCCTGAATTACAGCTACCATCCACTGACGCACACAAACACTCTGCCTGTGTGCTATTCAGACACTAAAAAGTACAAAGAAATAACTAAAAGAAAGAGTGTCTTATTTTGGAGGATTTAGACACAAAACAGAGAAAGCAAAGTATTGTCTCCAATCAGGGGACCGTGGTGTGTGTGTGTGTGTGTGTGTGTGTGTGTGTGTGTGTGTGTGTGTGTGTGTGTGTCTGTGTGTGATTTTCCACCCGTCCCCTCTGGGCCCCCCTGTCAGCAGTGACCTTTACCGAATCAAAGGAGATGCAAATATCCAGCTTCATTTGGGCCTATTACAACTGCACACACAGTGACTTATAGAAGTGAATGAGCTCCGTGCAGACACCCAGTGAGAATAGCTGTCACTCTCCGCGGCCGGCTTTGATTAGCAATTTGAAGGGCCTCTCCCCGGCCCCTGACTCTCCTCAACAGATACAAATCAGCCCTGACGCTGCCTCGTCCATTACTGGCGTCATTTCTAAAAAAGAACTATAATGAATCTCATTTCCCCACGGCCTCTGTGTCTCCATGCTCTGATCCTCTCTCCTCCCTCACAGCTTTCACACCTATGTCCTGTTGGTTAGAGCGTACGTTTTGAGCAACAGCACACCGCAAATACCAAAGTGCTGATTTTACTGTGTGATTCAACGTTAAAGTTGCTAAAAAAACAAACATTTTTAGTCATTTGAATACATTACCTCAAATTTCGCACAACTTAGTCTGTAACATAACCTGCTACATACTATAGCATTTATAGCCAAACACAAGAAAACACCTTAAAGTATGATGCACTAGCGTATTTATGTATGTAAACCGCAGAAAACAAAAAATGATGACGCCAGATGAAAAGTTAAGGGACCATTAAAGCTTTTACAGTATGTTTAAATTATGTCACGGTCATGAATATCTACAGCAAATGTGATGTAAATCCATCCAGTAATATCATGTCACTTTTCTCAAAAATATGTAAATGTAAAAAATAAAAGAAGAGAAACCCACAAATATCCATAAAAAGGTTGTTTTCATATTTCCGTCTGTAACAAAGTGGTGGACTCACCCACTGACCAGCCGGCATGGTGCCATTCCTTGAGCCGTGCTGCTTAACAATGTATAAACCCTAGGGGGTGATTTAGCTGTGTTAAAATAACATAACACATGCATCGTGATTCCTCACTGGAGAGACTCAGCATGATGTAGATGCAAATAATCCAGGGATTCAGAGTGCTCGCCAAGTGCAGGCTTCCTGCCAACTAGTTAAACGCCGGCTGGCTGATTTACTGCAGAAAGTCACATTTTGGAAGAAGCTGATGAAGCCTAACGAGGTTATGCAGTGATGACAATAGTATGAATCAGCCCCGACCGTGTTTCTTCTTGATCTCGTTATGTTTTACATAGCTTAATTAACAAATTCTGACAGTGGCTTGACTCTGTGAACCATGAATAACTTAACAGTATGCATTAGATACAGCGTGGGATACATAGATAGTATTTCTAGTGTAGCGCCACTGTCGTTTCTTCATGGTTAAATAATGCAAAGCTATACTGACTTCAATGTTGGCGTGAGCAGGTCAGTTGGGAAGAAGATGTCACTGATTCCGATTCTTTACATTTGAATCATTTTCAAATCATTATGTAGGATTTAATGGAACCCAGGGTTTATGTTGCAGTGTGCAAACAAATTAATCTCCCTCGTCTTGCCCTCCCCTACGGTGGCCACATAAAACACCCCCTGTTGAAGCCAGTATTTGGTTTGTCTGTTCTGGGCTACTGTAGACACATGGCCATGGTGGACTCTTTGGAAGAGGAACTGCTTCATAGACTTCAATAGAACCCAGATAGGACAGCACCAATCAGCCTTGCCTCCAAAATAGCCCAGTGGCCACTTCCGGTATTCCGGTATAGACTGCCCTTTTAAAAAGAACGTCTGTAAAAGTGTTGACAGGACACCTCGAACTGCAAACCAGGTCAATTATGACGCTTTCTGCCATGAATTTTGATGCATGGCAGTTTTATATTTGCAAAACTTTGCCACATTCAGCCACATAACCAGGATGTAAACCCAGAAGGTAGAGAAATCTTTTTGGCGTAAGCCCTCTGTTGAGCAATGCTCATTAGTTTGAATTGGCACCATTTTTGCATTTGGTATCCAGTTCCTTCTATATAAGTCTCTGACCTGATCCCTCAGTACATACAATGGTTGATTCTAAGGTAATGAAGAAACAATGATTTTCAGCTCCATGTCATTATAAATTACTAAAACCATGATTATATTCCCTTACTGCCAATAGATGATCTTAAATCCTACACACTGGACCATTAATATGTAAAAAGGTAGAAATATAAAAAAGTCTAATAAAAAGAAAAAAAAGTTTTTAATGGGCTGGGAAGACACATCCACATGTGTGAATGGGGCAAGTGCGAAAGTTGGGTGTTAACTGCCTGACAGTTGCCTTGCAGTTCTGCAGATGATACCTTATTACAGAGACACACACCATGCACAGTATAGACATTCAGTGATGTTTTTTCGCCCTTGTGGCCTCCGGTGAGGACAGAAAACCTTGAGTAATAAAATGGATACATAGATGGAGAGATGGATGGACAGGCAGATAATGGATGGATCAACATTGACAAACAGCTGTACACAATGACCCATTGTCCCATTGATTGATGGAGAAGACAGATCATTAAATGAACGGTTACTGTAAGGGAAGGGGATGCATAGTCCTTTTGCTGAAGCTCACGATCTCCAAATCTAGAGATTTTATGTAACTTTGATTGCCTATTTAAGTTTTGTTATGGTTTAACCCATGAATTGTGTTTTGTATGACTTCATTTATTTATTTTGTTTTGCTTATTTTCCTGAATCAGACACTGCTCGGGTTTCCCCCACGTGAATCAACCAAAGTTTAATTTTGAATGTCAACAACTCAACCTTACAACAAGAGACATAAAATCCATTGATGAAGTCAAGCCATCGACTTCTACTCAGCCAGAGACTCTTCTAACCTGCAGCTGTAAAAGGTCACGGTGTCAGCGCTCCCTGTTACTTCGGCCAATCACGGAGCTTCTTCTTGGCAGAGCAGAAAAATGTTGTTTTGTATGCAGGCAGCACAGACGGGGCAGCATGTGTCAGAAATAGTAAATTTATTCTGTTTGATGTGTTGCACCCATGACGAAATTGCATCCTGGATTAGAAATTGAACAAGCACTTTACATGTGACAAAGTTATTTCAAGAAAACTGTAAAATAAGAGAACTGAATGGGAATATCAGGAAGGAGCTTCATCCAAGCTATATTACACTTAGCATAAATGTCCACCACTGAGCAGTTGTCAGTTAAACCCTGTCCTCAGAAGGATAGAGGTAAATGCAAGGCAAACACACAGGAGCGTCTGAATGTGACTCGTGGGAGGAAGAAAGGAGAGAAAATATAGCGGAAGAATGAGGGACGGCTTAGTGCAAAGCTTTCATATCTGTGACGGAGCACACTGTGACGCGGAGTGGAGAAACTGGGGAGGGGAGGATCCTTAAAAACCTGCAGAAAGTGCAGATGAGAGATTTGCTGCTTCAGTCTGAAAATGAGAAAAACATAACCAGTGCCAAGATATCCTCACGCAGTGTGTGGGGAGCTAATGATGACTGGATGATTAGAGGACATTTAAGCCTTCAGGACAACCCAATTGCCACTTTACACTTTTTAATGTTGCAATTTAACACCCTGTGTTGACACAGTGTTCATGGTCTTGTCGTTACGTTTAGGCACAAAAACCACTTGGTTAGGGTTAGGAAAAGATCATGTTTGGCTTAAAATACCTGTTTTGATCACCACAAACACGGCTTGAGATTTCCCGACTCTCATTAAAAACACCCTGCTGTGACGACACAAACATGGCTGGCCTCCTCTCCTCTACCTCGGAGAGCACATCGGTGGTTTGCAGAAACGTTAACCGCTAGCATTTTATCATGGCAACCAGGCTGTCCAAGAACAGTGAGACTGCATGGAGTTAATTTTATTTTTATCTTATCTTATTTTATTACATTTATTGGTGGGCCCATTTACAAAAACATCCATCTCATAAAAGGATAAAAGATTTATCGGATTAGGCTAGCTGATTTCCATCTGCAGTCCCCAGGCAGGTAGACACAAACACTAATACTGCTTATGCACGTCTACATTGACATAAATATCAGGCTGTAAATTCAATCACAGAGCCGAACATACTTTCAGTTTTAATCATTATATCCAATAGTTGTCATGGTTACTATAAACTGGTTTACAAGCAGCAGGTCAGTAATCAGATTTCTTCTCTGCTCCCAATCTTATTTTGAAAGCATTACTATACCCACTTATCCTAACTGTGGTAGTGACCGAACACGCTGCTGTGTGTGTGTGTGTGTGTGTGTGTGTGTGTGTGTGTGTGTGTGTGTGTGTGTCTGGGGCTGTGAAAGGACAGACAGAAGACAATTATTCTGAGCACGGGGATGTTCTAATGAATGTGATGTAAGTTTTGCAGTGAAAGCTGTGCATATATGTGGCTGGAGATGTCCAGAGGTCTCATTAAAGAAAACATGGTTTTGTTGCCACGGACGCAGCTAGAAATTGTCCCAAGTTGCCCTCAAAAATATCCAGCGGTGTCCCACTCCACAATGTTGAAACAAAGTATTGAACCGTGGTCACTGGCTTGCCAGATTTCTCGCCAAACTTTAACTTCCCTACCTTTCCCTCCACTCTCGTGATATGAAAATCAAGTCATAAGAATGGTAAATGTGTATTGTAGAAATGTCAATAAGGTATGATGTGTAGGAATATGTACGAATCAGTGTTTTTTCAGAAACTGCCAACATTGTATTCTGGTGACTGGGCTGCTACAGTTTAGTTGAAGTTTTTTCACATCTCCGTGATATCCCAGACGTGGCCTTCAAGACCAAGTTTTCACAATATATGAAGTTCAATCTCAAATTAAAAGTCATGAATTTTCCCCAACTTTTTCATTTGCCTCATGCCTCTATGCCTGTTTCCGTTGTCTGCAGTAAAATAATCCCACAGTATTCCCCCAAAGTTCCCAAAACAAATTCCTGATTAGAGGCCAACAGAGGCGGAACAGATGTGTGTGTTTTGCTACCAATAAATTAAGATAATCTGGTTTAATATTCTGCACACAACACCCATAAATCAAAGATAGCATATGTCCGCCTTTACATCCCCTATCTCGCAGGAACAAGGACAAACTCCTCCTGACTTCCTATAGACGCTGTGATGTACCTTGTTGTCGCGTACATTTGCAATGCTAAGCAGCAGCCAGGTGAGTGGCAGTCACAGTAGTTGATTTTAATAGGGAGCTTCTATTTTGGTAAGTCCTCCAGCAGCCTTCTTTCTCTGGAGTTAATCACAGCGAACAACACACCACAGCGCTGCAGCTCCCCTCTCGTCCTCTCTGGGGCCTCCACTGGCTCTCCCTTTACTTCTGGCTCCGCTCTTGTCTTCCTCCTCCCATCGCGCTCGCTGCTGCAACTCGTCTTTATTTATATCCACATCTGTATCGCCTCCCAATCGTCTGGTTCGCAACGCTCAGTCCTCCCTGCTTTTTTTCCCCTTCACTTTTCTTAGTTAATCACCCAGAGTCTCTCAGGGATGTATGGGCTTGAAAGTCATTATGTCGGTTGCATTGGAATTAATACCCATCACCCCCTACCAGGCCACTAATCTAGTTTCACCCAGATGAGCGTCCTTCGAAAGAGCCATCTTTCCCCCGAAAACGATCACTCATACACACACATCACCAGCCAGTCTGTTGTCCATCACACAGCGACCATTTTTAACGGACAGTGCCGTGAACTTTAACTGAAAGATCGCGTATGAGGATGTCAAAATTTCCTCTTGTGAAATTCCAGCTCAACAAAATAATTGGGTCTCATTTTTATAATTTTGCCCATTATATCTTTTTTTTTTTTTGGCATTTTGGCCTTTATTTGACATTTGATGGTGAAGAGGCTGACAAGAAATCAGAGGAGAGAGAGGAGGTGGTGATGATCGACAAGGATCCCTGGCCAGAATAAAAAAAATCTAGGAACGTTGCTGTGACCATGCTTTAACCATGCACTCCATTTAGTGCATCAATTCCGTTTTGTTAAAGTATTTTACTCACCAAAACTCAAGCAACATTTTTACGACGAAGTCCAATGGGACAAGGTCAAAGTTGTCTAATCACTATCTGAAATATTTGAGATAGTTGAACGCCAGAGTCTGTCTGTAGGCTGTTTTGGGTGTTTATGAGGGGTCAGTTTGGGAAATAATTTTACACTAAAAATGGCATTCAAGTATTTATTCCTGTATTATCTTGAGTAGTATAGTAGAGTAAGTATAGAAATAAATACATCCATAAATACATTGTGAATATGAATAACATGACATGGGAAGTAAATAAATACAAAAGCGAATTGAAAAATATCAATATATGTTACATTACTAAATACATTTTTGTGGCATTTTATTTTCATATCATTTTTATCAATTGATGGTCTATAATTAATGTGTTGATCCATGTTCTTATTTCTATATCTATTTTTGATTTTGGCCAATTTTGGTCCTCATATGACTAACCTTTGGGTTTGTTAAAAGTGTGTATGATCACTGTATGCTGGTGTTTCTGAACCTGTCGGATGTCATTTTAGCAATGATGCTGCATTTCAACAATTAACTTGGTGAATGTGTTATTGTTATCAATACTGCCATGTTGGTGATGTTCCTACAACACATTGTTTTTATGTTGTTCCAGGACCATCATTGCAACTTGTGAGAAAGCAACAAAGTCTAAATTTGAAGGAAGATGTTGTGCCTCAATAGGTTAAGTACGGGACTGTTACCCAGGAGACTGGGGTTTGGAACATGTTGTTATACTGTTTATTTATTATTTGTACATAAAGTTCATATATTGTTCTGTTTTCTGTCAGGTTAAGCCAACAAAAATACTTTTAGCGGAACAGTTTTTGTGTTAAAATAGACCCTTTCGCAGTGCGTAACCATGTGGTAAGATAGGATGACTTCTCCCACGTGCAATATTTTTCCAAAGTCACAACACTACGACATTACAAAATGTGATCGGTCAGTTGCTGTATTGGTCCTGGATCAACATTACTAACGACGTTCCAAGAACAACACCGGCACGGCGACATCAGAAAGGGCATGGGAATGATAGCCAAAACTAGGAAAACATGACCCCAACACCCCCAACAACTCTACTCCAGTACACAATCCCATATTTACCTCACACAGTGTTTTCAGCAGGGGTGGACTCCGGCTCTCTGAGGGACAGGGGCCAAACAAATAAAAAGGGCACCCCAAGGGCAGATGGTGGAGCAGCTGATCCAGAAAACTCTGATGCATTTATGGTGAAACAGTTCCAAACCCTAGTTTAGATCAATTAAAAGTGATAGTTAATAGTGTGTAGTTCACAGTACAAATTAAGTGTAACTACTTTTCTCTACCAGAAGAGCATCCTGGATGTCATTTCATTATATTTTCGTACACACTGAGCCACCATTGCCAGAACTTTCCCTCCTCCCTCCCCTGCAGTCAATGGACAGAAAGTAAAGTGAAACATACAGAGAGAACTTCACAAGAATCTACTCAGAATATTCCTGAGCACATCCAATCTTTACCAGCTCACACTGGTCTTGTTGTGTTTGCGTTCTCAGAGATAAAAATACCACCCGATGTCATTAATTATCCTTTGCATGTAATTAAGCTCTTGTTACTACGACAACAAACACACACACGCACACAAAAAATGTTTTTTGCGATGCTGCACGTGAGCTTCGTGAGAACTTCAGTTATTTTCAGCTCTGAAAGCGAAATATTTCTTCCAGGGGACTAATTGGGAGGAAACAGATGGTGGACTGTTTGATGGCATTTTGTTGCAGATAGGATAATGTATGCGTAGAACTGCATGTGTGTGTGTGTCTGTGTTTTGAACTAAAAAAATTCAAAGAAGGAAACAGAATTTTCCCAACTCTCGACATCACTACATTACTCGCTTACAGGATACTTTTATAAGACACATAAATATCCCGTAACGACTTTCCCTGATGTTACTGTACCCAGCGTCCCGGTAGTTCCACTGTTCTACTTAATGTAACTGATTCTAAGTACAATCGGCCTGATCACATCTCTGCTCGGTCGCTCTCATCAAGCGCCTGAACTAATGCTTCCCTCCAATTAAACTGAGAGCTCAGGGCTGTTTGGGCTAAACCAGTCAATTCATTGATGCTTCCATTGTGATGAACCTACTTTCATGTTGTGCTCTCATCATGTCCATTCAGTATCGTGTGCTGATCCAGAATCGGATCGCTTGACACAGATACGCTGTTGAACTAAAACAGGACCGACTAATCTATTCACTATAATAGAAGATCAGAAATAGAGCTTTTGTTCAGCATGTTTTATCTACAACAGTCGTAAACAGTTTCTGTGCTTTTCTGAACAAACTCATCAAACTTCTGTGGGAAAACCGCTCGTCTCATATCGGTCTTATGACACCAGTTAGCTCCAGTGGGCCCTAGCTACACGTCAAACTGTCTGACACCCCTTGTATGCTAATGAAGATCCATTGATCTAGAGTGAAATTGATGCCTCGGGCCATTGCGCCTAACTCGACATTCATGCTTCATTGTTCCTAGTCGGACATGCTTTGTTCTGCACATAAGCCTCTTCTGCAACCCATGACTTCAATAGCTTTTAAACAGGTGGACCAACATTTGACCTTCCACTTCATCGCTCTCTGTCCCCTTCCAACCAGCTCAAAACTTAAAACTCTAAACCAGGCCAACATGGTGCATTGCGTAACTCGCCCTCACACGGTTTTCGCTGTACCAAGGTTATGTTCAAAGACCTTGATTACATAACGGCTAGTCAACCGAGGGTGAACCTGCCCCGCCCAAAGGCCAGTATGATCCCACCCGGGTCAACGTGCCACGAATTTATTTTTCAGAGCGGGGGAAAATTCACTCATGTTATATTGAGATTGATCAGGAATTGAAAATCAATTAAAACTTTAAAATGTCACTCACAAACTGGGTTGATAGAAACGACTGTCAAAGGCAACAAGATACGGTAAGTTAGAGGATAGGTTCATCCATAACTGAAAATTCGGTCATCATCTACTCCCCCCCCCCACCTATGCTCATGGAAATATAGATGTCGTTTCATAGTCCACAAAACTTTGTGGAGCTTCACAGCAAAACAATGTTGAAGCACCCACTTCTCACAGGGTGCTCTGTTTGGTCATTTTACATGCGCACTGCTAACAACAACAGAGCAGCTGTGTTAATCAACTCTCACATGCCAAATTAGCCGCTGGGCTCAGATGATGCAAATGTATGACGTGATGGCGTAGTGTGAAGTCACGGAATTAAAGGTGGAACCACTGACAAGTTTTTTTTTTTTTACTTTCAAGATCTTTTACATGCACGAGAACATCTATAACACACTGAAGGAAAGGGGAAAAGTAAAGGCGTAATAGTTCTCCTTTAACTCCAGTTACTTCTGAAACTTTCATTTTTTGATTTATTGTACTAAAGCTAGTTACTGTAAATTGTTAATGGTATCCCCCCCTTACAGCCACACACCAAGAGTTGTTACTTGTGCCTTGCAATCAATAGGCAACTGTAATAACTATGATTTACACTCAGAGTGTGGATCAGAGGACTTTACATTTCGCTCAAAGTGACTATGTTTTATCTGCACTGCGTGCACGCCACTCGCGACCGTCTCGCTCTCTGTCTCTTTTGCCGACGTACCCTCTCGCCTTTCAAACAAACAGGTGTAGAGCAAAACACTCCCGCTATTCTTTTGGCGGCCTCATTCCTCTTTGCCTCCCACTTCCCCTCCTGATCCCCCCCTCCACCCCCCCCCCAGCCCGTGCAAATGTCAGCCTTCACATCCTCTGCTATCAAAGGCTCCTCAGTCGCAGCAGGATCCACCCAAACCTGACTGCTCCTCTCACATCATACAACCTCACACAAAAAAAGAGACGGGAGGCACGGCGAGAAACATTTGCACAAGGCGGTTCGGGTGAACAAACTAAAAAGTGCACGCTCGGCTTCGGCGGTGTGCAGGATTCAGCTCAATTACAGGTCAGGTGATTAAATTAAGCATAGTGTGATTGCTTTTGCAGTCATCACCAGCATTATGATACAACCAACAAAGACAGTGAATATGGTGACTTTGATGAATTAATTAATTAATAATAATGATTTATTACACTATAGAGAGAGAGCCAGGTAAGCTGTTTCCCCGTGTTTATGCTAAGCTAAGCTAATCACTTCCTGGGTCTAGCACATACCATTGAGTGGTACGGATCCTTTCCCATCTGACTTTTGGCAAGAGAGAAAATAAGCACATTTCTCTAAATGTCTTACAACTCATTAAAGGAAAGTTGCCCAGCTAAAAATTACACAAACAATCTGTCTTACGCTAAATGCTGAAACCTGCACCTGTTTCACACCCACAAAAGCAAAGCTGGTCGAGCGAGCTGGTATAGAATTGATGAGTGACAAATGCAGCAAAGCAGTTTTCTCTGAGCTGTTACAGGTCTGATGACAAGTTGTGATTCTTTTTTAATGTGTCAGGATCATGGTCATTTAGCAGATTATTTAGTACTTGAAGAGATTCTTTCGGGATAGAATCCAGTTAAGACTCACTGGGTAGCAACAGATGTTTCTCTCATCCCTCGACGCAAATAGTTTCGCAGGAACAACATGAGGGATGTCTTGTGTGTGGGGGAGACATTAAGCTCACTCTTACCTGGGGAGTGTGGGTGCAGTGTCTGTATCTTTTGTCTGCACTGAGGTTGCAGAGCACTACATCTGTCACAACTGTGACTTAAAGAAAAGGAGAGACTGTGTCAGTAATACAGCAAATGAAATAACAGTTGGTACTATAACACTTTAACAGTTATGACTACTACTACTGTACTGAAATGTTTTAAACAAGAATAACAAGAACTAAGTTTATACTGGTGTTACCTTTGTTCTAACTGATGGGTCAAATGTAACTATGAGTAACTTCTATTCAAATTAAAATTACACCAAAGTCTTTTCACATTTGTACAAAATAGCACCTGCTATTGGTACAACCAACACATCTTCAGACCTAAACAACTGAAACTGAACAAAATGACATATATCATATCATCATTCTCTAAACAACATGACTGTTGCAGTGTCCCAGCAACAGGCATGCCGGACGCTCAGAGAACACTACCTGGTTAGGTTTAGGTATACAACTACTTTGTTAGGTTTAGGCAGTAAAACTTCTAAGTTAGGTTTAGGGAAACATTGTGGTTTACCTTAAAATAACTACATTACATATGTAACTTCAGTTCGGAACATACCTACATCATGTGTGTAACTTCAGTTACATGACATCGCTTAACTTTGTTGGTAAAAAAAAAAAAAAGACGGTTTTCTGAGCACGTTTGAGTAATAATCATGTGTGTCTGCTGCCTGCAGGGTGGCGGCCTCCTGTCAGTGGGATGTGGAATACAGAGGAGATCTTTAGCCCTCGTGGCGCTGCGGCCCTTTGGAGCTCACTGTAGTTAATTAGTAGCATGGCCTCTGGACTTTTATCTGCTCTGTGTATGAGAGAGAGAGGGTGATGGTACTGATGCTGCACTCAGGAGCTGCTGCTGTGACCTGTGTGTGTGTGTGTGTGTGTGTGTGCGTTAAATGAATCTATAAGAATGTGCCAAGCTGATTGCATGTTTGCGTGCTGTGCATTGGATATCTGTATGTGCTGGATTCAGTGTGTGTGTGTGAGAGAGAGAGAGTGAAAAAGAAAGAGAGAGAGAGCTACTGAGTGCTCATCAGGGTCTTTGAGAGATGATGAGGGGCTAGCTGAGTGAAACTTGAAAGGCTGGAGGAAGAAGAGTGTGAGCGAGTCAAACAGGGCATTAAAGCCCGATTCAGGCCGGCGTCACAGAGAAAGGGACGAGGAGGAGATGATGATGATGAAGAGGTCACTTTAGCCTCACTGTTCAAAACAAGAGCTCTGTGATTACGAACACATTTCCCCCTTAATTCTGCTCATTGGATAGAAATCAGTTTTCTTTTCATCGAGGGATTTCTCCCTGAATGGAACAAAATGGTGGCACTAGAGAGACGCCCTTGTTGTTTGATTCCAACCCTGACGTTTAACTCTGATGTTTTAGATCACTGACACTTTTTACTACTATACTCTACTGTACCAGCAGGAAATAAGTAAAGATGACAACATGGTTAATGTTTGGTTCAAGAAGTCAAGGAAGATAATACAACCAGAACAGACCATATTCACATTGCGGCCATTTTCCTCAAAGGTTGTGATCCAGGTTAGAAGTTTTATAAACATAAAGAATCTGACAAATCATTATAATTTCACCACTTCCTGGTTCATCAGCAACTGACAAGAAGATGGCTAGTGAGAATCTCGAGGGACATCCGGCCACATTTCAAAGTAAATCGACATTTTAATAACCCATAAGCTAACGTTAGCTTTGTACCACTTCCTAGCTAACATCACTGGCTGGTGACATCTTGTTTGTATGACATCCAGGACAAAGACAATGTTTCGAAGACATGCACTGATATTTTAGAATTAATGTAGCCTACGCCTTTGTTATCATTTAATACTTTGAAACAATGATATCCGCCAGAAAGTGTATGAATGCTAACGTAAGCTCCTGCCGAAGCTAATGCCCTAACAAATGTGGTGATTTACCTTGAAATATTGCCCGATGTCCCTTTGGATTTTCACCTCCAGGAAGTCTTTTCAGTTGCTAATCAATCATGAAGTGTCGAATGATTACAATCTGTCACGTTTACGACATTAATAGTACAATTTGCGACCTGGAAAACTTCAGCATCACCTTATCCGAGAATTTTAGCTTCCCACCTTGAGTGGGACATCAGATGAAAATGGCTGCCCTGTCATTGGAATTTGTTTGAGAAGATATTGTTGTGATATTTAGGGTTACGATTTGTTAGAAATAGTTCTCCAACAATTTAGCATTGTGCGCCTATTGTTTAACTCATGGTGGCCTATAAAACAACGGCTCAAAATCAATGCAACAGGACCAGTCATATCATCTTCTTTTTTTTTTTTATCCAACATATTCTTCTTCCTTGTTAGAACTTGCCATCTACATTTCCCACAATGCAACTCACCCACGGTGGGGTGCAGTGCACACATAAATGCAGTGCAAATTTCAGGTACTTGTACTTCAGCTGAGAATTATCTTTTGATGTCACTTTATACTTGAAAAGTAAAGACTGTACACTTATATTTGGATAACAACAAGCATGAAATGAGATGTGATGACTTTATAAAGTTATCCGATTTATGATCATTCATTCAGAACAAATGGAAAAACTGAAGGTCCACCCTTTGTAGTTTCTTGACATTTAAAAGGACAGAAGGATAAACTGCTGGCAAATCATTTTAAATAAGGGTCAATGACCTGATTGTTTACCAGTGTTTGGTTCTAAACCTCCCTTCAGCATCTCCACAATTGTTTAGCAGACATTAAAGTTTATGATTATTATTACTATGTGAGATCACCTCTCTCCCACTTGTTGGTTTCCAGGCCTCCAGACAGCTGATTTCTTTACAATGGCGCCCTCTTGTGGTCTCCTTCTTAATCACTGATCTTAAACCACAATGCTCATGTAATGATTTAATAATAGGTAATGAAGTCATTAATTAGCCTGATAAAACTCAGATGAAAAATCGTTGTCTTTTTATCTGGACACCTTTTTATTCTGTGTTTACCTGTTGTGAAGATGTAAAAGAAAAACAGACACATCCTTTGAGTTTTTATAGTATGTTTTTATTTTTTTACCTTTTTTTCTTTAAAAAATTGACAAGGTCCAAGTATTTTGGAGGCCCCGCCCTCACCCTATGTTCCCCAGCCGGCTAGCTCGACTCTAAAGCAACCAGCAAAGAAAAATAGTCATATGGACAATTGATAATATACACCCCATATACAGCAATACATAGTGGTCTACCATAATGTTACCAATAATACGCAACCTCCAATGAGGCTTCAATTCAAACTGTTGCCACTGATATGGTTCATTCAAATAGCAACTGCCAACCAATGACGGTTGTGTTTTTTGACTAGTGCGGGCGGGGTTCAGGCCGCCGCGGTGAGGCGACGAGCTCGCCAACAGCTGCCTTTTCATTTCACACCACCGGCGGCCCAGCAGATAACACGCGGTGGCTTTCGCTCGGCCTCACCAGAACGTCCCCTCCCCCCCCTTTAAACCAATCAGATTCAGCATAAGTGCAAAGTTTAGGAGGCACTGACACACACACACACACTCTGCTATCTCGAGGAGCCCAAGTAAACGCCACCGACGGTCCCTCCTCTGCTCTAATCTGTCAAACCGCTTCCAGTGGTTGAAATGATGTATTACAGTGACCTACAGCTAGTTCACTCGAACCTGGTCATAATGCAGGTCGGGACACAGGAAATGAACAGTCCGCGGTTTGGATCTTCATAGAATTAAATTTCAAAAGTTCACTTCAGTTCCACCAACTTCAAGTCTCCTCTATGAAATTCATTTCTATGTTTCTCTCTTACTTCACCTCATCCTGCGTACAGTAACAGCCAGTGAAAGACAGGGCAAACTGTAAATGTGTGTGTTTGCATGTGCCAGCGGCCCCAGCAGTGGTACAGACAGCATAGAGAAGGTTTCTGTATGTGCATGAAATAAAGACAGAGCCTGTACACAGTGTGAGCCAGCGCGTGTCCGTGTATGTGTGCAGGGCTACAGACACGACTCCCAGTGCAGCTGCAGGTCCGTGCTGTCCAGAAAGTCGGTGGAGAAGACGCTCTGTGGAGTGTGCGGCGCCAGCGGGGCCAGGCTCGTCCCCCCGTCGCCAGCTCCCCCTCCGCCTCCTCTCCCCCCTCCGCTCCCTCCGCTGGCGCTCCCCACCATGGAGATATCCAGCCAGTCCATGCTGTCCAGTGTGGGGTCGCCAAAGTCAAGCCCCGTTGAGTGCGGGGAGAAACCCAGGTCAGACGTGTCCATGGGGGTAGGAGGGTGGTCCAGGATGCTGGGCGTGCTCAGCATTTGGCTGTGAAGGTCGTCGATCAGTGTAAGGCCGCCGTCGGGCTCCACGCCCAGCAGCGGGGCGCCTGTGGTGCTCTCCAGGAAGTCCTCCAGGCGTCCGCTGCCAGTGCAGGGCTCTCCCATAGAAGGCTGAGGGGAAATGAGGGGATCCTTCGGTGTGGGAAGGGAGAGGTGGAGAGGGGACGGGGGAGAGGACGGGGATGGCGGGTCAGAGTGGAGGGGGGCAAGGGAAGGGTCCGGGTTGGCCTTGAAGCCGGGGATTTCTGAAAGGAGGACAGAGAGAAAAATGTCATGAACACAGCAGATGACAGAGTCATGATGTCTCTCTGTCATTAATGTTGGTAACAGTTCATTACCTCCACTTTTCAGCAGAATGTCAAACAGGTCGTCCATCTGCTGACTGTTGCCGCTGTTCTCCTGCTGACAGAGGAGGATGTTATCAGTCAGCCACCAGTCACACAGGTAAACACAACACCACTGACTTATAAACGAGAGACAAACACAAACTCTGGCTTTCCTACTTTCGTTAGCGTTTGTCTTATCTTGTTGGATATCAAGCAAGACGCACAATACATAATATTACAGCTAAATTTACAGAGACCAAAACCACAAACATTTTTTTAAATGTGTTTTACACACTTTTAGAAGCTTAACTAAACTGATTGTGTGTTCGGCTCTGAGTGTTGCCAGATTGCTGGTGACCCACACTTAATACTGTGCCTTCACACATCTTGTGTAGACAGACCACGGGCGAGAAAATCTAATATCAACTATATTACATTTTCTGACAGAGAGAGAGAGAGAGAGACGCTCTCTGGTACTATTACTAGTAAAGTTCTATTGAACCATGAGGTATTCAACATACTTTTTGGCCAGTGAGGTGTGCTTGTGTGGATGTTTAAAAACATAATATAAAATGCAGTTAATGTAATTGTCGCCTTGTGTTAAATGTTGAATGAATCCACACTTCGGGAGTCACTTATCAGTAAACCTAAGAAACATCTGTTTTAGTTCCCCTTGTCTGGTTTATCGCCTAAATGCAAATCAAACTAAAACAGGTTTGGTATCAGTCACTTGAATCTACAGCAAAGGCTTCAGGGAGTCAGACATGATATCAATATACCGTGGTCTATGATTTTCACTTTCTGTCAACTGGAAACACTTGACTGACCTCCAGTTACTTTTTTTTACCTGCAGATATCTCACATCTAAATGTCACTAGTTCACAATCCCTCTTGGGAGCATAGACACATTTCCCATGATGCTTATGGTCAGCACAAGACAAAATTGAGAAAAGTTGGTTCCAACAAAAATACATTAAGTACTAAAATGCTTTAAACATTAAAGGATTTTCTTTAAATCAGACATAAGTCAAACACTATCAAATAGTAAACCCAACATCACTTCAACCTCTCCTGCCCAACATTTTCCATCTGCCTTCTGAGATCAGAAAAATGAGCCCAAAGCTCAGTGAGACATCCAAGAAGGAAAATGGAGGAACAGACAGAAACAGAAACACACTGAAGGAGAGATGGAAAGAAAGAGGACATACTTTGGAGCGCTGAAGAGGAAGGGAGGTGTTGGGTTTGGGAGAGGGAGGGGTGAACAGTGTGTGCCGGTCGTAAGGCGGACACACCTCCTCTCTCTGCCCAGGTGGAGTGATGGGATGAAAAGAGAAGAAACAAGGGAGAAAATAGTTAATGCCATGTGGAGAAACCTGAGCGGTAGAGATGAAATGATGGAGGAGCTGATCGAGAGCGGAGGAGGAGGAGGAAGAAGTGCAGGAGTAGTGGGAGGAGAAGGTGTGGATGTTACCTTCAGAGAAGAGAAGTTGCTTTGGCTTTCGCTGTCTGACATGTCGTCAAAGAAAGGCTGCAGATTGGGCGGAGCGGTGACTGACAGGCTGGCTTGTGGCACGCCATTGGTGTCTAGGTGTAGTCCCGCCTTCTGTCCCTGAGTAGAGACAGGGAAAAGACTTATTTATACAGTAAAACAGCAGACATCAATATGTTGCGTAAATCATCTGTGATTGGCTAGTTGGCTCTTTCTGAATAACAGGCTGCTATTTCAGATTGCATTCTACTGTCTGTGTAATCTGGAGGATTTTTTAACTGTGTTTGTGGCGACACCTGGTGGCAAGAAGATGTTACTGCTTGGAAGATGAAGCCAGTCTAACACTACAAAATGTTACATTACATTAATCATCCTTTAACTATGTGGCATTAGTTCATGCAATATACATGCTATATATACTTTTTATATACAACTGAACATTAAATAAATAAATAAATAAATAAAACAAAAAAAGTTATTAAAAAGCGTGTCTCAGGTGTACCTTTTTGATTGGTTGGCTCACAGGCTCGGCCTCTGGCTGCTCTTTTGATTGGCTGTCAGTGCTGGGGAGTTTACTCGGAGTCGACTGCAATCTCTAAATAAAATATAACAACAAGCAGAGATAAATATTTCATCACATATTATAAAGCCATCAAAGAATGTCAGTGTTACTGTACCTGCAGCGTGATGCGTCCGTTGGTTTTTGCCAATGAGGAAACTCCGTTCTGTCCGTCTGTGGTGTTACTGGTGACAGCGATCAGGTAGTGGTTGCCGTTGCTGTCGGTGACCAGTGTTGGAGCGCCGTTAGCCTTGAGGAGGTCTAATGAAATGGCCTGAGTGTGGATCTGAGTGCCATTCTGTTGGTTGATGAAAACCGGAGCCACCTGGAAAACAGATTTGACAACTTAAAAGGGCTATGATGTTGTCATTGAATGTAGTGCCAGTTCAGTCATTATATTCCCCGTGTGCTGTGTGATGTGGAGCTGCTGTGATGTTACCTGCTGTGTGGTTACAGCTGCCGTCTGCTGTCTATGCTGCTGCCTCTGCTGAGCCTTCAGGTGCTTCCTCTGCTGGATTTGGCTCACTGCAGGTTTCTGGATCTGGACCTGAACCTGCTTCAGCTGGACCTGGCTCTTTTGCTGGCTCTGTTGAACTGGTCCTTGAATTTGTTTCAGCTGGTTCTGCTGCACCAGCTTCTGCTGACTGAGTTTCTGCTGGGCGAGTCTCTGCTGTGCTAACTTCTGCTGGGCCTGCAGCTGTTTCTGTTGGGTTTGCTGTATGATGAGCTGCTGCAGCTGCTGCTGCTGATGGAGCAGGATTTGGGCGTCTTTCTTCTGCTGTTGTAGTTTTTGCGGGTTCGACTTTAACTCCGCAACCTTCTGCAGTTGCACCTGGCTCTGCAGCAGAGTCTGTTTCTGCTGTTCAGCTTGTTGGACCTGCAGCCGATGAATCTGCTGCAGCCTGAGCAGAGTCTCCTGTGAGCACTGCATCGGCTGGGCTGCTTTCTTTACCTGGGCCTCCTCTGTTACTCCCTCCATCCCCTCCTCGGGCTCCACCTCCTTCTTCACCGTCACCACAATGCCATTGGGGAGAGTGGGGGGCTGGATGGCGGAGGCTTTTATCAGAGTTTGAAGCTTAACCTCTGGGGATGATTTGCTCTTTTCACTTCCTTCCTTCTCCAATACTATTCCGCCTGCCATCTTGCCTTGCTCCAGCTGGGACCTGAGGGTCTCCACCAGCCTCTGCTTCTGCCTCAGCATCCTGGTCAGCTCCTCAATCTGTTTGTCCTTCTCCTGGAGCATCTGGTCCTTGTCCATGGTGTCCATTGCTACTCCAGGCAGAGACTCTGGAGGCTGACACGAGGCAGGGGAAAGCCTGGAGAGGCTGCATGAGCTCTGGATCTCTTCTTTGACTTTGGAGAGAGCCTGTGAGAGCGGGGAGAGGTTTGATGGGTGCTGAGGAGAGGGGTGCAGGGTGAGCTGGGTCAGTGGGGAGCTCACCTGCAGGACGACAAAACAAGAAAAATGTCAGGAAAAGGCTTGAAGGAATAATTTAAGTATATTTGCCTCTCATAAGTATCTCACCATCTCTCCAAACATGTCTCCGTTACAGCTCGTCTCGTCTGGACTCATGCCAGCCAGAGACCTCTCAGACGGAGTAGGTGACACCGGAGGGCTGGAGCTGGTGCTGCCAAATCTCATGACCCGCCCTGGAACCATCTGAGCCAATGATGACAAATTTAACTTAAACCCACCCTCTCCTGATTGGTGGTCGGGTGTGGTGTTTGTTGTAGTTGGAGAGGATGTGATGCCGCCGCCAGCTGAGGTCGTGCCCTGCTGGCAGATGCCATTTTTCGAAACTGTTGTGGTGGCGCCATTTTGCTCCTGGTAGTTGCGGAGCCTCTCGATGAGATCGTTCTTAGTGCCTGAGACGGTCAGACCACGCAATTTCAGTTCCTGTTTCAGCTCAGCGACCTGGAGGATGAGAAACCAGACCTTTACTCTTAGCAGGAGCGGATTCAGAGTGAAAGAAACAGAAGAACTGATGTGTGACGGACAAAAAACAATGAGTTCTGGGCCCAGAATCCCCTCAAAAGTCCCAAGATAAATTTGAGTGAGTCACACAATTGTTAGAGGTTTAAGAAAGAAAATTAGATAACATCAAGACTATTTCATTTCTCTTTTTTCCCCCCTTTTTTCGCTTCTGAAATTGGACATTATGACCTTTGCAGGCCTACATTTCTCACACTTAAGTCGAAGCTAAAGGTTAAAAAACTACTTTAGTTGGACTCTGAGGTTATGTGAGTATGACGGGTCAGCAATTACATTATTAGTAATCCTTTCTTTTGCAAATAACCGTACATTTATTAATAGTCAATTGCCATATTTTTGATATGATATACTGCATTCACTTCAGGACAACAAACTTTGACTTCATGCCTCAAAGCACTCCTGGTGCCTTAATTCAAAGCACAGACCGGATCATTGTATTTTTCGTGAGCAAGATAGTTCAAACATGCACTTCCTGATCTCCTGGAATTAATGTCAGTTAACCCAAGGACTCTAAAAGTTAAAATAAAAAAACATTTTAGAAATATACTTGGCAGGAGCATTTCACTGAGCAAAGCTGTCTGTTTAACTTAGGCTACATCCATGCTATTTCGTTTACATCTCGCAACCACACCACTCCAGTATTTTAGAACCACTAAGATGGAGACTATTGGAAACACAGCTGACATTGTTATAGATCCAGAACTCAAGACTGTGTTATTAGTCTGGACGGGCAGAAAGTGACACTTTCACAATGACACAGACAACCATGTTCACTTCCTGATTGGGTCTGATCAGTCACGATGTGTCCTTCCCCTGACTTTGCCTTATGACCCCATCATATGACCCTTCTCCCGAAAGAAAACAAATGACATCAGCCTTGCTCCCTAGTGGTGAATTTTACACAGATAATGAATTACAAGCAGCGCTGGCCTGGTTTTCTGTGCTGGCACCTGTCTTGCAGTACATTCTGCATTGTCTCTTCTTACTTTTCCCCACTGCTGTTCTTCATTCACAGTATTTTCTGTAACTAAGAAGCTAACCAACACAGTAGTCAATCTGCTTCCTGTTTCTCTGAGAATGTTCATGTGATGTGTGTTTTCAGACGTGTTAGTATGGACGGAGATCCTGTCTGACACGGTGGTAAAACACTCGTTTTAGAAGTAGCCTTACTTTGAACTCGTCCAGGTTGGCTGGCAGAGTGCTTGGTCTGGCTCCACCCACTACAGTCTGGCTCTGACGGGCAGTCCCGCTCTGACTGGAAGGGGCCGGGGTGGTCGTCGTGGGAATGCTGCGGGAGGGGGAAGGGCCAGAGTTGGTAGAGGGAGGCTGCTCATTTGGTGGCCTGAGGGGAGGCAGAAAGCAGTAAAGTTTTAATATTACTTGTATTTCTTTGTTAGAGGAGGGAACGTCGCGATTATGAAATGGTGCTTAATGTGAAAAATAGATAGAGATAGATGGATAGATAGATAGATAGATACTTAACCCTAACCCTAACCCTAAATAGTGATAAAACATTAAAAATGCTGTACAGAATAATATATATATATATATATATATATATATATATATATATATATATATATATATATATATATATATATGATATTAATGTTTCTTTACTTTCTTTAGTCCTCTAAAACCATAAAATAAATCACAACATAAGGTCTTCATTGGCATTAAGTTCCATTGCATAACAATCTTTCTCGCAGACTAAGTAAATTCCGCAAGTCACACACTTTTATTGTCTAACCACAGAAGCTAAACTGGGATATACTGTCAGTCTCAAACATTACTTCTGCTTCTGGCTCTCGAGACTCACCCAAAAACCACTAATGTGGTGGCAGAAATGTTGGGAGAACACAGGAAGTCATTATGAACACTGCCTGCAGGCTGTGCTGCAGAAATGAACTATGGGAAATTACTACTGGCTTAAATGAAGAGGGGAAAAAAAAGAGGGTGGCAATGTAGTTCTCACAAAACCAGTCATCCTCACTTCCACGCCACACGCACAGTCATGCTTGACACTCACTTGGGAGGGGCAGGCAGGATGGTGTGGTAGTTGTAGTGCTGCTGTTGCTGGTTGAGGATCTGCAGCTGCAGGAAGAGCTGCTGCTGTTGGAGGAGCTTCGCGTAGGACGAGTCCATTTGGGGAGGACGCTCTTTGTCTGCTTTCTGGTCGGGAGGGATGTACTGGTGGTACTTCAGCTTCTTCACCTGCGCCCAAGAGACCAAAAAGTTAAGACAGGAGTTTGCAGGACATTTATCTTGGTCTACAGAAGTTACTGCTTTCAGGATCAACAGTACTTACATAACTACAGCCAAATAACAATAAACACTTCCAGTTTTGAAAAAGAAAGCATGTAATCTGGTGTATTGAGGATATTGTGGTTAGAGAAAATTGCCTCTCTTCCATTTCTACAATAGATTTCTCATGAAATGGCAAAGCATTCGCTCTTGAGAAAAGCCCTGGGAGAAGTGACACCAAAACCACAGGGAGAGAAACTTCAGGTTGTTGGTTAATTCTGACAAACAAAACATCAACTGTTAAAAATGAAAAAATCAAACAAAAAGTGCGCTGACCTTGGGTTTGCTGTCCTTTGGTTTCTTAGGTCTCTGTGGAGGGCGGTCTGAACTCGTCTTGGCCTGAGACTGATGACAGAAAGCGTGAGAAATGGGGTCAGGGAGCAGGAAGTAAGGAAATGAAGAAGAGAGAGAGGGTTAGCCAGTTATAGCTGCTCCACAAAAAGAGATTAAGGTCAGATTTATCCATAAGTCATCAAATCTGCAGAATGCTCAACTCGATACAGGGAAATACTTCAGGGTTTCGCGTTTGTGAGAAGATAGGAAAATAGTCATAACGATATTTCCTCACCTTGACCTGTCCAGTGGAAGGGCGGGAGTTTACTGAGGTCAACATCATCCCATTTGTGATTTTTGGGAATGGAGAAGAGTCTGACCCATTCACCTGGGGAGGAGGAGGTGGTGGTGGAGGTGGAGGAGGAGGGGACTGCGTAATGAACTGAGAAGATATTACTCTGGTTAATTTCACGATAAAATCTCATTTGAATTTTGTTTGGTTGATTCAGTTCTCTCTCCACTCTAAATGACTTGGTTTAAATGACATCCTGCGTTGGTACCTGTCTGGGGGACATGTCTCCGTTCTGGCTGTGCACGTCAGACGGGGACAGCTGAGGGACGGCGCTAAGAGGAGAGTCGTGATTGGTTGGCTGGTCTGGTGACAGAGCATCACTGCTGTCTTCGTCTAAAGACGAGCTCTCTCCCTTTGGAGAATCTGTGACAGAGAGCGGATATTTTCAGTTTAAAAGAAACAATCTCACTGTGGCCTGTAATGGACATCTGTCGCCAGTAAACAGTGAACATGGCTCCTGAATATGGGAATTTATGCAAGTGCAAGACAGTCGAACACAGTGACGACTGTTTAATGGATTGCTTAACAGTGATGACTAAGTTTAGAGAAGTTATACAACACTGTACCATGTTTCAAAACAGGACTATGTCCAAATGTAGCTGTTGTGTCATTTCTATAACACAGTTGTTAGTCAAAGGCTGTGTGGTGTAGTTTTTCACATCCACATCACATCTGCTAGGATGAGGAAACCTGTAGTTAGCGTGTGTGTGCACACTAACCCTGAATAGACAGTATTACAAGAGTGTGTAGATACCTGGATGTCATAATTACAAAGCTAAAGGTGTGTTCCGACTGAACGGAAGTCAGATTTTAGAGGCGGTGCAACTGTACACAAAGGCAGAGGTATGAGAGCAGCTCAATAACAGAGGTGAACATGTTTTAACTTGACTCCTGCACTTATCCCTGAGCTAAATGGCTCCAGAAAAATTCAGCAAGCATCCATGCTAGGGTGAATTAAAGATATGTGTTTTTTGGTCTAACTGGGGCTGTTTAATTAATCGAAATGCAATTCAAACATCAATATGATGCCATTAAAGTGCAATGTCCAAATCACAGGCAGCTATGACGCATAACAGTAAAAATGTGTGACAAAACAGCCTCATGACAAAGTATTGTAATGTTGCAGAGGATGCAGAGGATTTTGTTACGTCATCATGATTCTAACAGTTTTGCAAAAATTATACCTTTCAACAATTGTAATCATAACATTTCCGTCGAAATAATCTTGCAGCTTTACTCCAAAAGAACCTTCAAGAGTCCAGTGTTTTATTTACAGTCTCCATGAAATCCTGCAGGTGTGAATGTCATGTCATACGGTGGTGTCATGTACGTGTGTGTGTGTGTGTGTGTGTGTGTGTAGTTACCCAATGGGGAGTGCACGGGGATGCTGACGGACAGGATGTTCTTGTGAACCAGTTCGATGGGACCCGGTCTGTGGGAGATCTTGTCGTTGAGGTCATCGGCCAGTCGCGCTCTCTTCAGCTGCAGCTGCTTGGCCTGCAGGGACGGCTCTGCCGACGTTTCTGCCGTGGACACAACAGGCGACATAGCATGCATGCAAATTTATTCATCGAGTGATTCAATTTAATCTACAGCTCAAACAAGATAACACCAGGTACATGCTCTGTGTGCAAAAGATCTGTGAAAACAAGGAGTTTAATTTCTGATGGTCACTGATACAGAGCTTTAGGGCCCTTTAGAGCCCAAGCTCAATTTAATTCCAAACTAACACAACAGCAGCTACTGGTTTAACATTAACATTAATTAAGGGACAGCATCAAGTAAAGCTGATATACACTGGCAGACCAATGTGCCACTTCATGACTGACCATGAGAAGAGCCTCATTTCAATGTCATGAGGCTGTCAGTGTATTCATTGTCATTTTCAATTATGCCAAATTATAAGAATTTAGTTTAGCTCAGTACTTGAACCATATGAACCAAGACCTAGACCGTAACCTTATCTCATGGAACTGGTTCCGTTTTGTTTACTGCATACTTCCTTTTTTAATCAAGTGTCATGTATTTCAGGAAACCTGAGCCGCTCATTGTTAACTTTTAATATCACTAAGGAAGACCTCATGAGTCTTAAAGTGCAGTTCCGCTTTTAGGTAAAAACTCACCCTCCAGAATATGCATTCTGACCAGCTCTGAGCGTTCAGGACGACTCCGGATCTTCCTCTTCAGATAGTCCTCGGTCTGGGGAAACACAGAATGGGGGCGGAGAAGATGTAAGAAAAGAGGAGGAGTGTAGAGTCCTTAATGGACACCTGTTACCCCTCTGCATATCTTCTTAGGTGCTGTAGTTTTTCAGCACCATACTTATCAGAGATCACTTTTAACAGTGTGTCCCATAGTGCGATATTACTTTTATTTTAGTTTCTTTTTTTCTTTTCTTGTTTGTTTAGCAGAGAGTTGTTGTTGCTAATGCTAACTATGCTACGACTAAAAGCATTTACCATAGATTAAATTGGTTGCATAGTGAAAAATGAGAAGTAGATCTGAACTTCAGTTATTAAAAAAACAAACAACTTGCTAATTATGGTGTGCAACCCAGGTGGTTTGTGCAGCTCCTTCCCTGAAGAGCACTACTGTCTGACTGGCACCTACAGTTCGATTTGTTATTTCCTGTAAACAAATAAGTGCCTATCCTGACAGCAACATTTCATAAAGTACTTTGTAATCTATGTCTATCTTTACAGACTGTAAAGATGTTGCCCCACGTAGCTTCAACAAAACAAGTCCACAGAGAAAAGAGGAAAACCACCGTATTTCGAGACGCTCACCCTTGCTCGCTCAAGACTCCTCCGCTGTTCGTGAAAGGCTGCCGGGCTCTTCAGTGCTGCAGGGAGAGATGGATGGAGGCGGGAAAGGAAAAAGGGAGAGAGAGATGGATGAGAATGTGGCTCACACAGACTCATCAGGGTTGTGATGCTCCCTTCAGCAACTGACAATGTGAGAACAGAATTGGCTACAGAGGAAGACAAAGCTCAAAGCAGAAGTGGCTGCAGGACGAGAAGGTCAGTAGGAGTGCTGTTCTGACCGCACACTCTGATGATAGCTCAGGAGGCTGATGGGCTGCTGCAGCGTGCTGTGTGTGCACCAATAAAGCAACATTTGTCTGCGGTGCAAGCCAGCAGAGATATCACTAAAAACTGCAACTGCAGGCGATTTCTTTGGCCTGTTACTGCACCGTTCAGATCCCAGTCATGTTATCATCAAAACAGCTGCATGAAGTGTTGTAGCCAATGGTGATGGTAGCTTAGCTTAGTTCACACAAAATCTAACATTCAGTCATTATCTACCCAGCCTCGTACTGATTGAAAGTCTTCTAAAGTTTTGTGACGCACAGAACATTTCTTGAGCTTTAAAACAAAAAAACGTTGGAGCATTCTACTTCAGTTGTTTAGGAGAATGCTTCCATCTTGTTTTGTTGTAAAGCTCAAGAAACGCTTCGTGGACTATAAACTTGACATGACTTTTCTTTGGGATGATGGTGAGTAGATAATGACTGCATTATCATTTTTGGGTGAACTTCTTTTTTCAGGGAGCAAATATGCAGACAAACCTAATGGAAATGCATGACTATAACCGTGACCAGGACATTCCTAAAAACCTTTACTCAGCAGTTTCATGAGCCTAATTGTAACCATACGGCCTCTTTTGGTCACAATATTCCATACAGTTTTTCCATGTATTCATTCTCTTAGTTTGAACTGAGTACAGAAGTTAGTTTGACGCTACATGTTGACCTTTTTTGCGTCTTCTTTTATTAATAGTCAATGTTGAGCACAAAAACAGGCACTAGTTGTGTCAAACCTCCAACACAGCTATCATTCGACATAGTGAAACCTTTTCAGGCTACCAATAGTTAAATGGTTATTTTAAAGAGGCAGAGATCAACAGATGTGAACTGATAGAAAACATATTTGCTTAGATTTGGAGACAGCAGATTGCTGGAAGTATTTCAGGCCAACTGTCTGTGCTACAGTAAGTCTGAGAGATGGACAGCAGCTAGGAGTCTGAGAAACATCAATTCTTGATGACCAGTAGCCCGGAATGGATCGTTAAAAGGATAGCGGAGAGTGCGGACTGATGAAACATCTATGTATATCACTGTACTCAACATTTATTGTGTGTGATGTGCCAGTGAATGTCTATGTGGTATATATGTGTGAGTGGAAACATGCATTTATTTTTAGCCAGCCATTTACAGCCTAGAACCTGTAAAATCTACAAATATCATTTGGAATTTTATGATAGAAGTTTAATTTTGGATTATTTAGACTAATTCCAAGACAATTTTAAGACATTGCTCAACAGATTTGTTCCTTTTCAGGTTGGAATGCAACGCAGTTTGGTACCGTCAAGGAATTGGGCCAAGAACACAAGCACGAGTTATCAATCTAACATCATGACTAACCAAAACACCAAAACCAAATAAATAATTCCTACAATGTCTTGAATTGGACTTGAACACCAAGAGCAGCAACGCTTACAGTCTTTAACATTTTAATTCCAAATGACAAGGTGAGAGTTATGAAAAAGGCCCAGCACAGATGTACAAAGACGTTCCCTCTATTTTGGGAAGGATATTGGGAAGACAGAGGCAGTTATGATTATGCAACACAGCAATCGTCTGATTGGTCAAGAGCTGGTGAAATCACTTGTATGCGAGTGTGGACATTCTAGCCACGGCGGGGCGTCAGCTGTACGTGTGCCACAGATGACTGGCTGCGGGTGAAGGGAGACATTGCTCATGACACAATCCCACAATGTTAAAAGCTGACATACAAACCAGTTGTGATACAACCAACCTCATACTGAAGAACTTGTGAACATTCTTTCTCAAGAAACAAAGTTTTGACTGATAACATCTGAAGAAAGCTTATCTAATACCTTGATGTATAACTGTCAGTTTGTCAATAACTCGTAGCACCTCCACTTTCAATGGAATATTCAGAAACTCTCTCCTGTTGAGTCCTTCTGTTCGCATGTTAATGCAACCTATCTCACAATGTAGCTCTAACTGACATTTTATTCTGTTTCATCATGCACATTAAATTGCGAGTTACATAAATGTCTGCACAGCTGGCCTTCACGACTGATCATTACATCATAGCTGTGCAATTAGCAGAAACAATATACAATAATATATAACAGAAACAATACAATATGCTATAGTGAAATACATAGGTAATTGTCATAGTAGAGTCAGAGACGACAGAATACAACAGAATCCACAGAACAGGTAACTGGCCACAATTCTCAAAAAGATCTACTGATTCAACAACCTTACACAGCCTCTTCAACATGGTCTTATACTGCTGGTTGCACCAATTAAAACGTAGCATAAAATGGCATAAATGACTACTTAAATCTTACACCTAGCCCTGAGTATGGCGTGTGAAAAGTTCACTGTACAATAGTGATTGGCATTAGAGGGTGCGAAGGAGTGGGTTTGTGGGTTTTTCTTTCTTTATGGTCCGGCATAGTGAAAGCCCAGTAATAGTACACAAACTAATATTAACCTGATGTTAACATTATAGGACTAGCAAAGCACCACACTTAACTCAATTTGACATTTGACGCTAACTTTTTAGTGTTGGCAAGCAAAGATATAAGTTTAGATAACTTTTAACAATTAACAACTACTCATTTACAACAGTTTGCTACCATGTGGTAGTTAGTGTAATTTAAGTAAGTAAACTACTCAAGTAAAAACTGTGTGTGGAAAACATTGCAATGTCAGATTCACTGGCTGTAGATTAAGATTGTATACCGGTAGTTGTCACCCAATCATAGTGCTTTGTTGTTTGATGATTAACGTTTTATTTTTAGCCAAAACCCTTTTCGCAATTGCATAGCAGTGTTCACAGATAAGTGGACACGGAAGATAACACAGTAATCATCAATGCACTGAGAATAGTGCTTTTTACTTATCAGCAACAGGAAGTGAAAATGTCACTTCAGGTATTGTGGACTTTATATCCGAGAAGTTAACAAGAACCCTATACTATACCCCTGTCGTGCAACGATACATCAACACAGAATCAAACTAACTGATTTTAACGTTTTGTTCTCACCCAAACACTAGACATACCTTGCACATAGCCAAAGAAATTTGACATAACACCATCCAAACTCCACTAGCATGACACAGACGGTAAAATCTACAGAATTTCAGAGGCTGATTAGGATATTTTGGTTCAATGTTTTACTTTCAAGCAGTCAAATTTATCAGCACTAGCTCAGACATACTATGAGTTTTTGGTGAATGACATCACGTGTGCTGTGTTAAATCATGACTGACCTCAAGACACAGGAGCATTGTTATTGTACAAAGATTCACTTGTCCTGCCTCATATTTACTTGGTCGATACGGACACAGTGCAACTACAGTAGGTGGGAGGATGAGGTGCCTTGCTCAAGAACAGCTAGACAGTGGGAGGGTGGAAAGTTAGTCATTCACGCCACCTCCAGCTGCAAAACCAAGGTGACGATTTGACATCAGAGCAGAAACTGACCCTCCGTCAGTTCCCAGAAATCAGTCTCCTTTACAGCTATACAGCATGGCTGGAGGAACATTACAATATCATTAAGAATATTTTACCACTAACAATATACATCACAATTTTGAAACTGTATATAAAACAGAGTTTGGTCAACGTTTTGCTTTTATCCCCGTGATATGATTCCACCTGGAGTCTATAAATGACGATGCTCCCTCCTTGGTTGTTCAGCAGTTCATATGATCTTTACTGTCCTATAATTCAACAGGGGCCTTGACAGCTCAACAGCCTTTGCAATACCTTGCTGTCTCAAAATAAGAGCTACAGTATTTGGGGAAAACGTCACCTTGAGAGCTTACACAATCTTTCATGAATCTCTTAAGAAGCCAGCCCCCTTGACGTATCTTTTCTCTTTGTATCTCGACTGAGGAGGATCTTGGAAGTGATGTACATGCCAGAACATGCTGATCCATATTCAACAGTCTGGCATGAAGCCTGTTGCATGAGGAGGACACGGCAAGATTTACTGTAACTACTTAATGGACTTCAGGAGTGTTCCCTCTAGTGCAATCTTTCATGCCTAAACCATACTTTTTAATGCACTCTTAATCAGTGCATTTTCAGTTGCTGCATATTACAACTAACCAACAACAGTGGTAGTTTATCACAGCTGTGAAATGGTCCCACTTTTAAGGACAAACCACACTATTTTTCCCACCTTTTCATTTTGAGCAATTGCATCTCCCTTTTCTAAGACTCACCTTGAATATTCAGTGTGTGCTGGGTCTCTCTGTCTGAACTGTCACATATGATGGCTCCTACTTCCATGTGGAGATCTTTTTCTACTCTCTGCTACAATGACCTGGTCAAAGACGACTAACTGTAACCTTAAACTTGTATACTGTATGAGACTGTATGGTGCGATTAGACATTTTGGAAAGAGCCTGGTACATACTGTCCACAGTAATATACTACACAGAAACAGAGGAACATTTTAAGAAGAAATCTCTCTGCCTACTGTGTTGTGCGGAACTCTGAAACAGGAAGTGGATACAGAAGAAGAGGAAGCTGCCCTATTTGATAACACAAAGTGTTGCAAAGACTCCACAAAATACGACACTTGTAGAGCGCAGACACAGTCATGCGATAACACATGCAGATAAGGGCTGACATTTTCAGCAAAAGTCTCCTGTAACATATTATGTTTCAGGAAAAGTCTCCAAAAGTCTCCTGTAACATATTATGTTACAGGAAGTCAAACAGAAGATAAAAGTCGCCGACATATCCTGTTATAGTAGATGAGAATTAACAGATATGTAATAGAACAGAGCCCATTTTGCCTCTGAATCGATCGATCACACACATATAGCTCAGTGTTAGTGTTATGCGATAACCCCATTCATTTCTGACACGGTCTGACATGCTGTCTGATGCTGTAGTATCAGGAAAGAGTTAACGCGTTGACCTCGGCTCAAAGGCACAGACAACCTACCCCAGTTGTTGTCTGTAGTGTGTTTAGAGCAAGTGCATCGCAGGATGTAGATGTAATAAAACATATGTGTAGGAAATAACCCCAGTGTCTAAGTTTGCAGTGAACAGTTTGAATTGAAAGAACACGCATCTACTGAGCACCGCAGACTTACGTGGCATGATCCCTTGGCTGACCAGTTCCTCTCGTGTACGTCTCTGCTGGAGTTTGAGCTGAAGGACTGCATGGAGACAGGGGAGGCGGAGGTGAGGGGAGAAAAAGAAGGAGAACAGAGTCAGTGAAGGCCGTTGAGCATAAGAAACTGCAGCGATGGATCTCTGAGCTCCTTAAGCTTCCTTATGGTCTCTTAATGTCCACTGATCAGTACTCCATCGACCATGTTTAGAAAAATAACCCTGCACAGGAACCCAGATGCTTTTGGGCTGACAAAGAGAGGACCCAGTTCATCCTCCCATTTCCCCCTTTTTCTACCAAACTTTTTTCTAAGCTACAGAGGAGGCGGGTATAAGGAGGGCGTGAACAGCCGACTACACACTTCCTGTTTCTGGACTTTTTTTAAAATCTATGTGGCAAGTGTGCGCATATGTGTGTGAAAAAAATCAGTCAGCATTCATCAAACAATCGGTGAAACAGTCAAGAACAATAGAAAAGATGAGAGAAACCAGCGGAGGAAGAAACGGAGAATACTAAAGAGTACAGACTGAAACAAGGTTCTTTTTGAGAAAACATGAAAAAAAAAAAGAGGCGATTGCGCCGTCATTTCAAAACAGGAAGCGCTTGTTACATAATGCAGAGGCCGGGAGAAAGAGTCTCAAGGAATACAGGCCCTAACAAAATAAGTTGGACCATTTGTGACCTTTCAGTGTGCACAAAGTTTCAGTTGTTGTGCATTGTGCAGCCCAGTTGTTCTCTTCTTGGTACCTTTTAAAGTTAAACTAATTTAGGGACTCAATCCCTAGGCTGAAGGCTTATTAGCTGCCCTTCTATTCAATTAAATGCTCAATTAGAAACGAGATGAAGAATCTAAACAGAATAACGGACAGCAGCTGCAGGATTATGCTGGTGCACTGTGTTTCATCATTTACTGCAACACATCGAGAATTTAGGGAAGTGAGCCGGTCCCTTCAGTCAGCCACACAGACAGCTTTCATAGGCCATGCCAAGAATGAACAGCAACAGGGTTGTCACTGCAGACACTTGTTTGTGGTGTGATGTCTTTTCTGAGGTGCATAAGTAACTCATACTGCAGGCAACTTCCACTGTGCTTCTTGGCAACAACCTGTTTTTATTTAAAACCAAAGATGTGACACACACTTACCGCTCGTCTTGGTTTTAAGTTTGATAAAATCTGAGGGAGCCATTCGTATGTTATTGTGGCAGATACCATTTTCACCCGCAGACATTCAGCTCAGCTCCACTGAGCTCAATATGTACCAGCTGTCCCTTTTGAAGGGGTAATATGTGTGTGTGTGCATGTGTGTGTGATAGAGAGAACACAACACTGAGGCTTCCCAAGCATTTCAGGCCCGGGTTGTGTTTGCCACACAAGCAGCACCTGTTCGTTCCCACTAACAAAAGTGACATCATTGGTGCTCGCAAGCTAGCTAACCAGTTTGCCATGCGTAGCTGCTGCAGTGTAAGCCCTCTGTTATGACAAACAATCCAGGCCTGGACGAGAAACACTTCGAATTCACGTCAGAGCCTGTGCGGCTAAATGTCACTCCTTGGCTCCTAACCCTCCGTTATATTTACAAGGGTGTACTCTCTACATCTTGAAGGATGATGTTAGCACTAGAGACTCCCCTCTGGAAGCAATAACATGTCAGCTCTCAGTTAGCGACGTAAACACAGAGATACAAACACAGTCAGGCGAGTTCATGTATGTGTTGCACGAGAGCAGCAGCTAAGATTGATTCTCCCTCAATGCCAAACACAAGGGCAAACACTTAGCAGACTCACGTGTTGCCTGAACCTGCACACACAGACACACACTGACCGTGCCGTGGCAGAGTGCAGGACAAGATGCCGAGCCACTTGGCACTTCCTAGGAAGAGGTTTATTCTGGGAAAAAGAATCTTACACTTTCCTTCTATCTCAGCCTCACATCTCCACGCTCCTTCTGCATATTCTTTCAGACAGGACACTCCACTTCACTTATTTATTCTCTCCTGCACTCTCTTTACCATCACTTTATCAACCAAGTGAACTGGTAAGTAAAGACATCAGCGTGTATCAAGACTTCATGATAGCATCACCATTAAATCAATTTTTTCTGTGTTTGGAAAAAGAAATGCGGAAGTCTCACAGTGACACATCACACATGGTGATGAAGGTGTCAACTGCGAAAAGCTGCAGCGGTGTTGAAACTGTGGGCTGATGTGGGGAGACCAATATCACGCAGCAATGACAACAAAATTTTCTAGAAATACATGTATAGCAATGGAAAAAAAATACTTAGCTAATACTGAGGCCTAAAGTTGTTTGTACTAGGATCAGCTGTGAAAAATGTACAATACAGTTTGCCAAAGGTGGTGTCCTCAAATTGCTTCTTTTGTTCAACCAACAGTCCAAATCTCAAAGTCTCTTCATGTACATGCATCAAATTCTCAAATTGAAGAACCTGGAACAAGCAAAGTTTTGACATTTCTGCTTTAAAAATGATTATTATTATTATTACTATTTTTTAAATAGTTGGTGATTCAGTTTCTTTTGATTGACTAATCAGTATATCGACTACCTGTTGCAGCTTTACTTCACCAAATCACAGAGAACATATCATCTGCTGAATTTGAGGGCTTTTGTATCAAATCATACCTCTTGGATCGAGTGAGGGGCGTCTGATTACTACACGGGCTATTTCTAAAATGTTTTCAGAAACATATTTTAGCAAGCTGTTTAGCTGCATTTTAGAGAGTTCAGAACAGGAAGTAACCACCATATTGTTCCTGTACCGTTAACAGGGCAGTGCTCATCAAATATCAACCACATTCCTGTTCACTTTTTTTCTTTTACCACATACCGTTTAGCTGTAATACAAAACTTTTTGCTACCAACCAGCTACCATACTGTCTCAAAACGGAGTTAAAACCAAGCACCGCCCAACTCTCACATCACCCATCAGTGGGAGTGTTCATTGGTCTAGTCAGGCCAAGTGCAAGGTGGTTGTTAGTTTTCTACCTCTCGAGCAAAATGGAATACCACTATTTTGTCTGGTCAATGTTTGTCTTTCTACTGTATAGACAGCACACTTTTAGGCAAGGACAGTTAGACTTCTGATAGATAAACTGAATATCTTGGCCATGCCTATGTATACTGGCAACTGAGGTTTTAATGTATTTTATGTTTGCAGGCAGGGGAATCATCGCAGTGGCAGCATTGCGGATGGATGAAATACAGACCATTACTCCAAGTAAAGCAAAACTGTATCCACAATAATGAACCCATCAGTCTAAAAATGATATAAAATGCATCTAAAAAGGTTTACACAGACGTACAGAAAACTATTTGTCAAATGATAAACATGCACACATTAAGAATATAGAGATATAAGAGGCCTAGAGAGAAATATAATATGATACTGACCAGCTGCATGCAAATATGGGTAAGATAAATAGGTTATTGCAGTGTATGTAAAGATGTGCTCTGATCCTTAGTGTAACTTCTCACGGTAATGTTTCATGTGTGCAAGTAAACACACTCAGTAACAATGTTGATGATTGTTAATTGTTAAGATAAATGTACGAAACATTAAATATGACAATGGCTTAATCTAAATCAGGTTTGAGGGGCATTTTGGTTAATTTAAGAAAAGGATGAAAAGGCAGGGCAGTTTTTTTGGGATACTAGGCCACAGCCAAAACTGGCCTCCGCAGTCATAAAAAGTTATGGCGAAGGAACACAGAGGGAGAGAGATAGAAAGGCAGACAGCAGATGCGGCTTCGTTTACAGCTTTTAGATGAAGCAGAGGAAACAGTGGTGAACAGCCTGCTGGTTTAACCAAGGACACTTGAGCCTGTGATGTTAAAGTCACAGGATGGCGAGTTTCAGCCACCTTTATGAACTGCTAGCCAGAGATTCACAGTGAAAGTCACAGCTTCAGTTTCAGAATAACAACTGCACACGTTCATTTCTTAATTAAAATGTTTGCGTGTGAATTGAAGGGCTACATGTTGATGTTATTTTATTTTGCCAAGTTATGTTTGAGTAAATGAGTAATTGTAAATATAGAAATAAAACGTCACAAACATTTACAAATGCCCATCAGAATTGATTGGAACCCAAAGTAATGTTCAATGTTAAATAATGTAACAAAGAAAAGCAAACACATTGTTCCATTGCTTAGACAGGACCAGCAGGTCTTTAATATTTCTAACCTGATAACCAACTTTGATGATTTTCAACCGCAACTGATCAAATTTCTGTCGAGTCAATCAAGTAATCATCTCTGATAGCTTTAGCATTTCAACACAGCTGTCTTGCAGCTACAAACTACAGCACACTACACAGCAAAAAGTTGTGTGCTATTTTGAATAGTGTGACACGTTGTAAGTTTATAGTAGTGAGACATGGCAGGTGGGGAATTCTGTCAGCGTACACTGACACAAGACCCTCGACAAAGTAAAAGTAGTGGGGAAAGAGGGATCCGGGGGTTAGGTTTAAGCTTAGAGAGGGAGGAGGTCAGCAAGGTAGAGCCAAGCTCTTGGCAGCCAACTAGGCTAATCCTGCTATGCTCATGTGTCGTTAGATCTGATTAAACCTGTCTGAATTCATCACTGTCCCAAAAGACCCCCAGGCTTGGCACAGCTACGCCTACACAAACTGACCATAGCAACACGCATGAAGGCAGCGTGATCCACGCCCACACTGGGTGAGGAAGTGGGCGCATGAGGACGGAGACAAGGCATGATCGTGCCGACACATGCCCAGCTAACAGACGCTCTGCGTGGACGTTGCACTTGGCATTGGTATTGGAAATCTACTTGGACAGCCTCTAAATATTCTCCGGCATGAGCTCATAATTTTAACGCAGTTTGATTGCATCTGTTCAACAGAGAGATGAACGCAGCACCTGACCACAGCAAATGCTTCACACGTCGGTGAGATCGGAAAGAGGATGGAGGGCAGGAACAATACAAGGTTAAGGCCATTCACTCGCACTGCAGCACTGGGCTGGGAAGCCAGATGACAGCAAGAAGTGTCGCAGTGAATACTAATTGTCTTAAGTTCAAGAAAGATGAGTCAAATTCCCAAAGCTTTTCGTGGATTTGCGCACTTCCCTTCACACAGACTTTCTCTAGACATGACGTGTGCCTCCACTGAAGACTTGAACAAAGGTTAGTAGAGAGCAAAAAGCAGACCTGGAATGACTTTTCAACTGACAGCTGTAGCATCATGGACGCACAGTGAAAGAGTCAGCTGTTGTGACGCCACTGTAGAAATTCCATTCACAGTTTTTTAAAGTGTATCGCCCCCACTTTTCTCTTCACCTTTTCAGTCTTGCTTGAAATGTGTGGTATAGACAAGAATCAAACCATTCCATATTAGGCTTAATCCCCCATACCTGATATTATGTCAGCATTAGCAGTCTTGACTTTTTCCTTTATATAGAAAAAGACATTTTTGTAAGCACTAAGACTGTTTATTTTCCTCTCATTTTGCCAAAAATGTGAAAATCACAACTAAATACAAACATATACTGGGACAGGAAGTTTCACACCATCACATTTCAAACTTCCAACTTCCAATCTGGCTTAAAATTAGATTTTTAAGTATTAAATATTTGCTTGGAAGAACTGTAGGATGACCGGAGAACACTGTCAACCCAATGGATTATGTGTTTTTCCACTTGGAGTAACAACCCCATAATGTAACAGGGAAAGACCATAGATGCATACCTTGTATACTGATTGTTAGAAAAATCATAACTGTAAATTGGAGGGAAGCACTTTCACACAAATTCAATGGACTCAAGAAACTGAAACGGAGTACACAGCAGCAAAACTCCATATGAAAGCAGACAATTTTCTACAAAGATGGCCTCCAGTTATGCTGTACTTGAATGTCTAAATGGCGGAAAATAAACAAATGTTCTAGGAAAGGCAAACAAAGTAAAAAGCCCTCTGTCAAGGACTGTTGTCACTGTTGTAACAGTGCTCAATGTTCAGTGTAATTGTTACTGCGGTTTTGCTAGCAGCTACAGTTGGGTCATAACTTGACAGTTCCCTGTTGAGTTTTTTTAAATACGAGTTTTTTAAGAGTGGGTCTCGTTTTGTTTGTTGTTGTGCATGCAGGGGATGCGATACCTGTTCCTGCTAGTAGTTTCATACTAAACCACTGACCTACAGGTGGCAGTAAAAATGCAGCAAAGGGCCATCAAAAGAAGAAGAAGAATGCTTGCACGTAAATAACATTTTAAACAGTTGCTTTCTAATGTTTTATGAGAAAGATGGTGTTTTTTACAGGTTTTTTTATGCCTCAGGGAAACACCCAATGAGATTTGGTGACTGATACTGACTGTAAACATTGATTCGTTTGTTTACAAGAAAACTCCGCAGGGCACATTTAAGATTGTAGTAATAAGTGCTGCTACTTTAACACCACACATTCAGCCATTCACAACTGCAGTTGCCCATGATTCCTTAATTTTGCATTGTGGTCAAGTCTACTCTTTTAAACATCTTTATCAGAGTGAACATATATCCACGTAGAATACCTTCCTACATAGGCCAATGAAGCAAAGCGCTTATCTTTAGCAAAACACCATAAACCATTTATGCTGTATGAAGCCATAAAGTACTGATATGAACCAGACAGGCACATAAACACAAATCATATCAGATATCTTGTGTCTCTACTGACTGTGCAGCTCCATAAATCGCCCACCTTCTTTCAGGCTGTGATAGACATGTCTGTCATGATCCATCGTCAGTCCTGCCTTCTCCATGTCTTCTCCCATTGGAGGAGAGCCCGGTGGGGAGGGTTCAAAGGAGAGGCAATGGTTGGTGTCCAGCATTATCATTTAGAATGGAGATCAATTATTTGATAAACATTGAACTCCTCGTTCAAAAGCGGCCCTCCTCACAAGACCCAAATGTTGGCAAGTCTGGCTGAAGAGGGGAGGAAAGAAGAGTCCTCGATGTGTCAAAACTGCACCAGCTGTCCCTTCAATTAGCTGTCCTCTCTTTCCTAGGTAAGGACATGAATATCAAATGTTTCAAAAGACTCCCATACAAGTCCAAGAGAATCTCCTTCTAAACGAAAGTGTGTCGAGGAAAGCACTGCTACTGCCTCGCCTCTTCTCTCCCAGTGCCTCTCTCTTCTGTATCAGAGTAATCGATTGGTCTGTCTCAGCTTCTCTCTTTCTCTTCTTCCTCCAGATCTCTCCTTCCCTTGCAGTGGCAGTCGGCAAGTCACGACAGCGCCGCTCCGCTCTGCAAAAGATTCCCGGAGAGACGAGGAGAGGGGGAGAAAATCCACAGGGCCAGTCGTGGATGAAAAGAACAAGAGAGCCGAGGGGAGAGAACTGAAAAGAGGCCAGCGGCGGAGGAAGAGAGGACAGCAGTGAGCTCGCCAGAGAGAGCGCCCAGAGAGACTGCTCTGGTTGCAGCTCCTCCTGAATCTCACACACACACACACACACACACACACACACACACACACACACACACACACACACACACACACACACACACACACACACACACACACACACACACACACACACACACACACACACACACACACACACACACACACACACACACACACACACACAAGCAGGGAGTGCTGCCGATAAAGTTCTCCTGTTCAGCTGTTGCCATTCATTCACTGTTACAGGCTGTGTGGGGGGGGGGGGGCTGCCACGTACAAAACCTCCTCTCTATCAAACACACACAGAACAAACTCACACCACCTTGGTGAAACAATATGTTATTGAACACCTTCCAGACTTACACACCGGCTCTCAAGAAAGGTGACTCAGTCGATCTATGAGCAGTTTTTATTGGAAGGCAGTAACCGTTTTCAGTAATGACCTCATCTGACAGAATCGACCTTTGTCAGAGATGCTTGGGTAAATCTGATACTCAGATGAATCATACACTTTTAGAGTGATTGATTGATACTCAATCACGACTGCAACTCTGAAATGGTTTGTGAACAGTCTGCCCTTGACGAGAGGCATCACATTCAGACAAGGACTCAATGAAATATATTTTGATGAGGACTGGTGCAAACGGAGAATCAAAGATGACGCATCCTAATCCTGTCCACCAAACTGTCTCAGGCTCCTGCAGAATTCTGATGCTAAACGCCGTCCCTGGACGCACCCCTCCCCCTCTCTCCACTCTGTTTTAAATAGCAAGGCCAGCTGGCCATAAGGGGGCTATATTCAGCTTGGTATCACCTATGCGCTTGCAGGGTAAGGTTACTTCCAGGCACACACATCACGGCCTGCAAAAACACAGCAAACTTTTAAGCCACATTTTCTTGTACTTAATCAATATTTTATGAGGCATTTATGATCCCATCATACATACTGCACAGAGAGGAGTATTAATAAAACAAGTAAGAGTAAAAACATCAAACATGAAAATCAGCACACAGAGTGACATCGTTGCTGACCAGTCCACAACACCCCTATCTTAAGGCTGACACACTCATGACTTCAGTGCATAAGAAAACACACAGGCGACACCTTGAACAAACGATGGCTGCCATCTACAATAACTGTCTGTTATGAGTCTGTGATTAGAGTCCACCTGCTGTTATGATTCATAGTCTGTGCAGGAAGCACAGGGATGACAACACACACAGGGATTAGGATGTTGCTGTGTGGGCTGAGCCAATCTCAGCAACTCACTATCCTGCACGCACGCGCGCACACACACGAACTGACAAACAGCTCGCCAAACATGTTGTTTTATTTTAATTTTCATGGTTCAAAATCCTGAATTGTTTGTTACTTTCACTTCATTTTACCTACTCTGATTTTGTAATTCTGTCTGTGGATGTGTAATTTGATAATTGTCATTGTTACTTTGACCAATGGTATAAAGCAGAAGTTTGCAGGGGAGGTTTTATGGTCTTAGGGCTTGGTGGCCATAGTGTGTGGGAAGTACGGTTATGTTCTTTCCCATGACCTGACCACACCTGAATTAGTAGCTTTGGACACTTAAGGAAACAGTAGACAAAGCATCAAGGAAACTATTGATGCAACTAAGAGCCTACAGCCATGCTAGTAGCTCTGTAAAGGCTACATGTAGGCCTTGCAGTGCTTTAAGCTTAATGCTAAGGCTAGCATGGCAACATGGCAGGTAAAATGCTTACCATGCTTACCAAATTAGCTTTGCATGTTAGCAAAGACGAAGTGCAGCTGAAGCTGATGGGAATCTCATTAGATTTTCTTATTAGGGTTTACGTATTTTGTCATAAATCAAGAAGTGGTCTGATCAAGATTTTGACTTAAAGCAACATTATGTAGAAATTGGCATTTTGTGAGTGCAACACCACTGACGTAATGTAAGTGCTAGCTACAAACAAAATTCATCACATCATAACAACGTTATGTCCTTAATCTTCTATCTAGAAATAAATGAGTATGTAATACTGTGATCCTACCCTCTCATTGAAGTTGCATAGTGCAGAAACAAAGTGATGGGGGGGCGGAGTGGCTGTGACAGAGACACCATTCACCTGATTACAGGACACCGTACCATCAAAATGATTTTTGAGCTGTTATTTTAAGGTAAAAAAAACTTACATATTGTTGCTTTAACGGTGGCACCACATAAAAAGTGAGGGGAAGACCAACAAAATACTATCATTACCCCTGAGGACAGAATGAATGTTTCCCAAAATTCATGGCAATTACTGCAATCACTGTTCTGACATTACTCAAAACCAGAGATGTTAACCTCATAGTGGTGCTAGAAAAAAAGTCAGCCAAAGTCATCTGAAAAAACATATCCCCAAAGCACAGATATCTGTAAACTTCATGGCAGCCTGTTTAAAAGTTGTAGTTTAAAAGTGTAGAGTCTGAACCAAAGTGGTGGACAAACTCACTAACAACCCTGGAGACGTGCCGCTATCGTGTCTAAAAACAGCATAAAGTCGAAGAACTATTAAGTACAATGGGCCTGTTTCTCAGTATGTTCGCCTATGTTTAAATGTAGGCCTATATCAGCACTATCCATATATGACATTCTTGCATCTGTGTTCAGTATTCCAGTCACATCCACTGCATTGGGACGTGATGTTAACCTTTAGTAATAGAAATGATCTATCATGGCTCTGGCTTCAGGAACATTCCAGTGAAACTATTTGGCCTTGGACATCCTTATCTCGGACTTTCTTTATTCGTCACTGAAAAACATTTACAGGATTTAACCAAAAGAAAATCCCTGCTGTTTGTGCAGGCAGACAGGATATAATTACTGTATGAAGGTCTTGCCGAAATAGCGACTCCGAGACTTCCTGTGGATGTGTAAATGAATGGAAAACTCCCCAACTGCTTTCAGTCGGTCATCATAGCCTGGACCACCGAGGGCATATACAGCAAAAGCGGTGATTTCTTATGAAATGGCACCATGTTTAACTTTTTGTCCACTACTTGCTGTGGCATCTTATACATCAGAGCAACACTTAAATAACCTACAAGCTGGTAGAATACAACATGACTTCCAAATCGTCCTTTTTTTTAATCTACAAAATGGTTGAGGGAATGAAGTGTCTTCAGTCCAAATATTTTTATTTTCTATCCTGGGGACGGAACATCATGACCTTCTTAGCAGAGAGTTTATGTCATTCAGACACGACCTTCCCAAAACAATTATCCCACTACATTCCATTTACCTTCCCACAACAATTAGCAGTTTCCGTAAACCTCCCGCCAATCATCGCCAACTAACAAGACCAGGCAAGCCGGACTCGGGTCAACCACAAAGGAAGATTCTCAAAAATTAAACCATTTAAGGAAGAATTTCCATCCTTAGTTGACCCTTGATCTTAACAACATGCCTCTCAGACCCTTCTATTCATGTTTGTAAATGTCTGTGTTTAAAGAAACAAACAAAAAAAAGCTTTCTGATGTCACTGTTCAGTTAAAAGTACTTTTTTAACCAATTTCTCTCCTCGTCTCTACTTGCCGTTTGTGCAGTGCTAGAGCAGAATGGTCTAAATATTGAGCAACTGCACTGGACGAGATAGAGGATTGTGTGCTTTTCCTGTGTGTACCTTTACATGAGTTTTAAAAGAAAGGGGGAGCATTGAATATTCACTCTGCTCACTCAGTACTGACCAAAATTTGTTAGTGGCGTGGTGTGTGATTTGTCAGGTATAGATTTGCATCAGATGCTAGGTTGGCATTTCAGGCATGTGTACTTGTTTTTTGACCAAACATTTTATTATCTAAATGAGGAAACTTAACTTTAGATTATGCTTCATTTAGGAAATGTTCCGTCGTTAACACTGATGCATAGAGAAGTTTGGCCATTTCTGTTCAATAAAAATATCCACAAATTAGGATGTCAGAAAAGGCCTTCTTTTATCATCTTTCCAGACGCTTGAGTAATATTTTGGTACTATACTTCGCAGTGCTCCTCATTTGTATTGTCCCAATATTCTGTTTTTTTTTTTTATTGGTGACGTTCCAGTCACAATCAAGTTTATCGATGAGACAGGATACACCAAACAGACGAACGAAACCAACCCCCAACCTGCCAAGAAAACAAACCAGGCTGTGCGCCAGTCTACCACAGGTCAGACCTGCCATTAACATTCCAGCAGGAAAAACAGAAGGTGTTTTTTTCCTTTTACTTCCTGGTCGCCCCCCACCCACACTGCTGTGGAATTTACCAACACTGTTTGCATTAGGCTGTGACTCAACACTGACATCAGGCCTAGTATTTCTTAGTTTGATCCACAAAGAGAACCAGCCTGAGGAATGTAGTCAATGATATCTGAACCAAGGTGTTCACACTGGTAGCTGCATGGCAGCCATGTGTGTAATCATAAAGAAAGGATGTGGAATCTGGCACAAAACCCTAATGTAAATGTTGGTGTAGCAAGTCTGCACTTAATCACTTACTGTACTGTACTCATTCTCTGTTTGTTCTGGAGGAGGTAAACTCACTGCCAGAAGCTAGTAAGCAAACTCTGTGTTTGCAGATGAAGCATTTATAAGTGCCTCTGGGATATCAGAGACATGATCCCTAGCTGACCTAGTGCTGCACTTCAACTTGGTTCCCAAGAGGAATCATGTTTTATTCTAAGACTTGAAAGGAAGTTCTGTTGTGCAATGTACAGATTTATTAACAATTTATTGACTGCCACATATGAAGGAAATGCATCATGGGAAAAATGGACAATGGACAAAAAAGGGGGAAAAAGTTGGATTACTCACATGAAAACTTCAACGTCTTAAATTGACATAAAACTAATTTCATTCTAAGGGATCCAGGGTGTTGAGATTTAGGCTGTCATTAAATGAAAACTAAAACATGGGTCTTACTTTCACAGTTTGGACTAATAGTTCTATTGGCTATGATTAAATTCTACTCATCAAAGTAATCATTAATCCTGCCAAGGCCACTGGTAGGTCAATAATTACAAATATGTACTCATGTTAAGAGAGATGACATTTTTCCATTTGCTGTACTGATGTCTTGCCATGGTGTGGTGTACTGAGTTTTGATAACTTACACATGCTATGTATTACCAAACTTCAGTGAAGGTTTGGACGAAGTAGATGGAGTTGTTTTGTAAGCTGTGACACGCAGCTATATAGGTTTCTCTTTTGGTCAATCAGCTAGTCCAAAAAAATCCCTACACCCTCTTACAGCGAGAGATTCAAACGAGTGTGTTTGTGTGTGCGAAGCAGGGCTGGGAAATATATAAGATATATATAGGTGTCGTGTTATAAACTGTATAAGGATCGATATTGAAGTATTTGGTCAAAAATATTGTAGTCTTTCAGTTGGTCAAACAGTCTTAATATTTATGAAGTGCTCTTTAAAAGAAGATTTCAAAGTATCGAGATGTATATTGTGTATTGTGATATAGCTTAAAATATTGTAGTATAATTTAACAGCCATTTCTCTCTGCATCATGCCAATTGGCCAAAAAGAGGGAGTGGCAGAGGTCTATAAGAAAAAGGTGCATAACTTCATGTAAGAATTCACATAACATGACCAAACTTTGTAGAATAACATGCTGACACACCATTTTGCCACATCCCCTCTCATAACGTATGAACCATTTGTTGTACACTGTTGTGGGTGGCATCATTGAGTTCCCCTTTCATTGCTCTGTCACGCTCTGTTGGTCCATCAGTTCAACAAAAATCTATCCTTGAGTCTACCCTATAACCACTGAATATGGAGGCTGAAATCTGCTATGGAGGTCAAGTGTTAGGTGAGGTTATGTGCGTGTGACACCTGGATGTCTGTGCGTACCCTACAGCCTTAGCAAATTTTCACTTTGTTTATTTTTATTTTGCTTATTTAAGCCATGAAGGGGTAAGACATAAGGTTTCAATAAGCTTAAAAACAAGCACATCGATACCCACTGAGCCCTCAGCACATGTGCACACCCACGTACAGAACGCTATACGAAATTAAAGCCGTTAAAACCCTGGTCAATTTTTGGGTGGTTGAAGAAAAAAGGTACTGGGCAAAGTAACAGAGTGCTTTCTAAATGGTCAAAGGTCCTTTGTTGAGTATGCATTGACCGCTCTGCAGACCCACCCATCAACCGGCCCACGTCTTGTCAATAAAAAGTAGACCAACTGTGGTCTAATTGTGTACTGTTGAAGGAGAGAGAAGCATTTATAAGAGCGCCAGTGTTAAAGAACAAACAGAGGCATAGACCAGCTGGCAGCTGTTAGCATCTGGTAACATGAGCCTTCACTGTAAACCAGGGAGGACTGAGGGAGGGAGGGATGGATGGAGGAGGGGAGGTGAGGTCGCGTTTAGCAAATGGGTTTCAGAGAGGAATACAGGCGGAGAAAGAGACAAGAGGGAAAAACTGAGTACCAGAACCAGTGATGACGGCTTTGTAACAGACTGTTACATAACTCGAACATCTGAAAGTCATTTTTAATGTAACGAACCCCCTAACCTCCTGCCCCAGTTACAGGGGGAAACACTGCTTTCTTTTCTCGTTTACGACTGGCTTCCATTTCAGTCCTACAACAACAGACTCCTGAGCAGACTGGCTGCAAAGAAAGGCTGTCGAAGCAAATCAGGAGAGGAAAGAGAAATAAAGACAACAAAGCTGAAGTGAGGGCATGTGTGCAGCATGAGTGTGGGACAGAGAGAGTCCTTCGGCCTGATATCAGAAAGTTACTCTCTAATGTATGTGTGTGTTTCTTCTGGTGTTTTCCTTCAAGTTTTATAGGCCTCTCCTTCCTGCCTTCCCCCTTTATATATCTAATAAAAGCCTGGCTGTTAATTTGCTTCAGCAACCAAAATGACAGTGCTTTTATTAGACATTGACCTTTAACTGGGACACTGGTTTCTATTCTTATTTTTCATTTTAAACAGAAATCCACTTAAATACTACCTCTTTAGACTGGCATATTTTTTCAATCATAGACACTCGTGGTGTTTTCAGATCAGGTTCACTGCTGATAAAAGATTAGTCTTTTGCTTTCTGATGCATCTGACTGATAACCTATCCTTGCCATCTTTGTGACAGACTGTTCTCACAGTAAGCATATGAAGCCGCCTATGTTCTCACCAAGCTAAGAAACAAAGGCACAACACCGACAACACTCAAAACACTTTGTGGAGAGCGTGTGAAGGTGAGAATGAAGAGGTACTGTGACTATGACGAGTCCCTAACAACCATGAACATTTCAATCTGAACACAGACAGCTGCGTTCTTCAGTCTGGTCTGACAGTGGGTACACACTGCTGGCAGTGTTCTCGGAATAAGAGAGTAACAAACTGACGAGACGGGAGCAGAGTTTTCCCTGGAATTTGGTGACACTGTTGATGCAATCTACTGTTGACAACAAAGTTTCCTGTTTGTGTGAGAGAAAGTCAGCTCAATTCTCACATTTACTTTGACATCAGAATAAACTATTCAGTTTTACTCTTGGCTTTGTCAGATCATGGAATATTAATTGTTTCCTAAATACATTTCACATATGCCCAAATGAAGCGCATTTCTTCAAACAGCTATAACCACATTGCTTCCACCTGATGCTGTCGATAGCTGTGAATTTTCGTCTGCACATGGCTTGGCACCTGAGTCACTCTAGTGACAGAACAAGAGTCCCGTCAGCTCACAGTGACCTCTGCTACATTCATCAGGAAACGTTAAGTGTGGCACACTGTGTTACAGCGGGTGAGTCACAGGCTAATGGCTGTTCTATTATTCAGAAACAGCAGAGCAATTTGAGTTGTAGATGAGGCAGTGACTAAATTAACGAGAGGATACATGTCTTCGGTTTGTGTGGTTGTTTGTTTGAGATAGGGATGTTCCTACAAACTATTTTCCCTGATGTTTAAAAGGTTTACTGGTCGATTGGTAGTTACTGTACCATGTACAGTGGCTTAACATATCAATTTTTTTTATATTAAGTTTCATGTCTGTCTGGACATAAAATTTTGTGAAATTATAATAGTTTGTTCAACCCAAAACCCCATGATCTTATAAAACCACGTTCTTTTCTGAGATGTTTAGCATACTGTAAAAATATCATCCTGTAACATTCGTATCAACCAGTCTAAAAGTAACTACAACAGTAAAATTCTAAATACAGTCAAAATTGAGGGCAATTTCATCTATTACGTTAAACGTAAATGTCCAAAAAAGAATGTTTACTAAATTGTATTTTCAATGCCACCAAAATGTTGGGGACTTTGAGCCATGGATTATCAATACTGCAAATGATCCTATCAACCATGACATCTAAAAAGAAAAATCATAAAAAATAATAAACATAAAAAAATAAGGAAAAATAGGAAACATGCCTGATTATTACAATGGCACTTTAATGGGGTGAGATACTTAAATACATCTCAGGTGCAACAGTTAACTGCCGTGGTTCAGCAGCCCTTGACGAGGTAAACATGACATTTCAGGACAAATGATGTCATTGTGTGACTTAAAGGTGCACTATGTAGTTTTGGGGGAAAAATATTAATCAGAAGAGAAAGATCTAACAAACTACCTTTGTTTCCATGACTGACTACACAAACAATAACGTAATTTCAATCGACTGATCTTGCATGTCTCTAGTTGAAACGTTCCAGCAGCATCAGGTTTGTAACTTCGCAGCAGGAACTTTTAATTCACATTTTCATACTTTAAAGTAGAGGTTCTGTAGTGGATAATGTTGGGTTGAGTTGGTTTTAAAGGCAGAGTAGTACAGTATTTATGCTACAAAATCACCCATTATTTAAAGAAACCTGAATCTTTTCATCACCCCCTTCAAAAACAGGCTGTGGCAGTACAGCTCATCCTTCCGCACATTGCAGTCCCCCAGTCTAATTAATACTGAGCTGCTTTCGATCGCAGCGTGTCTGAACAAGACAATACATGAATTCAAAGTTTTTCTACCCAACACTGACTATAAATGTGAATATGTGAGCGTGTGCTGCAGCTGTGCTCTGATCATGCACCACATCATACATGCTTTACAAAGACAGTATTGAGGTGTTTATGGACTTCTAAATGTACATGTGTGGGAAAATGTGCAGCTCAACCACGCATGCTTTAAGAGTGTCGCACGCTTGCGCGGCCTCAAGTGGTGCATGGTATAAGATCTGCACGCTAGTGTGCTTTTGTGCATCTTTAAAGATCACTTAGCTACGTGAGTGGGCTTGTACCTGTGGGTGTGCAGTCACCATGCTCCTGTTGCTACGAGCAGACCCACGAAGCTGATAAAGCGCTTTTCTTTAGCTTCAGGCTACAAATCTGAGCGAGTCTCTCTTGCTTCTCATTATCTAACAGGAATTTACTGGATCGCAAATCAAAGATGTGAGTGTGTTCGTGCTTGTTGAAATACCGTGCTGTCAGAACACACTGTGAAAATGGACGGCTACCAAAGCCTGTGAGTGCATGTCCAGGTCCCGACTGTGACATGATATGTGAAGTGTGTGCGGTTGTGTGTGTGTGTGTGTGTGTGTGTGTGTGTGTGTGTGTGTGTGTGTGTGTGTGTGTGTGTGAGTCCTGGTGAGTCATGCATAGCCTGTGGGTGTGTGCGTGGTGTGCTGGACACATTTAAGATTTAGACCTCTCGCAAAACTTGCTTCAGTTGCATAAATATGTTTGTGCCTCTATGTTTATTAGACTGAAAGCTGTTTACATTCAGCCAAAGACATTTGGTCACCTGCTGTTTGGATTCGGCCTGTTTCATAATGGTACTGGAAAGCTGAGATTTGTCCTGCAGTTTTAATCTCATCCCGAATAATAATTTTGATGTGTTTTTTTCTTTCCTTCTTTTTTTGTCATTCATTTAATCACCTGGTTTTCTTTTTGACTGTACGTCATCTATGTACGTGATTGTCTTGGGAATATGGAGATTATCTAATAGCATGACAGAGTGAGGCAGAGAGGCGAGGAGACAGACAGCTGGATTGTGTTTGCTGCAGCTGTGTGTTTGGATTACATTGAAACATAACCTCCCTCCCTCCCAGCCTCCCCATGACCTGTTCTACAGAACCTTTAATGGTCTTATTTTTCAATGCTTTGGTCCTCTTTGATGCAATTTTACACATCTTCTCTCTCCTCTTTCTTGCTATCTATCAGTTTCTCCGTCTAATTCTTCCCTCTCCTCTCCCCTCCTACTCTCAGCCTGACAGAGTACTGTGGGGCCTCTTCTGCTGGCTGCCTCCCAATCTGTTACATAACAGTACCGCCAGCCTCCCTGAAACACTGCGGGGCTAGGCTAGCCTCGGCCAGGGTACATATCTCGCTATATCTTAAATGCTGCCCAGCAGCAAAGCGTCTGTCTGTGTGGGATCAGATTGCATTAGCATTTTTAATTTCAGAGGGCAAACTGATCGTTTCTGGCGCCTCTCGAGCAGAGACGAGCACTATTGGCACAACACTGCGGTGTACAGTAAGCTACGGCCCATCTATTGTCATTATGCAAGGGTGTGGACGCATAGGGACGTGATCTTTATCGCTTTATGTTTACATGTCTGGGTGATGAAGTCAGCCAAATCCCAGACCTCACCGATGGAATGTTTACCAGCTCCTCATCCAACATTTAGCTACAGTCTCTGTTCACATTTAGACCACTTTCTAAAAGATATCCCGACATGCTTCCATTTTCTTTTCTATCTCACGCTCTAAAACAGCCAATGAAAACCACAGTATACAAGTCTCGGGGTCTGATATTCACAGTCTGGCCTTCTGATTTTAACTTGCCTGTGTTTCTGCAACGCAAGAATCTGCAGGGTTTCATTGTAAGCCTAACACTGTAACAGCCAACTGGTTTGATTCGTCCCCATCAATGGTTGTAGGTGTAATAATCAGTAAAATCAGCTACCGTAACCAAAAAATAAATCTGCAGGCTCTCTTGCCACAGTGGCTCATGATTACAAATCACTGTTCTGGCTTCCTGAGGACATATAAAACACTGCCTCATTGCATTTATCATTTACAATCCACTGTCTAGTCTTGGCAGTAGTAGCCGCAGTCTGTGTTACGATCTGGAACAATCTGTTCTGACATGAAATGAGTGGGTCACTTCCACTGTCTGTGACACCTCTAACCTACTTTTCCCCCACAAGTCCCCGTCAGTTAGCCCGGGCTGTGTTCTCTGTTCCTCCACCCTCAGCTAACGTCCAACTCTCCAGCCCTGACTGTATCCTGGCCCCTGGCCTGGAGCCGGCCCTCGGGAAGCAGCAGTGCCTTGGATGGACAGTTGACAGCTGCATTGACCTTTCCACCTTCTCAACACTTTCATCCACCCAGTTCTGCTCAGTGCAGACCCCGCAAACTTGGCCTCACTGCCCCGCCTGTTCGCTTTTGTTCTCGGGAGCCTCGAAGGTACAACCCTGGAAACTACATTCGCAATCTACATATTGTATTTGCCACCAACCCAGACTTTTTAAACAACTTCTTTTACAGCGTACATCCTTTTCATCATTAATCATTTCACAACATCTGGAAGTTTGCACTTTAGTTCTTCTGTTAAAACACTTTTTAAAAACATTTTTCCTTTCAATAAACTTTTATAAATCAGTTTTCCAACCCAACCATGTTTTCTTGATATTAATGGTTTATGTGTACAAAAAAGAATGCCTAAAGTTAGAGTTAAAGTTTTACAGCGAACAATGCAGAGCAGCCGTCATCTTACACAGATGTGCACCAACACTGAAGACTGCAGTGTCAATACAATGAACATTTACTGACACATGCAACAGCTCACACCGCACCTGGAGTCAGCAAAGCCCACCTCACTTTACAGGTAACTTTTAGTCATTATCGTTGTTTTTTCTAAAAGACAAGACAGAGACTTGAAAGCAAAAGACAGCGTACTCAAACGGACTTTACCTGACTGGATAGTCATATCCCTCTGCACCATGCTGAAGGGAAAGCTTCACCCTCCCGGCAAGATTAGCGATTCATACTCCCAACACAAGCAGAATAAAAAAGTGACTGGGAAAAGAAGGCTGGAGAGAAGTTCCAGTGACAGAAGAAGCCACATTAAAACACGTTTTCCTCTCACCGGCTCGCAGCTGATACTCCACAGGTAGCAGTGCACCTCACATTCCCTTTCTCTTGACTGTCTGTCTACAAGTGTGTGCACGCCTCAACAGCGAGGGCGTGTGTAGGTCTGTGTGTGTCTGCTCCTTTATTGCTCCTTGAATAACAACACCCAATGGTTCCAACCCCTCTGTGGCTACACCTCTGTTTCACTCCCATGTACAAACTTTGGGTCACTCCTCTGCACTCTCTCAGCCAGTTTGGAAGTACAAAAACTGAAAAAGAAAAACAAGCTGGTGCCAAGCCTCACCTCCTAAAATACAAAACGCCCCCTCCTTTCTTGCTTTCCATTTTCCCTCGCTTTCCTTCTGTTCCCTCTCTGAGAAGTTATGCAATACTGCCATTACAGACATGACCTCCCCCTCCTCTCCTCTTCCCCTTCCTCCTTCTTCTTCTGCTGCTGCTGCCGCCGCCACAGCCCACACTCAAACTAGCTTCTCCACCTCTTTTTAAATTTTTTTTTAATGATCTCAGTCACATTATCATAGCTTTCACAGGGCTTTTGTTTGCAGTGGAACAATTGAGAGGCAGGTTATTGACTGAAAACAAGAAATGTAAATTGCTTTGAAGATCGCTTTCTGTCGTGTCAGCCTTTATGTCATGAATCACAGCTAACTCTCTCACAGGCGCATGCACACGGATGCATATGGACCTTAACATCTGTTCCTGATCCTCATCCTGAAAACATGTCACCGCTCTCTATTTATACTTGCACGTTTGTTTAACAATAAACTTCCTAGCACTTGACCATGACTGAGGAAGGAACCTTGCGCAATAAACACATTGCATAACCTGTTGTTAGAGATAAGGCTTTGATAAGCTTTACTATAGGGGCATTCCAATCTGTTTCACTGCCCAAGCTGTATGCAGTCACATGTGATGCATCGCTCCAGAGCTCTGAAAGCATCTTCATGTAAGCTGAGCTACAGGAGTGCCTGCAGCAACATGTCTGCTTCTGGCTAGCAGAGTAAAGTGTGTAAGGAACAGGACAAGAGCAGGGGTTGTTTAAGTTGGGAGTGGTGGCCTCAGGCTATGTGTGTGTGAGAGAGAGTGTGTCTTAGTGTGTTTCACTGAGGTAAACATGGTCCTGTGACTACTTGTCACAGTTCCATTCTTAAACATTTCTGAAATGATGTAAACATTTCTTGAAATATTGTTTGTGTATTATAAATTCAGTTTCTTCTGTTTTTATTTCTTCTGTTGCAGTCTTTGGTTAATCGCTCGCTGTACTGTGCCTCAACTTCTTTTTTTAAACTGTTTTTATTGTATGTATGTGTATTACTCTCTGCCACTGTTCGAACCGCCCTAAAGAAGGTAAATCATTTACGTGTCTAACTCTGCCGTACCTTCCTCTCCTGACAAATCAACCGCGGGTCAACCAACTGTGTTTCCACAAAAACAAGGTGGCCAACGCCCAGATGGGAACAATGGTGTGTGTAGGTAAGTAAGTAACAGTTACTCCATTACCAGGTCTGACCTATGCCCTGATATCTCAGCTTATCAAACAGACTTGGCAGCGGAAACATTTGGAGACTTTGTTTGACTAAAAGACTTTGAGTAGCACGTGCCAATGTGCACCCTATACTACGTGCTTGTGGTTGTATGGTGCAATTCCACTAAATATGTTAAGTGCAGTTTAGTTGAACTTGGTCAGATGAGAAAGATGCTATCTGATCATTCATAGCTGCCATAAATCACAGACACCGCTTGTCTTGACCTTTTATCGACCCAGTTTTGGTGTTTTCTTTTTTTTTTTAATAGTAAGAACTGATAGTAGGAAACTACTTGAATCAGATTTTACTGCTATAAAAACATAATTGTTTACATCTGCAAGCCAGTAAGTGCAGGTCAGGTGCTTGGAGAAAACACAACAACATGAAGCAAGAACTGACTGCAAACTGAACTTATATTTGCTTTAAATAACTTAACAGAGCTCAAAGAGAGTTCTTCAAATACCTTGTCAGACAGACTAGTCAAAAATCCAAAGATACTGAGCTTACATGGCAAGTTAATATGTATTAAATCTTTCAAGAAGGCAAATTGAGATTTATTTTACAGAACATGTACAAATGCACAGAATTTAAGAAGCAAGAATGAAAGAAAATGTCCATCGTATCTGCAGAATGACCTACATTCAAAGCTTCTATTGAGATTTTTTCGAATTTAAAAGTTTGACCATACCACCCTAAAATAATCGAAATCAAATAAAATGCTTTTATTGTCTGGAGTGATTCCAGCCATCACTGGAATCTAACTCTACAAATAGTATAATCCTAATTATATTAATATTAGTGGCAATAACACATTTAAAATGAATAATGAGACATGCAAACAAAAGAAAACAAAAACAAATCAAATATTGATTTAGAATTTAAATGTCAACGTTATGAATTGCTTGGAACTATTCGGCATAAGCTTATTAACAATTAATTATTTTCACAACAGCTGCTGCTTAATTGACTGAATCAATTCATCAGTTCAGCTATATGCCCATATCCAGCTTCTACTACACAGCAGCAGAAAATGTTTATATGCTCAATGGACACACTTGAGTTGGATCATGTTAAAACCGTCACCAAGAGCTCACAATAACCTCACTAACAAAACCCCTGTCCAATAAACACGCTATCTCTGAGCTCTGTGACTGTCATTTGTGAGCTTTGATCAGTTGTAATTTGGCTTTGTTAACCTAAACAGACCAAACACATAAATCCGGTGAAGTCAATTTTTCCACTGTGATTCAAACCAGCGGAGGCTGCTGCACGTCACTCTGCACCGAGAGCCATGTGCTCTAAGCTCCGCGCTAACTCTAGACACAGTCTGCCTTTACAGTCAAACGCAGCAGACGTGCAACACAGTCTAATCTAGCGTAACAAGAGGTCAGCGCAGAGGAGCAAGCCAATTAGGTACGGCAGCTTCTTCACTCCGTTCTTTCTGGAGACTTCACCACACACAGCCCTCCCCACAGACACAAACACAGCTTCACATTAGTACTTAAACCTTGATGTTTCTCTCTCTTTACCACCCTCCGTGGTGAGGTAAGCTCTCCACTGACAAAAACAAGGCGTACAGACACATCTGACATTTCACTTCTGTCTCTCAGATAAGTGTTTCTTCCCCACTTCTGCTTAGCCTAAACTTATGTAACATGTTCTCCATGAACGCTTTTTAGCTAAGAGGAATTCATGTTGGAAAAAGGCCACCTGTGTGAAGGATGAGTAGTGCTCCACCAAAATATTAAACGAGCTGGAAGCAGGAGTGTTGGCCTACAAGGTCTGCAGGGTGATGTGTTTACAGTACATTCAAAACGTGTAGGGGCTGAATGAAACCCCATCTGCAAGAACGGAGGTTTAACATGCTATGACGAGAAATAACCAGGCAGTGTGTGCCCTTCTCTTTACCAGATGATGGCTGTGATTGATCACCAAAGAAGAATGAGGGAAGATCAGTGGACTGAAAAAATTTTGAAAAACAACCAAAAAAAAAACGCCTCTGTAAAGTGTTCAAGTCAGAAATAGCTTTGGATCAAAATAATGGCCTTTTTTCAAAGCCGAAGCCATGTGCAGCAGTTTTCACAACTGTTTCTTGGACTATTCTGCTGCAAAAATTGAGCCAGGATGATCCATCCAAAGATATAAAAATACCAAAATGTGGGATTAAGCGTTGTGATCGAAATTAAAAAAGTGTGCATCCACCGTGATCTCACCATTCTTTCTCTCTTGCAGAGGCATCGGGTCGGGTGCAGGCTGAAGGGAGAGCTCTTGGAGCTCGCTGGTCACTGCCTCACTCTGCGGGCTCGGGGCCAAACCTGGCGTCTTGGAGGCTTCCATGCTGCCAGGACTAGGCTCCTCCCCTTTCTGTGGGTGTAGCGTTGCCATGGTGACAGAGAGACCTGCGGCAAAATAAGGACATTAATAGTTTGATAACTTATCAAACGACTCTATGTGATATAAAGACAGCAGCTACTGAGAATTAACTGGAAACGTTTATTTTAAGGTGCAATCCGTAATACTTAAATAAAAGTAAAACATAATCCATCATATGCTATGGATTTGGTTCAGTTTTATCTTAATGTCTAATTCAGAACACCAGCGCATTATTTAAAAAGCTCGGGGACTTGAGACTTAGAAAACTTCAGTCCTGATGTAGAGTTGGCATTTTATCATCTGACAGGTAAGCAGCTTATGATCTAGCTACAGAGCACATAATCCTGCTGGCTGATGTTTGTCTTTGATGGAAAAATAACAATCATCAGGTCATCACAGCATCACAGTCAATAACATTTTAAAGTCAACCTGTGGTATTTCGTTGTTTGGTTGTCATTTTAGCCATTTGCCAGTTCACAGGAATGAAACACAAAGATGGTACAAGTAAAATAAGCCATATATTCTACTGTGAGTTTGAGCACTGTGGCAAAACACCTGAGCCAGTTTATACTTACAGAGGTATGTATACTGCGCTTTTTCACTAGTAAAATGATGTGGCAACGTTTGATAAAAAATACCCTTGGGTCTAATTTCTGAAGCCCTAGCCCCTCCTCTGTTTGTGATGTATTCTTTTATTAGGAAAAATTGTTGCAGATTCAGATTGTCTGTATTAGCCAATAACAGTCAAGTATTGAAACCAGTCATTGAACCTGGGGCACTTCCACAAGCTACAACAAGTCAAAAAGTTCCCACTCAGGGAACTAAAGATGTCTGTTTAACTCTCCGTCAGCCTCCCTCATATACACAAACAACTGGGGAAAGAAGAAGAATGCGGGGCTGTAGGCTAGGGGATTAAAATCAGCCGTCAGAGAAGAATTTGCATGTTTTAGCTTTTACAACTGTTGCTGTGGCCGCTGCTTTGGACAGACTCAACTTTGTTTATGGATTTCGCCCCCCCTTTTAACTTCTCAACAACCGCAGAGTGATTTCCATACATTTAACCCTTCTAACAACTTCAACAAGACTCACAGCTGGAGGCATTTCATAAAGGAAGCTATAAAAGACGTGAATGTTTGTGAAGGCTCAGCTGACAGTTGAAATGGGGCTTATAGTAAAAAAGGTTTACTTGATTAAGCCTAAACATCTTTAAAAGGCAATTCAGACTAACTCAAGCCTCGAGACTTAAAAGAAAGTTGACATTCTGATGGTCACATAACAGCACATTTTACTCATAAATTAACATGAAAAAGGAAAATGTTAACACAAAGAAAGCCACAGAGAGCCTTTAACAGCACATTATAAACCACTAGTGAGTACAGACTCTTGACACCTTGAACTGCAGTAATGGTTGCATTTGTAGCAGCCCTCTACTTGTAAATGTGTCATTATACGACCCAGTCCAGAATAAATAATGTAAATTTTCCTAAGTACCCTAAATGAATGCACATGTACAAGTTCCAAGATAAGATTAAGCTACTTTAAAAAAGGTGCAATATGTAAGAATTGGCCACCTGTCAAATTCACACTCAAAACAAAAAGGGAGCAGCATATTACCAGACTAGCGACTAACTGCTGCCAACTGTAGCTGCTGTTAGCTAGTTAGCTCAGCTAGCAGTCTGCACTTTGAGCTTGGGTTAGCTGGTTAGCATGCTAACTTCAATGGATATCTCTGCAACTCAATACACAGACATTATAATGTCAAATCTGCTATTAATTCACATTCTATTTATAATTCTGGTTGCTGTTTGAAACTGTGTACAGCTGTCATGGTTTTGGACATTTCTGATATTGTGCACAGGTATTACTACTAACATTAACAATGACTCGGTTCTATTCCAGCTTCCCAGTAAGTCGTGTTGTCAGTAAGTCTGCATGCACAAAGCTAGGACAATGAGACTGAAGCAAGAAAATGGAATTCAGCCATCATTCATTTTATTAATTACACCTTTGCATATCCTACTGTGACAAATCAAAATGTCTTATATGATAAATGAATATTATTAATTAGGAGGAAACTAAATCCTAGTAGCATATTGGGAAGTTTATTACTCTTTCATATTGAACCGAGCCCTATTTAAATACATTACAATGACACTAATGTTTCTAAATACTGACGTGCACAGCACAGCAGTAATTATTGAGGAACACCATGTTTCAGACTGACAGGTACATCTGTAATACAAACTGGTTAATCTGACTGGAGTGAACACAAACCTGTCTGAGATTAGCCTGCTGTAGAGGGATTTGCATCCTTTGTAACCAGGGTCAAATTTATTTACGCCTGCTTTACAGAGCAGATTCTTTGAGATTCACCGGAGTAAGCCGCCCGGTGTGACTGGTTCTCTTCCTTCATGAATACACTCCCCTGGACTGAACAGGCCCAGTAACTTGGGCAGCACATCACTAACGGTTGTTTACAAAAGCAGGCCCGCCTGCTGCTGCTGCGCTGTGTGTTGATCTCTCTCTTGCTCTCTGTGCAAATATGTGTTTCCTAGCCGAGGGGTTCTGATGGGGATTCTGTCACTGCTGCACAGTGAGCCCGAAAACAATGAGGCAGTGTTGTCTGAGATGTCACTCTTCTCTCTCACAATCAAATGCTAGCGCACACACACACATGTGTCTGAATAGCGGCACACTAACCACATGACACACTAAATGTATGCGTGTCGCTGGGCTCAGGATGTGTGTGAGCTTTATCATGCCACATTTAACACATTAATGGCCTTTTGCAATGCTTGCTATAACAGAATATAAATTAAAACAGAGATATAAGAATATCTGCAGGCATATCAGAATAAAGGCAAATGTGCGTACTTCCACAAGGTAATATTTCAAATTTTGTGTTTTTAAACTAGATTTAAAATACAAAAAACACAAGCGACAGTTCTCAATTTTTTTGGTCTGTAGTGTGTATCAGAGCCTGACCGCTATTTTTTCTTAGGATTGATGCTGATACTGAATTAGCAACTGAAAACATCCTGATATCGATATATCAGCTGATATACATTTTTTCCACAATCCCTCAAACGTGGTTATAAGCACTCGTGACAAAGACAAGTGATCGCTGAGTTTTTCCATCGACACAAATACTTTTTTGATACCTTACATTGGAATTGCACTTGCTTGTTCACAATATAACCTGATATCACATAGTACTGATGTTCAGAGTCAAAACAAGTCTAGCGAATGGAGTCACAAGCTTTTCCAGTCAGGCTGAAAGAAACAAACCAGGAAACCGGTTTGGTAGGGGAAAGATATAACACGACAGTGAAATCTTATAGTGCTAAAATGCAGCACTAAATCAAGAATGAAGGGTCAGGCTGCTGCAGTATGATGAGAAAGTACCCTGTACCTCGACTAGTACGAAATGATGTACTGCTAGTATTATTATCGTATAATTAAAAACAGTTCCAACATCCATAATAATGTTTGTTGTGGCTTCAGGACAACATGTGATCTCTGCCTCTTCGTATATTTGAGACATTTACCCCCATGAACGAGATATCAGAAAGTACATTTGGCTTTATATCTCTGTGGCGTACACAACAATTAAGATTCTCAGGGCCCAGGACTCTACACTTACCTTAACACCAGGTGTAACACGAGTAATTAAAAGAGATGTGTTTCCAGAGATGCTTACTGTAACATCAGTTGCTTCATCATCACTTTCCCAAGAAGGGGCTGCTGTTCTGACATGCACTGTGTTACTGCTCTGGTGCAATGCACTGAAGAGAGACACTCTGTACTCCAGCATTCCTCTCCACACGCCCACACTAGCCTTTCAGATTTGAATCACAATTACAAAAAGGTATACACAGAGACAGACAGCTGCTTTGTATCACCATCACACAGCTTGAAAACAATCACAACCCATTTTCAGTGAGCAGCACTGCAGCAGGGTAAAGGATGTTTCCCACCTGGTCTGTCATAAGCTAGGTTCGATGGGGACTAAGCAATGTTTTCTTACCTGTATCACTAAATCAGCACGGGGCGTTTTCCCATTTCAGCAGGTGGGAGCTTTGAACGGTTCTGTTGGATAAAAAACACAAAGAGCAAAGGTTCAACAGGCGATGAATGATATCTGATCTCTTCCCCTGCCAAGCCGTTCTCTCTACTCTGCGGATTATGATGCTGAGCAGCGGTACTTCTATCAGTGTGGAAGAGCCACTGAGCAGGTTAAAAATGATTACAAAGGATTATATGGGCTAGATGAATCCACGTTGCAGAGGGCCTTTCCACAGATGTCATGGGGCAGCAGCCTACAGCTGTCACTGTCCAAAACACACACATGCTAAGCTATTGTTAGCTTGTCTGGGGTGGGAGTTAACCCTGGACAGAATACACGCAGGTTTAACTAAAGCTACGATGTGAAAATCGGACACAGCCAACAATTATGGACGTGAAAGGTTGCCAACTACAACATTACGTACTAATTTCTAACGCCGGCTCATTTGAAGCCTTCTCGGCATCCCTGTTTACTGCAGACACCCCAAGTTAGCTAGCTACGGTTAGCATGCTATGTATCTGCTAGCCACTAACCCCAACTCTAGACATTTAGGTTAGCTAGCTGTTCGGCGCAGTTCCTGCCTGTCCTCTCTGGTGGGAAAGCTAGCTAATGTCGTGACGCTACCTGTTTAAATGTACATATATACGCTTACGTTTCATGGTCGCCGCTTGTGTGTTGTGTCTGTAAGGATAAAACGGCTTTGGCATCCCACCACCACTTCCGAATCACAAAGGAAACTTTAACCGGAAAACCCTCCTCTGCGTGGGACGCAAAGACCCACTTCCTTCACGACACTTCTCTGACCAGCTTACTGCTAAAAGTTAGTTCTCTGTGACAGGAGGAGAGAGTGCAGCAGAGTAATGTTAGCGTATATTAGATAGTGTCCTGGCTTCTATATAATATGTGTCGTATTTAACGTGAAGGAGGAAATGAAATTAAGGCAGACGTATGCACACAGTAAACAACATACCACCCCCCTGCACAGTCTCTGTCTCCATCTAGTGGCCAACTGCATGAACTTCAGGAGGCAACAGCTACAGGTAGGTAAATCACTGTGCAAGACTATTGGTGCAAAACAAGTTCACTCTGTGTTATTTCAAGTAAAGATAAAGCATCTGACTGCGTCCAAGAGGGTTTAAATTCTGGTGTGATGTTTGCATTAATAAAGTGACATATTTTTTCCCGAACCAGCCAGTTAACAGCAAATACAGCCATGACTGCAGTGTTGTAAAAAAGTACCCGACAGTCATATTTGAATAAAAGATCTCAAAGTAAAGGTCACCCTTACGATTAACTTAGGACCTTCATTTTCCGAGGAGATTCCATCCCTGGTGGCAGAAAAAAAGACACAATGAAAGTGAGTTCTATGGGGAGCCGATGTAAACGCTAATGGTTTTATTATTACTTGAGGTCGAGCTCAGGTGAGCACTGGTCAGGTGGCCTGGTGGCAGAGCTGTGGCTTTGTCCGCTGCGCTGCAGAGTGGAACTCAAGTAATAAAACTGATTTGAACCGAGCTGCAAAACGAATGACACTCTTTTGTATCTGTGCTTTATTCAGCAAGAGCCAAATATAAAAGCACAATAGGGAATCATGCAAACATCAGAGGTGGCGATGATGTCACAGAAAGAAATCGGGGACAAGCAGCAGATAAAATAAATACCTTCATACAGGAAAGATAGGAGAGGGGATTTTTTTACAAAACTGAATAAATACAAAAAGAGATGGAACAGATAAATGAACAAAGAGTACAAAGGGGCAAGGGAGTCCTTTAAAAGAGTAAGGATTGGGGTATGGATATGTATAGTTTTCTAGCCTTCTAATTTGTTTTTCCATATGACTCATAGTAGTCAACAAAAATGTGAATAAAGAAGGTGGCAGATAAGATGGTGTTATGTTCAGAGTAACGGTTTGAAAGTGGCTTGAAATCAGCTAAAAAGCGCCTTAGTCACTTTAGAAATATTACTACAACCAGTCACCAGCCATACTTTTTGTCAGCTGAGGGCATAAGCTAATACAGGATATGATAAGATGTACCTATATTGATCCCACGTAGGAAAAATTCTATTCGGCGCGGCAGCAAAAAGGAAACAAACAGCGTGCAAACAATACAAAAAAGTAGGAGTTGACTCAGGGGAAAATAAAATAGAGTAAAATAAAAATATACTCAGAAAAAGATATAATGTAGAATGGAATAGAAATGCTGTATACACTAGATGGATCCGTGTTTACCTGTGCCACTTTGAAAATGTTCCTGAGATATATATACAGCGTATACACTCATACAGACTGTTAGTATATACATGAGCACCATCTGTCATCACCCATGGCTGGTGTATACGAGTCTTAGAAGGCAGCTCCTTTGTGGGACCTTATTTCAGAAAAAATGTGTATAGTAGTGAATGGAGAGAATGAAGAAGAAACAGCGTCTGTAATCAATAATACAACCATGTGTATGCATGCTGTGCATGCTGTATTAACTAAACATGTCTGACAACGCCAAAATGGTTCACAATGCCCCATCAAATCTTAAGTTTGGAAGACATCTGGATTTTAAAAGAAAGAAGGAAAGATGGACAAAATTATGGCCATTTGTAAAGTCTATAGAAGAGCGATTAAGCTCCCCGGCAGCATGTCAGGTGTCAACACTCACCTGGTGTGATGGCAAGGTGAAGCGTGTGAGGACAGCGAGGACTGTGTTGATGCGAGTCCAGCTTGCACAAGCAAGAAAACGCAAGACAAAGACATTGATAGACACTTTCTCCCACCAAAGCTCTGCGTGGGCTATGGTGATCAGATTTTCTCCCCACATTATTCTGAAGTGGGACATTTGTCTTCGATTTTTTTCCCGTGCCGCAAGAAACAAAGATACTTGGTATTCCCTTGTTTTTTTTAATGTATATATATATATATATATATTTAGTATATGAGAAATACTTCATAAAAGACTGCCAGTTTTATAGGAATGGTTTATTAATTCATAATGGAAAATGAATAACGACAATAAACAGATGCTAAGAACTGTATTGCATCCTATCACACTATATCGTCCTTTAATCAAAATGTATTGTCCCTGAATCCTATCGAAGCCCATATGTCTCTATGAGTGTTGGATCGTCTTATAAAGAGGAGATGCACAGCCCTACCACATGAACATGGTAACGCTTCAAATATCAAACAGGTACTTTATTTAAAAAAACAAACAAAAAAACATAAATCAAACTGGAGCACAGCTCCCATTGGTTACAAATGATATCACAGCTGTACATCATGTCTCTATGGCAACTACAGCAGATCCAACTCATCCATCTCTGAGTTATTGGTATGAAATATGATCAGGTGGGAATTTAAATGTGCGTTTCACAGTGCCTATTTCATTGTTTAAAGTGCCTCATTTTAAAGGCTGAAAAAACAAACAAGGCACACGACTATTTCTGTATCATCGTCAAAAAAAAAGAAAGGTTAAAGACGATCCCATGAGCGCATGGTTTTGTTTTCTTTACTTAAAGTGGTAAGTAAGGAAAAGATTTAAGACAGACATTTTATAAAAGTGAATCAAACTCTTGGTTGTTCGCTCTCTTCGGCACCGAAACACCAGCTGATGGTTCTCACACACTCCCCAAAACACAACAAAAGCAAAAATATTGCAGGTAAAAACATGCACAGTAGCAAAGTATCACAGGACGTTTTTTGGAAATGAATATTGAAAATATGTTTTCACGTCCTGACTTGCTCTCTCACATTAAGAAACACTTGGATTTGTCATCAGCCAAAGACACCAAACTACAGTTACTACCAACAACCTGTACAATGAAATCTAAAAGACCTGTCAAAGACGGATGATGTGTCGACTCTAAACACGGAGTCAGGTGTTCATCAATGGTGCTTTGTTTCACATTTTCTTATTAATGAACCATCAGTGTTATTGTAGCTGGCACATTAAAACTGTGTTAAAAAAAGACCTGTTAAGACTGAGGACAACCTGCCTTACAGCATCCATCAGTAAGATGGTGCTGTCGCAAAAAATAAGCAAAAATACGATAAAGTTGTAAAGTTCTGATGGAAACAGTTAAGGCCAACCGGCAAAGACTATCATATTTTCCTCAGCACAGTGTCTGGGAAATGTAGTCTTAACTTGAAACTTTAATAATACAGGCTTTTCCCTGTGCTTGAGATCATGCAGACAGAAAAGGACAAAAGGGCACGGAGCCTGAAGGGAAAAAGTGAAAACACGAATGATGAACGAAAAAGAGCTTTTTTCAGTGTGACCAGGGAACAGATACAGTCACAGGTGGATCATACGTGTTCAAATAGTATAACAAATCAATCATTAATGCATTAGCAATCAGAATAAGAGTTCAATTTGAGAATTTTCAATCATTTCTTGATATCATAATTTCCACTAATTGGGCCAAATCAGCATTAAATGATAATTCGGGTCTTTGTCTCAGTGTGTCACCTGCAGTAAATGACTGTCAGCTCTCCCTCTGTGTGGAGAAGCAGCGGGAAGCACCGACAGGGAGGCAGAGCATCGTAATGATAAACGGGACCGACAGCAAGATGTAATTTAGCCACCTAAAAATAAATATATCTGTTTAAGTGTTCGCTATATTTTGAACATTCTTGGTGCTTTACATTACCGTCAGACAGCCGCATAATACAGGGCAGGCGAGTAGGAATACGGATGTTGTACGCTTGAGGGAATGTAGTCTCAGAGGAAAAGGCTGTCGGACGGCGATGTAAAGCGCCAGAAAAGTTCGCCAAAATACAGAATACACTGAAAAAGGATGTGGGTGGCTAAAATGCATCTTGCTATCAGTCCTGTTTAGTAATACAATGCCTCCCTGTTGGTGCTGCGCGCTGCTTGAGCTGATGGTCATCTACTGCAGGCAATATGAACTAGGGATCACATCAAAATACCTGAACGATCACTTTAACGTGTTGAAAATAAAACTGGTTCTCTCGAGTGCCACACTCGCTTGGTAGTTCGTACAAAAAGAAAAGAAAAAAGGCCTTTCAACAAAGGGTGACAAAGAACTCAAAGACAGGGAAAAGCCTGCAATACAACCGGAACAAGATGGCAGCAACAACTCATGCTAAAGTTTACAATGGGCTGTACTCATGTTTGAAAACACATGGCACCTTTAACGTGCCATTTCGTTGTCCTCCCATACCGTCTTCTACCTTATCCAGCCCTCTATAGGGATAAGTGTAGGGATAAGTGTTAGGTTTTCAGTCCATGAAATGCACCAACGTCTTTGCTGAGTGTTAACAAACGAGTGGGAGAGAGGACAAAGAGGTTTAGACTCGACGACGATGCCGGCCAGCAGCACCAGTCTGAATTCTAATTAGTCCCCAGCGCGGCAGTCGCAAGGTGAAACCGGCTGGTGGTGAGATCAACAGGCAGACTTGCTGGACAAGGTCGCCTGGCGACAGGTGAGATATGATAACTGATCCTAAAAAGGTGAATCATCAGTGGGATGTCCATGTGGTTCACACCTCCAGCAGTGCAAATACCAACGCAGCAAAACACCCTTTTTTGATGTGCACCCATAAAGCTTCGTCTTCCCTTATCAAGTGATCGTAGCAGCAGACCAAACAAATGGAGTGAGAGCTTCTCTTCTTGAGCTGTCTCTAGTTGCTCTCAGCAGATTGAAAAGAGTCACGCTGCTTCGAGTCTAAATGCAGGTTATAGGTGGTACAAGTTTTTTGGTATGGTTCGGAGTAAAGGGCGAAGATCAGATGGCCATGGGATCTCTTCTGGAGAAGGTCCAGTCCCACATGATGCCGTCTCCATTTGGCAGATGGCTGGACGGCAAGAGGACCCGTGTGAACCAATGACTGAGGAACAGATCGACAAATACCCGGAATTATGGCTAGAAACAACAAAGGACATTCTCATACATGCAGTCCTGATTGGGAGTCAAGAGTTGGTCTGTAACTGCTTAAACTTAAGTTCACTTGTGTTTCACATGAAACAACTTTACCAAATGTGGTGCTTGCTAATCAATAAAGACTATCTCACTGCTTACATCAACAATCAGATTCAATTAAGGTTTGACATACTTTTGCCTTAATCCTGTTTTATAATTGTGTTTGGAAGAGTATCCACCAGGATTCATAAATAAAGGTTGGGCACTATGTAGTTTTAGAGAAGAAATTCAAACTCAGAATTTCAACATTTACAATATTAATGAGGTAATAATAAAAACCCAGAAATATTGATTTTTCCACAGCAGAATAAAAAAGCTTAAAAATAAGGTCCTCAGATCACTGTTTAAAGCTGGACAGGCGGCAGGGTCCGCCAAATATAAACAAAGGAAATGTGTTGTCCCTTTAAGGTCAGTTTGTTTAGTCAATTTATTTGCTAAAGCAAATGAAGAGAGTTAATTTATTTAGTTTGTTTAAGCATAAAATAATATTCTAAATTTCTCTTCTGATTAAAATTAAAAACTACATAGTGCACCTTTAATGGAATACCTGTGATAATATGCAAAAGAGACTAAAAAATTAGAAAAAAACTTTTTCAAGATTTCAAGCAGCTATGAAATGTGAAAACATGATTGTAGGCAACTTTGGTTTGGTTAAGCATACTTCATGTGTATGTAATTTCCACCACTAGGTGGCTCTCTATCAAAACAAAAGATAAGACATTTGCAGAGTGTTGAGGAGACAATGCTCAGCTGCTCAGAGGAGACTACAGTCTCGGGGTCTGATCCAGACCTGTTCTGACCTAGAACCGTTTACCGACCGTCGGAGAGCTCAGAGATAACTCCATTACTTTTGTGAATAAAAAGCGGATTCATCTACACTCCCGTTTATCAACCTAAATCTGCGATCTGCCATTCCATGTATTATATTCTGTAAATATCTCTCTAAATATTTTCTATGTAGCTTCTATTTGTAGTGGCAGGGTCCGTCATTCCTGTCTGGATTCAGATTGCCTTCACATGTCCGAGGTATTCACAAGACTGTTTGTGTAATCTAACAGAATTTGGTCTCATTCATAACAGCAGCTGCACTTTTTACTGTTACTATGTTTACAACATACGAGGGATGTATTAAGTCCAACATTTCCCACTGCAACCGCTCTACATTTAACAATTCAACTGGTGAATTAAGGTCTGGAAAAATGAAACATAGTCACAAGAAATGGAATGTGTAACCCCCAGCCAGTCAGCGCCAAATGTGTTTACTCATCAATCGGCATGTAATCAGATATCAGATTGCGGTTGTCATTATTATTGATAGATTTTTAAAAATGTCTGTAACAGCCAAGTCACCCCCCTGTCAATTGTTTGGATTTGTACTTACGACAGTGGTGTTATACTCAAAATCGCACAAAATGCCAATTTCTTACATAATTTTGCTTTACCAATAGATGCACTGTTAACAAATACAGAAGTTGCTCTTGTGTTGTATCATTTTTGGAAAATGGGTGACTGAACTCACCTCCTTTTTTCTACACCGAGCAGTAACTTCCAGTTGTTCATGTTACCATGGTGATATGGATTTCTGAACACCTGCGTGAGAACAGAAGGAACTTGTAAGATTTTTGTCTCAAAATGCACATGTCCAATACTGACTTTGTACAAGTGTACGTGTACCTTGCCCTTCTCCCGTAGTCTTTTGGTCTCCTTGCGGTTGATGTGTCGCTCCACGCTGGTCTCTCCTCTGCTGATGAGTATGACATGCCAAAGTGTGAGTCCTCCCAGAGCAACTGCCACTGAGCTGTAGGGGGGAACACATTACAACTTGACCTGTCTGAATGATGTTGTCAACCTTAACCTGATATGTAAACAGGGGGAACATACTGCATGTAGTAAAGTGTTTTTTTACCTGGTCAGCACCCAGAGGAAGATGATACACTTGTGAGCAGTGGTTTCCTTTAAGGATTCCATTGGAGGAGGGGTCATATAGTAACTCTGAAGGAGAGAGTATTTATATCAGAATCATATAGGTGTATATATTTCACTTCAAAAGGTCGGTTTCGAGGATAGTCAGTGCTTTCTGAGGTCACTTTGGCTCAGGATCAAAAGGCCACTTGCAATGTGGGTAAAATTACAAGTCTAACATGCTGGGTCCAGTTCCTGGTTAAGTGATCTTTGGTTGCACAGGACATCCAAACTTACAAAGTAATTGGTATTCGAATCCTAGAGCTGTTTGTTTACCAGATGGTGCACAATCAACTTAGTGATAAGACCATCCTGGATCCGATAAATATGAGCGCAGAGGGAAAAGATCCTGTTCAAGTCTCCTGTTTCACTTGTCATTAGCTACCTGAGCCCAAATTCTGCCTTGTTACTACCGCCTAGCAGGTGCTACGGTACGAAGCTATAGCTCCTCACCCAACCTCACACCATTAACAACACCTGGACAATCTGGTAATGTTAAAACTTATGGGGTTTATGAGGCGGATCATTCTTTGTTCAAAGGTCTGATGATGAAGCCTCACCTCTATAGCGCTGTATGCCTCCAGAAACAGTTCCCTGCTGCTGATGCTGCAGTAGATGCAGCCCAGGGTCATGTACAGGCAGAAGGAGAAGAAGTAGCGATGGTTGAAATGGCCCACACAGTTGTTCAACCAGGCTGGAAACATGTTCAGTTCAATTTGTACAAGGCTGGATATTAAAAAGTACATTTTTAAAATACATTTTTATGTGTTCTCTTTTGGGTCTTTTATGTGTTACTTGTCAGAAGGATACGACAGTGGTGGTCCATCTTCAAAACGCACCTTTAATGAAGCAGAAACAGATCACCATGAAGGATTAAAAAGAATAAATAAATGACAAACTCTAATAAATGATCATCTTACGCGTTGCAGATGCTGCAGTGGTGTGTCCTAGCCGGTTTTGGAGTGATGCATTTCTTACAGATGGACACAGAGGGGATATGAACTTTGTCCTGAAATAAACATAAAAAAAAAAAAAAAAAGAATGTGGAAATGTCTTATTGCTTCAAACCATAAGTGTCAACCTTGTGGTATTGAAAAAAAGACTTTTTATCTGCAAAACACCAGAGAAATAATTTCAACAAATCCAAAACACAAGAATAGGGTTGCAACGTATGAGATTTTCATGGTACCCTGTACCCTGTCAGAGTTTCACTGTTTCACCATGTGCGGTATTACATAATAAAGATAATTATTAGAATACCAGTTACAATGACCTCAACCTCAAACCTTATTATTATTTTTTCAATAACACTTACAGTACAGTACAATTCAATACCATAGCTAAGCAGATGCAGTTATGATAATCGTCCATTTTCATATCACGGTATACCATGAAAACTTATATGGCGGCAATCCTAGGCAGGAATAATTAGTTTTTAGTTTCATAATTGTGTTAGGGACCCTTATCTTAAGCTGACATGTGATGTCAACTAGAGCTGCAACTAACTGATTAAAGGTGCAGTATGTAGTTTGGGGAAAAACATTTTAATCTGAATAGAATCTTCAATGACAGATTTTTTTCTGCCTAAACAAGTTAATTTTCACTACTGAATAATTTGAACAAACAAAATAAACAAACTGACCTTAAAGGACAACACAGTTTTATACCTATTTTACATTTAATTTTGTGGACCCTGCCACCTGTCTAGCTTCTAAACAGTGTTCTGTGGAGCTTATATTCCTCAGAGAACAGCTTTGTTATTCAGTTACGGAAATAATAACTATCTATTAAGTTTGTATTATTACCACTTTAATATTGTACATATTACATTCTGAATTTTCTACATTCTGAACTGGTACCTTGGGTGGGTGTCCTGGGGAGGTGGTGGTGGCCTTGTAGTAATGGAAGACCACCATGACGAGAAGCCAGTGGCCGCAGCAGAGGTGCCAGATGACCCAGTGCAAAGGGTAAGCGCTGAGGATTGTGGGTAGGACGAACAGGTAGACAATGACTACGACTGAAGTCGTGAGCAGTATGACGAGTGTGACAAACACCTGAGAGGGAAAGACAAGAGAGGGTGAGGAGTGTAGTTTGGGAGTGTGGAAGCATCCATGATAGAAATCCAACCCCTCACCACTCCAAACCAGCGGGTCACATTGTCCACAATCCAGTAGACGGGTTCAAACGCACAGTCCAGCAGAGTGTCCGAGTTGCTGAGGCTGTTGAAGTACAGTGACTTGAGCAGCAGCTTGCTGTAGCTCCACAGCTCCAAGAACCTGCCGCTGACCCACGGCTTGGTTCCCCCGCCTCGGCCTCCTCTCTGTGGGCGGCACAGCCGGCACCAGCGCAGCGCGAGTCGCATGGCCCGGGAGAGCTGCCACCTCCAGCTGCTGCTCATACGCATGCCACCCCCTCTCCTACACACTCTGCCCTCCAGACACACGCACACACACAGACACACACACCAACAGTTAGAAACGCAGGCCGCGTAAAACAGAAGCTCTTCGTAGCGTAGCTTGACGACCGCTGAGGGTTCCATTGTCATCTCAAGTGAAGTTTCTTTAAGACGAGTGAGCCAAGATAAAAAGAGCAGAGACAGAAGTCAGCATGCGGGACATCCACAGCCTGAGAGCGCTGCCTTTCTTAGAAATGACTAAAGTTTGGTGACGGCATCTTCTGTGTGACACATGTCCTTCAAAGAAAACAGGAACTGGGGCTATCAGGTAATGAGCTACGCCCATCAGCTCCTACAAATAAACTTCTCCTGTGAATAATTCAAGGCAAATCAACATCTCCAGGCCAAAAACCTATTAGAAACTTGCATGGGAGACGCAGAGTGGTAACCCTGTAAGAGGGAAATGCACAGGGATTAATGTCTTAAGAGGGAAATAAAGTGGCTACCTGATCCAGGGCATCATTTCATGAAAGTGAGTATTGGTTACACTGATAAGGCTTATTCAGGCTCTCCAAAATAGCGTGGCATTAATAATGAGAGATGCCAACCTGGGACCTCTAGTAGACAGAAACAGTGAGGTCGGGAAACAATCGGTCCTCTTCCTGTGCTATCAGCTGCTTCTTGACTTTCCCCTGCTGCAAACTTTGATCCTTATTATTGTTTTACACTCACACAGCAAAAAAGAGTGCATGTGCAATAAGCCGTCTAACACAGCAAATGATGACACTGACACTGGTTTTCTATTCCATCTTCATTGAGAGATGAGACGTACAACATTAATAAATCATGACCAACTTAATTTGATTACATTAGAGTAATTATTCTACACTAATGTATGGAAATTAGAATATATATGTGTTTATTTTAAATGCGGGTTAACCTGCTAAAAACAGGGGTTTAACTCCTTTCACATTGCCAGTGGACGAGATTCCCTATTGGTTTTATTTGTGTTCCCTTCGTGTGTCACGTTTGTCATCACAAACACACAGAGAAAAAAAAAAACAGCACCAGAACACGACAAAACAAATTACAACACAACAGTCTACTTTTCTGAAATAGACATATTGTTTTATCCAAAGCTGGCAACGGATGCTGCTACAGGAGTGAGACATCTCACTTCTTTTCCCATCTCTTTTGAGAGTTGGACATGTGCAGCGAGTCTCAGTTATTAGTGACAAGGGTGCTAATCAGGTGTGTAGTACGGGTCTCTTTTTCAGATGTAGCACAGACAGAAGTGATGTTTAGGTGCTGCTTGACAGAGGCGGATTTCAAAGTATTAACAAGCCAGCAGCTTTAAGCGTGTTGTGATAACATTCAGCCACCAAATGTGACATTCCTTCTCCCCCCTGTCATCACATTCACGTTGCATCCCAGCTGCTGTTTGAATCAGCTGCCCCTTCAAGTGGCTGCCAGTTTGTGCACTCGCTGATGTTGCTAACAGTACCTAATGCTAATATTACAGCCAATCGAAGATGGAGATGATAAATATCAGTGACTACTGTAGCCATTTGACCTGGGAGTGAATGCAGATTGTACAATACACATTCACATTGAAGACAAGAGTAAAATGTTAGCAGGAGTTTTTTGTGATAGAAGTATTAACACAAACAAGATTCTGACTCGCCATACAACAGCTCTAAAAATGTTTCCAATGTCTCATAATTTTGACTTGGTATCACATATTTTTGAATATTTTTCATTTTGGTCATTCAAAACATTTCAGGATTTTTTTGTTTGTCCTGGCAAACATGGGCCCTCTGGACAGATGAGACCTCTACCTTTTCTTTGTGATCAACCAGGCCAAATCAAAGAAAACATCATGACTTGAGAGACAGAAGAAATACATTAAAAAAATGTGCCAACACTTGTGCTCGTTCACACACGCAGGCTGTTGTTGGCTGAATAAGAAGGACCTTTGAAAGGACCTTTGTCTCTGCCAGGTACAGGACATGTTTGCATGTCCTGTACCTGGCAGAGACAGTAAGAACATGAGAGAGTGGCACACGGCGGGGCACCGCAGTCTCCATGGCAACCCGCTGCCCTAAATCTGGTCTTAGAGTGAGGCCGATCACTGTCTGCGTGTCTCGCTGTAATAAGCTTTACTTCGCTCTGCTGTCTCTCTGACTCCAAGAGGAGAAACATATACATGTGTTGATGAGAAGAGACTGCAGATAAACTTCAGTTTGCTCAAGTCATGCAGAAACAGAAGCTAATAATGAAGATTCACACCCTTTTTTAGTCGTACAAGATAAATACTTTTTGCAAATCAGTTTAATGAGTAAAGTCGCTCTGGTACTTTGCTACTGAGATGTCACTATTTTTGATATTTTAAAGAGTAGATATCAATCACTATATAAATAAACATTAACCGCATTTTCAAATTCCTTGAATTGATACTCAGCTGCCTTAACAATCAATTCTCAATTCCTAGTTAATCATTAATAATATATGAAATATGTTTTAACCATCGATATGACTTATGTTCAATGCAAAATCCCAGTCGGTTACGTCAGGAATTAAATGAATGATAAACTAAATAACACAAAATAACTACTTTAGCTACTTAAAAGCTAAACAGGAATAATATCAGTTTATGTTTATTGCCTTTTTGTATTCTTAAACTACAAATTATTTCTTACTTTTAATCAAAAACATTTTCTCATACCAGCATTTTGTATTTTAATGTTGATATATTCGATCTGTTTTTTGTCATTTGTACCAGATAATACTTTATGTATTTGTGCCCATCTCTGATTGTCAGTTAATAGATTAGTAATCGGTTATATTCTTAACAGCGATTGATCGATTATTGATTAATCATTACAATCACTAATTTACAGTGTAACACCTATTCTGACTCTGACCACATTTACTGCTCCATTGCATTTTTCTTTAACTGATTATCAAATCTGAAACTTGGCCAGATATAAGTGATGAAACTCCTCTGGATGTCCGTTCAGACCGCTGCACTCACTCACTTACTCACTCACTGTACAAACTGCATATGAGGTAGACTGAAATGGGGCTTAGATGAAAACACTTTCACTGGATTTATTACAGTTCAGAGTTGCACTGTTGTCAATCATTTCTATAGCAAAAATTGTAGTTAATATCCTGTTCCAGCCTCTCAAATATGATGGGTTCTATGCTTCATTTAATTGTTAATTCAGTGTGTTCTCAATTTAGACTGTACACAAGACAGAGAAGATGTCACCTTCAGCTTACTTGATGTATAGAGAAAAAAAAATCTGCAGATTAATTGATTAACTGAGTGAAATTAACATAATTTCCATCCATTTGGTCACCATTTCCCCCTCTTGTTATACAATATACCTGTAGTTTGGAATATATACTGAATGACAGCACCAGCAGTCACACACGGAATATAGTTATACTATTATACAAACAAGTACTGAAGCAAAAAATATCTTGTTTCACTTTGTAATGTAGTATATTGCTTATTCAGTACACAGATCTTATCAGGACATGAGGGGGCTGAAGAATTCAATAGACGACTGAGGCTGAACAGTTTAACAAATGTCCACATCAGACAGTTCACACTATTCAGTCTTTTAACCTAGTGGTTAATCTTGTCAGCCGGTAGATGAAAGCATTCCTCCCATTAGCTACAAAATGTCATGCTTTAACGTTAGCTAGCTGCTAGCTGCCTCCATACCCCTTCAACCTGCCCATTTTACCAGGCATTTTTTAAATGTATCCATAATTATGGTACACTCACTCCGACCACATTTGTCAATGGCATACTGTACCTGGTCAGGTGAGCTGGGCGGACAAGCCTTTGGCACCACAGTCAGGTCATGGTCAGGCGGAAGGTTTAGCTAAGGTCCCCGCTGCAGAAGCACAGCCAAGAGTGGCGGTCCCTTGAAGATTGTCTATCTGACAGACGTTTCACTCAACTGTGGCGAGCACGAACACGTCTTCCGGTGGACCGCTAGAGGAATGTCGATTTTTTTTAAAGCACAATGTTACAGTGTTTGGTCAAATACCGACCCACCAGGATACATTAGTTTGGTTAATGTATTCCAATTAACACATTCGACAACAAAAAGTTCAGTGCACGTAAATTAAATCCAAAGTGGGACCTCTTCAACTTCAGTCTTCTCTTTGGTGGCTCTGGAGAGCGCGCAATGTCTCCTGGGAAATGAAGTTGTTCTTTGCTGTAACAGTTCGTCAAATTGTCCCCGAATTCACGCTGTCGTCGTTACGAACGGGAAAATAACACCGTATTCCATTTTTACATTATCAGTCCTCAAGATAACAACAAATAATAATGAATTGACCCGCCATTTGAAACAAAAAGCAGCGCTTTCTCTAAACTTGGCCTAACCAGGAAGTACTGCGGTGTCATATGATGGTAGAAAAATGGCTGCGGTGCAGTGGTAAGATGCTATGTTTCTCATGCAAAAACTGTCAGTATGCGCAAAATTCATCGGTTATATCATGTATCTATTGACATTTTACAATTTTTTGAACGTACCAGAGTGTTTGTCGTGAGCGTAATTGTAATTTAGCTTGCCAAATGAATTGTCGAATGTTTTTTGCAGGTTTTCACCATAACATTTCCAAGTGTTGTCATGGCTGTGGCCTTAATCAAATACCTATTGTGGCTATGTTTTGGTTGTCGTCTAGCTATGCTTATGGGGATGTGGTATAAGATATTACACATATTGTTGTTTTTAGCATACGTTCAGGAATGTAATGGTAAATGTACGTGTGAGGACGTACCCTGCATTAAAGCAAGTTTTAATATCATTTTGTCATAAACACATGATGACTTTACAGTTGTTACATAGTCCAGATGGTGAAAGCTGCAGTGCATCCTTACACAAGTGTCTTTGTCTTTTATTCTTTAGAGTAATACTGTCTTTTATTCTTTAGTAATACTGTCTTTTATTCTCTAGAGTAATACTGTAATAACTCATACCTCTGTCATGAGCTGACACTTGCTGTGTCGTTTGCCACAGGAGACCTTCATCTTTGTGTGTAAGGCAAGCTCTCGGATCCAGATGAAACCTAAAGGGGCACTATGTAGTTTTGGAGAGGAAATTCAAACTATATTTTATAACTATTAATTCTTTCAAAAAGAAGCAAGCTGTTCTCAGAGGAAAATAAGGTCCCCAGGACACTGTTTGAAGCTAGGAAGGTGGCAGGGTCCGCCACATATAAACAGAGTTAAACAGTATGAGATGTGTTGTTATTCAGTTTAGAGCTAAACCTGTTCTGGTCTTCTGTCTGTCTGTCGTGTAACAAGGCGTTCCCGTGGGCGCAACTATGACACAGAGCTGCAGAGATGTCGTCCTGAAGCTGCTCCGGTTGAGTTTGGCGACTACCATCCCCTCAAACCCATCATGGTAGGCCATCGCTGTTTTCTTACCGCTTCGACTCCAAAACACCACTCTGTCAAAACATGGCAGCATAGCTCAACAGAGTCTGTTATGTTATATGACAGAAATTATAATCACTGACGTTGTGAAAATCATAGTTGGTTTTCTTTGATGGCCCTGCATCAGCTCAGATCTCCTCCCCTCCTCTCCACCCAGGTGACAGATACAAAGACCCGCCGCGGGGCTCGTAAAGGCAGCACCTCCTCGTCTTCCTCCTCCTCCTCCTCGGCTCCCGCGGACCCCCTCAGCTCCATGCTGGATGGGACCGACCCCCTCTCCATGTTTGCCAGCGAGGCTCCGACCATGACACACAGCGCCTCAACAGGGGTAGCACATACAAACCAGCTGATATTTAGACAAATGTTTTTCAACACACACAAGACATGGAGAGGCAATGATGCCCAAAGCTGTTTTTAAGGAGAGATGTTGTGATTCCAGGACCTGGGGCGGAAGAGGAGGGAAAAGGAGGAAGAGGCGGTGGGACAAGACTTCGAGCCCTGGTCGTCAAAACGAGGAGAGATCCTGGCCAGGTTCACCACCACTGAAAAACTCTCAATTGTGAGTCATCCTCCATCACAACAGCAAAGAGCAAAGTTGTTCTGTTTCTAAAGACGTTTGTTTGGTCAGAGGCTGTACACAGCTTTGCTTTGTTAGACCGTAAATAATTCAGATTTCTTTGTCTTCATAGAATCTTTTCATGGGCTCTGATAAAGGTAAGATCTTTGTTTGTATTCAACATAGTAATTTAATTAACTCAGAATTTTTCTCAGTGTTCGGAAAAACACTCCTAAATTGGCAACTGTTTATATTACTAACATGTTATCCACTTTAAAAGACGATAACACATCAGAAGCTAACTAATCATTCCTGCTTTCCCTGCAGGAAAAGCTCCAAGTCCAGGATCAGCAGTTTCAGAGAAAGTTCGTACTCGTCTGGAGGAACTGGATGATCTGGAGGAGGTACCTTTTCTCCATTAGTGCACATGGGACATACAGGCTTGTTTGTGTCTTAACTTAATAATTCTCTGGTGGAGCAAAAGTTTGGAGGAGTTAGCAGTTAAATAAGTTCGTGCTTAAATAAGCTGCAGTTCAATAGATTTTAATTGACCATCACTTGAACTAAGCAGAGTGAATCCATATGAGAGCATGGATGTGTTTTGGACCTGCTTGTTTGTCTGTGTTCAGGGCTCCCAGAGAGAGCTGCTGAACCTCTCCCAGCAGGATTACGCCAACCGCATTGAGGAGCTGAACCAGTCCCTGAAGGAGGCCTGGGCCTCGGACCAGAAGGTCAAAGCCCTGAAGATCGTCATCCAGGTAATCCAGAGGTTTTGAAAACACGCAATCACCAAAACAATGAGGATAGATCTCTTGTCTCTGGTGAAATTGTCAGCGCTGATCTGTGATCTGTGTTCCAGTGCTCCAAGCTTCTGTCCGACACCTCTGTGATCCAGTTCTACCCCAGCAAGTTTGTTCTCATCACTGATATCCTCGACACTTTCGGTGGGTACGGCAGCCTTATTTCTCTCAGCTCAGTAAAAAATGTGCAGGTTTTCTGACTGTCATCTCACTTGTTTGTAGGCCGGCTGGTGTACGATAGAATCTGGACCATGTGTTCAGACCCGAGACCCCTATCAGGTACAGATGGGATGTTGTGTTTGCTACCTTCCCATATCAGTCTTTTGTCTAGCTTCTGAGGGGACACTGCACATTATTAATTGAGTATTTAATCTTGTTTTCCTCCGTCACCAGAGTCCTTCACAGTTGATGATGTGAATGACACGGCAAAGGAGACGTGTCTCAACTGGTTCTTCAAGATCGCCTCCATCAGAGAGCTTCTGCCCAGATTGTATCCTTTACCGTCAGCAGAGGCCTCACTGCTTCAATCTGTCTTCGAGGACCAGAGCTGTCAGACCTATTATAACTTGGAATTCTAATCCCTCTTTCTTTTGACTCTCATTTTTCTTATTTTTTCCATATCTGAGCATTAGTTTTACATTCAGAAGAACAGTTAGACTGTCTTAGTATAGGTTGATTTTGATTGACTCGCTGTCTCCACCAAGACACACTCTTTACCTCGGATGAATTTGACTCTTTAACACCTGTGAACAGATACGTCGAGGCTGCCATTCTCAAGTGTAACCGCTTCCTAAACAAATCGTAAGTTTCCATGTCTGTTTCCATCGTGGACTTCTGCATCCCAATATCCCCTTAGTTCTGTATAGTACACAAACTGCATTCTGCCTTAACTTGTTTCAGTACTTTAGTTAAATAAGGTTCCAACTACGTTTTTATCATATCATGCACATTCTATGGAAGCCCAGAGAAGCAAGTGAGAGCAAAAAATTCTGGGGTTCCAATTTTGGATTTTTCTAATTTTTTTGTTTTTTTTTGTTTTAAAAATCTGATGTATGTTGAAAAGAAAGCTTTTTTCTTTTTCCCCATTTGTTTTGACCGGTTTGTTTTTGTTATACTCATTTTGGCCACACGAGGCCAAAGTGCACACCTATCCATTTTCTAAATGGGACTAAAAGCATTCATGTTTTCCTCTTGTGTGGCCAAAATAAGTACTGCAACAAAAACAGATGATCAATTGTAAAATTAAAATAAGAATGACATTTATGGTTTATTTAAAATTATTTTGATATATTTGGCCAATTGCACCCAACAAATACGCATTACTGCTCGAAAGGACTTTCGGACTAATAACACGGCGTGCTCTCACCCACAGTGGTATTCAGGAGACACTCCCTCGGTTGACGGCCATGATCAGAGGGATCGGGGACCCTCTGGTGGCAGCGTACACCAGAGCTTACCTCTGCAGGGTGAGACTTATGCTTAATTTACGTCCTGTGTTTTTGTTTGTCTTTCTCTCTTTCCCCAAGTCTTTTCTTCCCTGTTTCTGTATTGTGGGGTGACACCAGTGGGCGAGGTGTGGAAGCCCTGATTTTTGATGATCCAAGTGAAGTTTTTAGATGTTCTGGAGTTGCATTTGCACGTCCAGAGAAACCTCCAGTTCTTCCAGCGATCACTAGTTCAGGGGAAAAAAGGAGGTGTTTGGCCACAGATGAGTGATACAGTCCCATCTCTCTCTCTCTCTAGGTGGGCATGGAGGTCGCCCCCCAGCTGAAAGACAGCCTGAACCGCAACTTCTTTGACCTGCTGGGCACCTTCCGGCAGATCAGCGGGGAGAGCGTCCAGAACCAGCTGGTCCTGCAGAGGGTGGAAGTGCCCGAGTACCTGACGCTGTATTCACCCGCCATCAACTGGATCCTGCAGTGCATCGCCTACAGAGCTCCAGAGGCATGCAGTCACACACTTTTTACTTGAGCCTCTTCAGATGGATTTCTTTTCATGTTAAAAGCTATTGAGTGTTGGCAGAAGTGGGTGACTTTTTTTCTAGTCTCAGTGTCGGACTCAGTCAAAAATGTCGTCCGTGTTTCCTTTTCAGCCTCTGCTGACGGAGATGATGGAGAGGTGCAAGAAGCTGGGGAACAAGTGAGTGTTAAAAAACTGTGTAATAATGAGGTGAATTTGATTAGTGGGTTTATATCTGTGGGGGAAAGACTTGCTAAGCCTGGCTTTTACCTTTTGTGAATTCCGGAACAGTCTATCTCTCCAAATCAATCAGTTCATGGAAGTCGCAAAACAGCGAAACGCACATTTTGTTCCCGGAACACAATGTGCGTCCATCTTGAAAATTGTAATAACAGGCAGGACCTTTTCTTTGTCTTCTAATTAAGCTTAGAGTAGACGCCCCCTTCGTGGACTTTGATCATGTCATAAAAAAAAGTTCTGATTAAATGTTTTGGGGTTTGTAAACACATATCGCATCACTTTATTTAGCGTTCTTGTAAACTGTTTACTTGGAATCTCTAATCAGAATGGTTACAACTGGGCTGACGACAGATTGTCCGTGGAACCACAGCTCATGTTTCAAGGGTTTTTTGTTGTGGTGAAAAACAGTGAATTTCTTTTCCACTGCAAAGTTCAAACTTTTTTCCTCACAGTGCCTTGCTGCTGAATTCAGTCATGAGGGCGTTCAGGCCAGAGTTTGTTGCGGCCAGAGCCACAGACTTCATCGGTATGATCAAAGACTGCGACGAGGCCGGCTTCCCGAAGGTCAGAGGACATCAACAGCTGTGATGCGCTGATCCGATAAAAGTAAATGTTTAAATTTAAAGCTCGTACTTCGTCTCCTCTCCAGCACCTGCTGTTTGGGTCTCTGGGTCGCAGTCTGGCCTGTGCCGACCCTCCAGAATCCGAGAGGCTGACGATTCTCAATGAAGCCTGGAAGGTCGTCACCAAAGTGCGCAGTCCTCAGGTACTGTGAGGACAACGCTGCTCACTCACAGGTGTGTGCTTTCCATTAAAAACAGATTATGACTGTACATGCGATTTTGTTTTTTAGGATTACATCAACTGTGCTGAGATCTGGGTGGAGTTCACCTGCCGGCACTTCACAGTGAGTAAATCACAGTAAATTGAAGGCGCCTTGACACTTGTTATTGTGTGCAATTCAGAATGACTCCTTCCTTCCTTCCTTTCTTCCATCTCTTGTTCTCAGAAACGTGAGGTCAACACCGTCCTGGCTGACATCATCAAACACATGACTCCTGACCGGGCGTTTGAGGACGCTTATCCACAGGTTAGCAGCTCAGCCTGTTCCCTTGCAACTGAAGCATTCCTCCTCCTCCTCCTCCTCTCGTCAGCTCTACAGTGGCTCTAACTTATTTTTTTTTTCTCTGCATCCAGCTGCAGTCGGTGATCAGGAAGATCCTCACCTACTTTCACGACTTCTCTGTCCTCTTCGCCATGGTGAGCAACCACGATGAAACATTGAAGGCCTGAAATAATCAATAGTCAGTGACCCTCGGTTCCCACATCTCTGTTTCCCAGGAGCGTTTCCTGCCATTTCTCGACATGTTCCAGAAGGATAGCGTGAGGGTGGAGGTCTGCAGGTCCATCATGGAGGTCTTCATCAAGTGAGAGATTGATGAAAAAATGAGATTTATTTCTCTTTTTGACACAAAAGTGGCGACTACATACACATGTTGCGTTATCTGTTTGTCTCCTGCAGACACCAGGTGGAGCCCACCAGAGACCCGGTCATCCTCAACGCCATGTTGCACATCTGCAAGACCATGCACGACTCTGTCAAGTAGGATATCTGCCGTGTTTGTTCATGTTATATACCAGTAATTACTTTCATTCTTTTAGAGCCTTGGAGAAATTATTTTATTTAAAATTATATTTAATATGAATTTGAATGTCAGTGAACATCCTTTTGTATTTCTAGTTTCTGCTCCATTAAAGTAGATTGATACTAAGTCATCAGTCAGACATCTGTCTCCTCTCTGTATTGCAGCGCTCTCACTCTTGAGGATGAGAAAAGATCTTTGGCTCTGCTGATCATCGGCTTCATCCGCATGGTGAGACTCCTCAGACTTTTCTAGATGTTATTTTATATTTTCTCACGAGAAACTATTCATTAGTCTGTCTCTATACTTTACGACCATTGTAATGTTTAACATTGCTCACACTTGCTAATGTTATATATTGTAAAGAAACGATTTATTAATATGGCCTTTAACGCTCTACTGCTGTCGATCTGATAGGTTGAAGTTAGCCAGTAATAGATGGCGATTGACAGATTGTTCGTCCAATCACCTGCAAAGTATTTTGTGAAAGTGCCCGCCCTTTTCTAAACAGTTTCCGATGCCGCCTTTCCACATAGGTTCTGTGTGAAAAGCCATCTGTTGTTCAGGTTAGGTGTATGTGAGGCTGAGTAGAAAAAGTACAAAGCCAATGTTAATGACAGAAGAAAAAAAACATGTCACCCAGTGCACATCAGTGAATTTTGAACGACGATTGGAGCTCCGTGGCACAAAGAAATAACATATGTCTGGCTGTGAATGCACATACTTGTTAGTAGGATTTTCTTTTGGGATTTGATAAAAACTTACGTACTATATATTTCTGACTTACACAGTCTCTCAGCATTAACCTTTTTTTCCCAACAAATTCAAATCTGTATGCGCTCTAAATGTTTGGCAAACACTGTGATTTGTAGTGCACCAGTTATTTCTTTACTTTCTTATTTGACCCCTGTGAGCAGACAAAATGAGAATGAAACAAACAACAATCAATCAATGACACTACAGTGTCATCATGGTAAATGTAATGAAATACCACTGTCTCTTCTTCCACTCATGGACTCTGTCTGTTTGTATTTAGGTGTCTTTTGGTCGTGACTTCGAGCAGCAGCTGAGTTTCTGTGTGGAGGCCAGAGCCACCTTCTGTAACCTGGAGCCAGTGCTGATGCAGCTCATTCATGTAAGTATACATCGGTGTGTTTCATTTGTGTGTGATATTCACGCGCACACCATCCTCAGTGTTCGACGTGTTTGTTTTCCAGACGGTGAACCAGCTGGCGATGGAGACCAGCAGGGTGATGAGAGGGAGTCACTCCAGGAAAACAGCGGCTTTTGTCAGGGTGAGTCAGCCTCATCCGTCACACAGAATCACATATCGTCACAGTGCCAGACAGGAGGCAGACAGAGTTTGAAATCTGGTCTCATCAACCAATCCTTTGCCTGTTCAGAGACTGTTCTGACATGTCTACCTCTCCTCCAGGCGTGCGCTGCGTACAGTTTCATCACCATCCCGTCTCTCAGCAGCATCTTCAGCCGTCTCAGCCTCTACCTGCTGTCTGGTCAGGTTGCGTTGGCAAACCAGTGTCTCTCCCAGGGTGAGCTGCTGCCTCCTTTCAGGATTTCGCATTTGACACATGAGATGATGGCCAGTTTATTTTATCTTCTTCAGGAATTCATGACATCCTTCTTGTGTTGTCTCCCCCATCTTTCCTCTCTTCTTTGCTGACATCGGTCTTTCCTCCCTATTACTTTTTTTTTCAATATCTTCCAAATCATTTTTCTTTAATTTCCTACCTTTTTACCAAAAAAATGTCTGATACCTCCCTCTCATTGCTTTCCATTTGTCCCTATTTCCTCATTTTCCTTTCCTTGTTACCTACTGTCCTCCCTCCCTCTGCCTGTCCTTCTTTCCTCACCTCCAGCGGATGCTTTCCTAAAGGCAGCGGTCAGTATTCTTCCGGAGGTTCCTCGCTCCATCAGCGTGGAGGGGAAGCTTCGCTCCTCAGAGAGCTTCCTGCTGGACTTCATCAACAACTTCCTGGCCACGCTTCTGGTTGTCCCGGTAACACAATTCATCTCATCTCCCAAGCCTTTCAGAACAGAAAGATGAGGAAAATCATCCAAAGCAGAAACATTCAGCGCTCGTCATTCCTCTGTTTAGACGTTTTAGTTTGGAGTTCAGGTGCAGTTTGGGAGTCAAAGATGATGAGGCACCAAAGCAACAGGCCAGTCTTGCTAAAAGTTATACCTATGTGTGTCTGCAAATTTGCAGGATCACCCAGAGCACGGCGTGCTCTATCTAGTTCGTGGTCTGCTCAACATGGTCCAAGATTACACCTGGGAGGACAACAGCGACGCCAAGGTGCGGGTCTACATCAGTGCTCTGCCCCTGCTGGCCGCCATGAGCCAGGAAACCTACCTCTACTCCATCCCTAAAGGTCAAGACACACACACACGCACACACACACACACACACACACACACACACACACACACACACACACACACACACACGGTAGGAAATGGTAGGAAACACAGAATGTCAGAAAAGAAAGATCCAAGGCACTCTTCTGTCAAAAAGTTTAAATAGCCTCCTTTCAGGCGGCTGTTTCATGCTGGATGTCTTAAAATCATTTGATATGCATGTTAAATGCAAGTAAGCTTTATCAAAGACAAATCCAGCTTTTGCTCTCCTCTAAGCTCTTATTTTAAGAACACTAAATCCATGATTTTCCCCAATTTCAGATAACAGAATTTCCTAATCCTCCTCTATGGATTAACCTGAGGTTAATGTCTGTATACGTCCAGATTACCAGGTTTTAAATGTTGCATGACAGGAGGCTGTACTTTTAATCCATCGTACGCTGTAGATGTTTATAAATTGATTTTATTCATATATTCATATATATTATTTCAACTAAATTGATCATTTTTCTCCTTTCCTGGTTTCAGTGGACTCCAATGAGACACTTTACGGAGGAGACCCAAAGTTTTTATCAGAGATCAACAAGCTGTGCGAGACCCTGATCGGACAGATCCTGGACCACCTGAAGACTCTCGGTCGGGATGAGGTGAGGCAGAAGCGCCTTTATAGTGTTACATTTTTATGGCTCCAACGTTGGCAATAGCCGTGGCCACAGATTTTGTCCGGGGTGTCCATCCGTCTTTCCATCCTATTATCGTGAGCGTGATATTTCAAGAACGTCTCGTGGGGGTTCCTTCAAAGTCCTCAAAGTCAGTTAAAACCCTGAAGAGTTTCACCAATTTAACCAGTTTTTTCACACTATTCGTGGTTGACAGAAATTTGCTTTTTGATCATTGTTGGGTGCTCAAGTCACTGATTTCTCATGCCTTGTGTTCAACAATTCGTTTATTTTACAGTTTTACTTAACAAACACATATTTACAGAATTTTATTGACATAATAATCCACCTTTCCAGTATTCACAAAAAATGTAAATGGGGACAATTATTTAACCAACATACTTTTCACACAAAATTGAAAATTCTTTTAGCTTCTTTTATGTTATTTTCCATCCATTAACACACACTATACACCACGTAACAGTGCTGAGTCCAAAATTCAGCTTCATGACACAATTGAATATTTAGTTATATATGTGGCTGCACATCAAATGCTTGTTTTATTCAGATATTTTGTAGTTTTTTTTTCTCACAAATTTTCTCAAATTTTAGCTCGACATATTTAGTGTCTTTAGAAGCAGTGATTTAATCTGGAACTGAAGATGAACGACTGTGGAGTTAACAGAGGTTTAAAATGTAAACAGTAAAAAAAAACCAAAGTATTGCCACTAAATATGCAGATGTTTTCCCTTGAATAAAAGTAAATCATGAAGTGAGATTTATTAGTCTCCTCAGTTATTGTCAGGAGAGATGATCAGCGGTGCAGAATTCTCACATCCATAGATAAGACCAGGGCTGAAGTATGGAGGAGTTTCTCAGTGAAGGAGCAGCAAGTAAAGCAGTAGATAAGAGCTGCAGGATCTATGTCATAAAAGGAAACCACACCCTCCTCATAATCCACAAACACCCCCACCCTCTGAGGCAGAGACCTCAGGGAGAGGATGACATCAGGGTCATCAAGAGCTTTGTACTCCTTTCCATTTCTCAAACATATAGTCCAGTAACCCGCCTCAGGACTCAGTGTGATTAGTCCCTTCCTGTTGATCGACTCTCTGGCCACTCCGACATCCCAGTCAGTCTTTCCTTTAACCTGAACCTCGAAGTAACATTTTCCTGAGGCGAAACTCTGTTTTCCCAAGACGCAGAGGCTGGTTGAAAATCTCTTTGGGTTGTCTGGATGCTGCTTCTTCACATCACCATGATTAATTTGTTTTTCATCATGGGACAGGATGAGTTCCGGATGTGCTGTATCAGGATCAAGAGTCACTTCCACTGCATGCTGCTGGACCCTCTTCAGCTCAGCTTCAAATAATCTTTTCATCTCTTTATGAAGCTCCTTCTCCAGCTGAGCAAAAGCTCTTACCGCAGTCCCCTCATGTGATGGCGGATGAACGCTGACTTCTGTCCAGTCCTTGGTGGGTAGTGTTTGGTGGATGTTTAGGGACTGAACACTCTGGAGAAGATGGAAGTGGTCTTCAGAGAGTGAGAGCTGCAGCAGCTCAGTGCTTCTTTTCATCAACTCCGAGATTTCCTGTTCCAGCTCTTGGATGAATACGTCGGCCTGTTTTTCGTTTTTTTGCTGTTTCTCTTCTATAGTTTTGAGGAGCTCGTTCAGGCTTCTCTCAACAGAATCCTTCAGAGAAGTGAGGACCTGAACGCCTCCTGCTTTCTCTCTGTCTGCATTTTTCTTACTGAGGTCAACTGAGTGTCTGATGTCCTGAATCTTCAGTCGTCTCACCTCGATCATCTGCTGAATTTCAGCCTCTGTCTTCCCCAGCTCTGTCTTCTTTTCTTCAGACACGTCTTTCAGAGGAACAACTTCATGTGTCTTGTGGTCTAAAACAGTACAGAGCATGCAGACACATGCCTGGTCGGTCTTACAGAACAGTTCCAGAAATTTATCATGCTTCGAACACATCCTGCCTTCCAGGTCGTCCACAGGGTCGATCAGCTGGTGTCTTTTCAGGCCTGAAATTGTCAGATGAGGCTCCAGGTGAGTCTCACAGTAGGAGACCAGACACACCAGGCAGGACTTCAGGGCCTTCAGTTTGGTTCCGGTGCAGACGTCACAGGGAATTTCTCCTTGTTGGGATGCTTGTGGCTCAGTGCTGCTGCTGCTGCTGCTGCTGCTGCTGCTGCTGGCTTTCTGTCGAGCTGACTGTCTGAAATGAGCAGCCATCTCAGAGAGCAAAGTGTTGACGTGCAGCTCGGGTCTTGTGTCGAATACCTTTTTACACATCGGACACAGGTGCCGGTCATTGGTATTCCAGTGTTCAGTGATGCAGTTTTTGCAGAAGTTGTGTCCACATGACGTGGTGACAGGATCAGTGAACGCATCCAAACAGATGGAGCACAGAAACTGATCTTCAGACAGCAGATCTTTCAGAGCAGCCATATCTACACTTGTAGTGTGGAAGAAAAGAAAACAAGGTTTTATTCAGAATACAGTTTCAAATATTAAAAGAACTAAGTGTTAAAAGAAGAGTGGGGTGACTGTACGTCTTGTTTTGACTTGCACCAAGCTGAGCTGTGAATAATCCAACTATTTAAGCCGTGCTGGCGAGATCAAGCTCACTACTTTGCCAAAATAGCACAGAATACACGTCCAAATATCCTTTTGTGTCGACACGTTTTTTGTTGTGCAGCGGTGCAAACAAAGCTCTGCCTACTTGATGACCAACACATTGCATTCTCTATCACTCCTTTTGAATTAAAAGCTTCCCGCTTGTTTGGTGGTGGAAAGATTTTAATGGGAACAGTCAGGAGAAATGGACTGTAGACTAGCTGTAAAACGTAATAATACCATTGAAACTAAGCTCCATACCACAGAGAAACAGTTCCAAGTTACCAGAGAGACTGTTGAAGTGGGTTACTTGCAAAGTGGGCCTGTGGACAGACAGCCATTGTTAAATCTAAGGGTCAGTATGGAATGAACAGAGTGGATCTTCTTGGCTGAGTAAAGCTTAAGTTTTGTGTTGATTCTGGTTGTTGTAAATGCAAATATGATCAGCTGTACTCACCGGTATTTGTCAGAGACTTTGCTGTTAATAACGACCCGATGGACTCAGTTGGAATTTCCCTTGAGAGAGAATCCGTGACTCCGCTGACAAACTTTTAAGTTTCATTTCTGCAGTGTGACGTTGAAGCTCTCTTCTTTTCCTGTGTTTCTCCGCCTCTTACTCCTGCCCTGTCAGGGCTTGTTCACTCTCTCTGTTGACATGATTATTAGGAAATGCTTGGTCAAGGGTTAAGGTCATTGTGACCTCACAAAACACATTTTTATGATAATACACAATAATGCTCAATGCCATAGCCCAGGAACAACAGCTAGACTGATGCGCAAAGGCATACAACTGCAAGGTGGTTACTGTAGTTTGTTAATGTACAGCACTGTTTTCTAGTCATAAGTCATGTGACTGACATCGTTGCTCTCGCCCCCCTCTGCAGCAGAGCACGCGGCGTCAAGGCGCTCTGGCCTTTTCCCTGTTCGGGGTCCTGCTGGCTCACGGTGACCTGAGGAACAACAAGCTGAGCCAGCTGGCCGTCAACCTGTGGAACCTCAGCCACAAACACGGATACTGTGAGACTCGTGTCTCGGTGAGTTGACACGCAGCCACATCTCTAACATATGTAACCATAATTAATTAAAAAGTTTTTTTTTTATCTGAGGCGAGTACAGTAATCTCATTCATTGAACACCCTACAGGTGAATGCAGCATTAGTGACTTCCTGTTTGTCTCTGCTCCAGGTTCGGACTCTGGAGTACATCAAACACCAGGCTCTGCAGCCGGACATGAGCCACCTGACAGATACCGTGCAGAGGCTGGCACTACAGTCCCGCACCTGAATGTCGACCTCACCAACTTTTTGTGAAAGTGGTTGTGCTCCAAGATTGTGTAAATAAGAGATGCCAGCAAGCACGAGGAAGAAGAGAAAATGCCTTAATGTATTCTGAAGAGGTGTACATGGATAAAAAGCACTTTGGTTACTTGGCACTAAATGTTCACCTTCAGTCTGGACCAATGTAAAAAGCTCAGTATTGATACTTGTAGACTGAAGTTACAGGAAGCTGTTTTTGTGCCAATATTCTGTGGGTTTTTTTTCCATGTTCAAGTTAAAAATAGCGAATGATTTAACCATCACAGTACAATAAACCCTAACAGAAAAACTATGTCAAGATTGTTAATTTATCTTATGCAGTGTCACTGTTTAAATAAATTTTGACATTATTCAGAAAAAGAGAAATAGCACAGCATGTTCTCTGCTCTACTGTATCGTCACAAGTCACAGACTTTTAGAAGAGGACAAACGAGCTGATAATCATGTCTGGTGTTTGCTGCCTGCAGTGCTTCCCTGCACCTTCAGTTTCCACCACAACTGATCTCATTGTTAAAACATAACCTAGCGTCACACGTACAGTTTTTATACTGTAATATTGCAGGTTTAGTAAGTGATTTAACATGTTGTCCTCTTAATAAATTTGTAAAATAAACAACGCTGACTATTTTTCCAACGGCAGCCATTTTCCTCAGGATGGAAGGCTCAAATGACGGGATAATATGTGTTCAACGTTGCAAGTCTTATATACGTGCGGAATCTAAAATGATCATTTCCCCACTGTGTCATGATCAACACCTGCAAAGGCAATACTAGTAAAAATCCAGAGGGAAATTGGGCCATATTTCAAGGTAGAACAACATATTCAACAGCCCGTTAACCAACATTAGACAACAGCTCACAACAGCGTCCAACCACTTCGTAGCTCAACATTACCATTTGATAGTGTTACACAACATGATATATATATAAAAAAAAGCATAAATAAATTCTAAAGACCAACACACATCATGGATACATTTATTTAGACCTGAAAGTGACGCACACTGGACATAGTCAGAATAATGTTTGCTTGGTAGTGATTGAATGCTAATGTTAGCTAAAGCTTTATCAAATGTCGTTTTGCCTTAAAAGTACAGTCTGACATCCCTCTAGACTTTTGCCATCGATTTCATTTTCAGTTGCCGATCAATCGAGCAGTGGCGAAACAGAAAGTCAGCCAGATTCCCCACATTTATACGACCTGCAACCTAAAACACAAGCAACGTGACATCATACTAGCATTTGAGCTTCCCGCCCTGAGCGTGACGTCAGAGGATAATGGCCGCCACGTGACTGTGGTCTGTAGGATAAAATGGTGAAGTTATGACACTTTATATCCAAAAGGTGAAAGGTCAGCTTCACATGACATAATATTCTGCAAAAAAATGTTCTGGCCAATAGCTCAGCAACCTGAAGGATGCGATGTGGTAATCCTAGTCTCTCCTACATTATAAATGAAAATGTTTGTTTTGGTACCCCCTCCACCAACGTTTTCAATTGGGATATGGATGGAGTGATGTAATTTTTTAGCTGATACCGGAATCACCTGCTTCTCACAGCCCGATACTGATTGGTAAACCGATTTCACATTTTTGCATTCTAAAAATAAGTTCCTAACCTGTAATTTATGCACAGCTGATGAAAGACCGATATCTAGTGAGCAAACATGGATGATTTAATTTTCCACAGCTCAGATTCAGTCATGTCAAAGCTCGCAGACTTCTCCCTCCTCTCTGAACCCTTGTCGTGCATGTATTGCAAACTGCAGTTGTGTGGCCTTCCTCCGAAACTGTAGAAAATGTCCACACCAGAGACTTATTGTGTCTCTAGTCTACACTGCGTGGCTTCTACCTGGTTTGCACTTGTTTGTCTCCTACTTCTCCTCTGTGTTTATCGGCAGATCACAATCCAACTTTCAAGATGCAAACAGCCCCCGACTGTATCAGAGTTTGTAAATGTTGCGGTAATTTATCAGTCTCATGCATTATCATGCACCCCCTTGCAAAAACGTGGACAGGACAATATTTGTTTCAAGACATTCTCAAAGTCTTCTCAGTTGTAGTTTATTTACTCAATTAGTGAATCATCAAAAAGGCAAACACTCCCCTTTAGTTCTCAAAAGGAATAGAATTATTAGAAAACAAAAGCAAACAGCTGTAATGATGTTCTCTGACACAGATTTGGTCACACATCCTTTTTTCCCCCACTGCCAGATAATAACAAAGGGAAAAGTCTAACAAAACTGACTTTCAGGTTAACAAATAAACGATCTGCGGATGTTTTATTCCTCTGCAGTCAGCGAACTAAAAGTGTTAACACTGAATATTAAAACCTGTGTGATGTGTGTATCAGAGCATGTTCTGTGGTACTGTTAAAGTGATTGAGCTCTCAGAAAAATGTGCGCAATTGAGGAACCTAAAAGTCAATTTTGCCTGATTTCCCTTCAGACGGTCGACCTCAGTGCTTTAACTAGGAGGTCTGCAGGAAAAGACAACCCTCCTTAACAAACGGGACTTTCCAGCCCAATTAAACACAACACTGTTAAAGCCGAGTCACTGAAATATCTGTTAGCGGTTTTCTTTTAGATTTTATTTTTCAGTCTACAATGGCCACTGCTGTGTTTTTGTCTGCCGCCTCGCTGCTCTCCTTCTCTTCAACATTAATAGGTATAATCACAGCAGAGTATGTATATCGACAACTCAATACTATTCTGTCCATCTGTAGCACTACGACGTCGAGACAGTTGGTCCTGTACAGTACACCAAAACAGCCAATATTAAAACAGGCATTTTATCAAAGAATCATGCAAATACAATGAGTAAAATGTTTCAAATGAACCAATAACCTGTCATGTGATTGTATACGTTTTTAAAATGGAATTATTAAAGTCTGTTTTTTGGAGACTTCATTTTTATTCAGTTTTTCATTAATTCGGGAAACTTAAAAAAAAGGTGCAATATATAAGAATCATACTTAATTTAAGTAGGGGGCAGCATATCGCCAGAGAAACTGCTAACTGCTGCTAACAAACTGCCATTAGCTAGTTAGCTGTGCAGCTAGCGGTACAGACTGGAAACTTGCAGAGCAGGGGTGTATAGGTATACGTAGACAGCATAAGGTCAAAATTGTTATTTCTTCATTCTACTGTAATCAGTTTACTGTAATTAAAATTCTCATATATATATATATATTGCACCTTTAATACGATATTACCCAAAAATGAGTCGAGTTCTTTCAAGCTGTGCACTGTTTCATTTATACATTTTATTCTATTCCATCACACAATTATTGATTTCATCATGTCTTTTTTAGTATTGGCCATTTTGGTGTTCTGTAAGTCCCACACAGATAATTACATAGAAGTAAATAAACTCTAACGTAGAGTAAATTACTCTACGCTGGAAGACCTCTGGAGTTTCCTAGGTCCCTAGTATTAAATTAAATTTGATTCCCCACATTTTAAGATGATCTGGAGCAGAGGTTAGGATAATTTAAAATAAAATCCTAACACAGCAGACTGACCTGAACCGTATGCCACTATGAGGACAAAAAGAAGCTGAAGATTGAATGGTGTGAGACGAGAAAAGACAGCTATCCAGAGGAACGAGCAGAGTGAGAGTGTTCTCTGAGGGCCCATCTAGTTAACACTGATAAACGGCAGCTATTGTATGAATCACACTTCCAAATGTGCACTGAAGTGATGTGGGACTCCTGACTCACCTCCAAGAGGAACTGTTGTAACGGAAAAACACCAAATTAAAACAGAATGGAGAAAGAAAGATAAGTCAGCAGCTAGGTACACAGCTTTTGTAACATGAAAAACAAGACTCACTCCAATAGGTCATCTCACTTTGCTAATCTGATGAGACTTTTTCCCTTCCTCTTCTTCATAGAGACATGCAGACAGTCAGAGCCAACAACCAGCAAAACAAACTCAGAAGTGCTTTAAACGCCTCAATGCAAACTGTAACAAAAAAATAAATAAAATGGATACCCTCCTCATAATTCCTCTTGGAGATGCAGACAAGCTGCAGATCAGCAAGTGCACGGTAAAAAGTGGCCCCTCTACAATGAAGCTATCATTATGAAGGGTTTGTTTCATTCATATTTAAGATGCAAGATGACTTCTAGTAAAAACTTGCGCTGTTGCCTTGTTGTCCATTTAGCGAACTGAGAAACTAAGAGTTGGCCATGACTACAAGAACAATTTAATCTACTACTGAAAGAAGAAACTTTTAACGGAGAAAGTTGTTGACATGTGCCAACAAGAGCAGCTCTGCGTGGCCGTCTGGCAAAAAAAACATTTGGATAATCTTTGTTGTGAGCTGATTAAACCCTCTTTTAATGATGTAATAATCAGTTATAAAGGGGGTTTCATGTGTAATGCTCTCCTCTCCACTGGGAGCCTGCAACCATTTCTGTCTCTGGGGGCAGGTTTTCGCAGGGAGAGGGTGAGAGTTTGTTATGTTTAAAAATAATACACCCTAAACAGAGAGCAAGAGTCCCAAACTGACAAAAATAATGATTAAAATAATATAATTTTACAATAATTCAACAGGGGAAGAGTTTGCAGTTTGTCGCAGCCAGTCCCGGCAGTGCTGAGAGGGATGTTTTGGCGGCCTGATATTTGCTCTGATTTTAGACTGGATGGGTAGGGAAGGGGTTTTTGGAAACAGCACGCCTCTGAAAACACAGACCAGCGCCTCGCCCCAACCTCGTTGTGGAGGTGAAGGAGGGAGGTGGCGTGGTCTTCCTCTTTTTTGTGTGTTCGTTTGTTCTTTGTCCTGGGGCGGGCTCAGTCCAGCTCTATGGGGCTGCTGTCCTCCTGGGCTTCTTCACCCACGTCATCCTCCTCACCCGAACCCATCAGGCTGTTCAGCAGGTTTCCTGCAGGATGATGCAAACCGATTGTCATTCTGTACAGTTGTTGTACAGACAACTTTCTTTCAAGGGGTGCACATAAACATGCAGGGACACCTGTCATAAACATGCTGGAGTCTTTATGAGTGTTGTTATCAAGTGTCTTTTGGTCTATTATGTCACTTTTAAAGGTGCACTATGTCATTTTTGACAGTTTCTGGGAAAAAACATTTGAATGGCTGAGTTCTATAATATGTGCTCAGCATACCGTCTCTGACTGAACTGCCATAATGATGGCTAGCTGGCGTTAGCAATGTTAACGTTGGAACGTGAATGTAATGGAAGGGGGGGATATGGAATGCCACCCTTCCACTGCATTAGTTGATAGATTAATCATCTAATAAACAAAAGAATGATTAGAATCATTGAGGAAATAAATCCATTCAATTTTGTGTCCAAAAATAGTTGGGAAGATCCTTCCTGATAACATGACTACAGAAGTCACTGCACCCCGCAAATGTTTAGCTCCTTATTTGCTATAAAGACATGATGTCAAGTTGAGTTTTAACAGCGCATATGGGGAACCAAACTTGTCTGTAAATACTCTTTGACATCAGTTCAAATAAACAAAGTCCTGTTCCACTTACCTAGCAGGCCACCGTACGATGGGGACTGTTTGGGTGGAACTCCAAAGAAAACTTGTCCTATTCTGTCGAGATACTAAGAAGTCAAGAAGAAGAAGAAGAAGAAGAAGAAGAAGAAGAAGAAGAAGAAGAAGAAGAAGAAGAAGACGAAGAAGAAGAAGAAGAATGTTTGTGAATAAGATATGTTAAATATTTCAGCTGATGACAGTGAGTCACATGGGCTGAAACATTCCATCATGACATAAAAAAATGCAATAATAGGACACTGTCTTGTTTTTGATTACTTTGAAAAGGTGCAATATGTAGAAATGTTGCTCCTTTGCTAGTTGTGTAAACAGCAACCCTCCCCATGGTCCTCCTAACTTTCAGTCCAGACTACTAGCTGCTAACTGAGCCAATTAGCTATCGCAGCTAATTAGCAACAGTTAGCGGTCACCCTAGCAATTTGCTGCCCCTATTTGTTTTGAAATTGACAGGCAGTAAATTCTTACATATTGCACCTTTAACCGAAATAAAGGGGGAGTCTAATTATGCAGTGTAATACATAATGTACACATGGTTAATTTCAGTTACAGTGCGATTTAATATCCGATTCATGGCAATACGTAACTAGGCATCAAGCAGTTTTTCTAACACTCACCTCATTATACATGGGGTCCCTCTTCAGGGAAGGTTGATATTGCTCACATAACACTGTGAAAACTGTTAATTTACCCCTGAAAATACAAAGAGAAGAAACATTTTAAACACTGTACATTAAAATCCTCACTCCAAGGAGTCTTCACAGATATACAACAGAATGAGACATACGTTTTTGAGTGTTAAAGACAAGGTTTTTCCTCACCCATCCACTGCCAGCAGCAGAAACCAGATAAAGTTTAGCAGAGGCTGGACGAAGGGAGGGCCCTTCTCTAAGGACGGGTGTTTCTCCGTGTATGTGCTGAACACCACAGAAGCACTGTTTTTGTTCTTTAAGCAAAGGAACCTGGAGGGCGGAGGTTCACAGGAGGATCACAGGAGGAATGGACAGAAATAGAAAAAGGAACACAGGTTAAAAACAAAAAAAGAGAGAGATCAAAGACTTTTTAAAAATGCTGCTGACAAACAGAAAATGGATCCGACTGCAGGAGGAGGATATATCAATACAACTCCACTGATCCACTGAACAGACTGACTCTCCATGACTGAATACTCCACCTTAAATCTAATAGAGCATTTCAGATTACATTTACTGAACACTACGGACTACGTAGATACGCTCATTTTCAGATTAAAAGTCAAGACATTATTACTGGCAGGCTGGTTTTGGTTAAACATGGAAGGTGATTTCTGCTTTTATACTGTGATGATATCAAAAATTATTTTTGTTGGATTGACTCTTCACTTACTGTAGGACGGCCTGCGCCACAAACATGTCGACCTCGCTACGGAAGCCTCGTGACGCTGAATACTCCACCAGCATCTGTGCACAGCCCTCACCATCAGACGAATGCAGGAAATGGTAACGAGACTCACTGTAGTTTTGCTCTGGAGACACAAGTGGTTCAATATCTAAATTAAATCGATTAAGATATTAACTTTTAAGCAGGAGCAGGGCAGCTCCAACATTACCAACAATATTAAGGGCAACACACACCAATGACGCTATACAGATGGAAGAATAAGTGCAGCAGTCTGGGGAGTGAATGGAATAAAAATGGTGCTTCCCTGGAGTGGCGTAATGTGACACGTTACGTTAAGCATCTTTATGACTTTGACTGATAGATATTTGAATAATTGATGAGATCAAATGAGAGAACCAGAAACTTTGTTTTATATGAACTTAAATTCAACATTAATAGTCTTGTGACGATCGACGACATGATTTATAGATTACCTTTCCATAAGGTGACAGCCAGCAGCTGGTGTAGTTTTGGGTGACCCAACTTGCTGGATCCTCCTGTGGACCATTTCAAGGCTCTAGACACAAATGCTACTCTCTCTGGGGAGTTCTGGTCCATCTGGCTGAACAGCTTAGCCAGGTTTTCTACTCAATACACAACAACACACAGACACACACATCAAATAACATCAGAGAATGTACGTTCTGATCAGAACAATCCTGCTGCCCTTCTGAGAGGCGGACTTAAAAGTGATTTGCAATTGTTATGGAGACTAGAGATATCATTAGCAGATCAGTACAGTATTAGCGTCAATCAACAGTAAGTCAGTATATAGTATCAATCGTTTGTATATGATACATAAAGCACACATAAAGCCCACTGCCATCTCAATATAAATACAACTCACTGCAATAAAACACTGGTACATTTTATCAGGATACAGTGTAAATAATTGAGACCTTGTAAAAACATTTTAACATTAGTAAATAGTACTTTTGGGTAACCTTCTTCCCCTACAGCATTTTTCTATTGCTCAGTGGTGAAAAGTCACTGGGTACAGAATGATCAACTTGAAAAGTTGACATTTTAATAATGTGACTTCTCTTATAGAGGGGAACAGATACGAAAGCAGACAACAAATCTCTGCAACTAAACACTATTAAATAACTAAAAATATATACTGTTTAGGGCTGGTAGTCTTGTACATGGTCAGGTGTCTTTAAAAGGCCGAAGGCCGCCACTCACCTAATATTTCATCTTCAACTTTCGCCTCAGATTTCTCCAACACCTCGAGTACCAGCATGGACAAGTCTGCTGCACTGTTTTGCTGGGGATGAAAACACAACCAACCATATTTTTAATTTCATATTTTGCATGAGGATTTGGGAGAAGAAGTTTAATCAATGGATCTTACATTAATGTATCATCCAACTGGCAATCTGGCATCTAATTGACTCCTGCTTGCTTTTAACGCACAATTAAAGCTAGGGCTGTGATGATACTGGAATTTGTAACATACAAAATCCCTTTCAAAATGTTGATGTTCAATGACACAGGGAAAAACTGACACAACATTCAGGGCCTAACATTTTTGATATATTATCAAAAGATTAATATAACATGTATGTAATGTGTGTTCGGCAACAGTAAGCTGATTGACTTCTGACAATAGTCAAAGAAGTGGGAGTGAGTCAAGCTGCTGTCGGAGAGAAGAATGTGAAGAAATTTCACAGAAGATTTGGTGTTATGTCAAAGATGTCTATGAATTGTGTTACAGTGATGAGAGATATCTATTGAGGTTGGCATGTTAACCTGCTAGCCCCAAGCCAGTTTGTACCCCAAGAGGTGATAGTCCTACAGTAAACTTCACCAACCTTCTCCTGGTCCCCTGAGCCAACAGTCTTGGCAGAGTCACCCAATACAATGAATCAACAAAGCCTTTGTGAAACATATCATTTTCATATTTAGAGTGTTTCAATGACCGTGTGTACACTGAACACAAAACCAACAAAACAGAAATGTAGGATGTACCTGGTTATAGCTGAAGAAGAGTAGAGCGCCATTGTACATCAGCTCCCTGGCCTCAGCATGTTTAGCCTGTGACATGTACCTGATGGGAAAGCAGGAGTGTCAGCACTACGCACATGAGATGATACTATCTGCTTATCAAGACTGACACAAGGCCTGTGTACATCACTCAAAACCAGTCCGGCATGGGGCTGCAAGATAAGATGCAGGCACACCTGTTATGCTTGAGATACAAAATGTTATTATTACAGTGACTAGAATAATATTACTGAAGACCAGGGGACAGCTGTAATGGTTTTAAGATGTGCATGTTTGAGAGGATTTCAGGAGTTAATGTTGCAGTCATGAGTGCTAGTCATGAGAAAGCACAAGAGAGGGTAGAAGTAGGAGGGTACCAAACTCAATCTGTCATATGGGGAAGGTTTGGCCTTAACTGGATTGGATTTTGAGCAGATCACCTTATTTAGTAAACTATTCTCAAGGTGGACAGCCAACCAGTCTGGTGGCATAACGACTATCATTACCGGGTATAGCGGTAGCATCCGGGTTTCCATACTGAACCGTATAAGGTAGCTATAACGTTATACACTTGAAAGTGTGTGAGTGGTCATTCCTAAAGTATAACTGTTACACCGGAAAACCAATCAGCACTTATTCTGACCACGCATATGTCTGACTCTGCAAATATGTCTAACTGTCACGTTAGCATAACCAGCTGTAAATCAAAACTATTTTTTTTAAAAACCCAAACATACCAGGTAGTGGGAAAGACATGTCAGGTTCAGACTGCGGTGGTGCAGTGTGTGGCTATCTGGTTAGCGCTAGCACAGCTGGACAGCTTCAACACTCGTTAAAGAAATGACAGCGGTGAACAGAGCAGTTAGCCGCGATATTCTGCAAATTTACACGTGACGAATCTGTTCCAAAGGCGCATATACACAGACTGTCTAGCTGTCTTGCATTAGCAGTTTAGCTAGCTCCGCTTCGGCTATTATCAGTTTGTGTTGCTAACACCTAGCTAGCTAACTAGCCGTAGTTATCGGTCCTATTTTGTGATTGTAGGAGATTGACACCACAGCAGTCCACACAAACAGTCAGGCCGACGTGAGTGGGTGGGTCCGCGGTGAAATTCAGCCAATCATAAACGGCCAGGCATAGAAGCAAGGTTGACAGTCGAATGATCTGGAACAGGCAGGCCCCAAAGCCAAATGACAATTACAACTGCACCTACGAGCGTGAAACGAAGACTTACCTAAAAAATAAAGTCCTGTACATCTGGTGTGCTTCATAGTAATCCCCCTTTTCTACACTGGCTCGCAGTTTTCCTTCCACCCTCTGTACGCCTCCACGGTTCCTGGCACTGGAGCACCTCAGAGACTCCTGTTCCGACATCGTCTTGCTCCGCAGCAGCGCTCCAGCCAAGTGTTGACAGTGGGAAACCGGAAAGCTTTAAACAAGACAGACCCTTCTCGCTTGCCGTAGCCGGTATATTATGGTAACTTGGACGAAATTCATGTAACCCCTGTGAACGACCAACGAGACCCGATGGCAGCATGAGTACCCTGAAACCAAGTATTTACGCTTTAATACTACTAATACTACTACTACTACTACTACTACTACTACTACTAATAATAATAAAGAGTATTATTATTATTGTTAAACAACTGGGTAGTTTAATTTACATTAACATTACCCCAGTGCTGCCTTTGAGGTATAACACGATTCAACCTTACCCTATCCGTTTGTGTTTATTTCCTCAAAAATCACAAAAGCATTTATTAGAAAAACGTTACCTGCACTTTAGGACACTGTGTCAACAGAAAACAATTTCCCAATTTTAAACTGCATTCATACCTTGAACCCACTGCACATGAACTGAAGAAAGAAATGTTGAATTTCTTTTCATTCTAAAAGGGTGATTTTGAAATGCGTTCTGTATTCAGCATGAGACATATCCAACGAAGATAAAGGGGACTGTCAATAATTTGATTATTCAAAGGGGCACTATGTAGTTTGAGAGAAGAAATTCAAAGACAGAATTTTAATGTTTACAATATTAATGAGGTTATAGAACAAACTCCAGAAATATGTATTTTTCTCCATAACTAAATAAACAAGCTGTTCTCAGAGGAGAATATGGTACCCAGAACACTGTTTGAATCTAGAAAGGTGGCAGGGTCCGCCACTTGTAAACAAAGTAAAACAAAATAGGAAATTGTATTGTTTTTTTAAGTTTACTTTGTTTATTCAGTCAAGAAAACGTTTGTTTATTTAGTTTGTTTAGGCATAAAAAAATCTCTAAACTACAAAGTGCACCTTTAAGACTAAATAACACCACTGATTTGGTATTGCCCTTCCTAAGAGCTGGTGCGTCCACAAGAGACCAACTGAGAACAAGAATGATCACAATCTGAGCAGCAGAGGCTGATATCCTGACTTTGGGTCAGTATGGATCACCATGCTCCAAATTCCTGAATTTAGAGCCTATTCATTGTTACAGTTTATGACTATGTTAGTTCATGATTACAGATGGAGATGGAGGGTCAAAGGTCAGGGACTGTGTTTAGTTGGAGCTTGAATGTCCTCCACGGCTCTCAGTCTTTCATGTTGAGCGTCTCTAGCAGTCCACTTCTCCAGCAGCAGCAGATGCAGATGTTGAACTATTTCCAGCTCATTTTCTTCTAACATATGACTGCTTTAAGCTTAACTTTAGTTTGATACCTTGTGTTAGCCTTTATTCAACCCGTTGTAATATTTTTCATTTGTCATGTATTGTCATTGTAAATAGTTTTCGCCAGAGGAATTCCTCCTTTTCACCAGTGTAAAAGAATATAGGCAAAGTCTACATTGATACTACTGTAGAACAACCTGAGAACCAACCATGACAGTTCATCATTCCTGCTGATTAATGATTGTTGATGTAGAAAAAAGCCAACAGGCAGGTCAATCATTTAGAATCTGCAGGTTAATATAACAGGGAACTTATACTAAAAAATCAAGACGGACTGGATTTGGATCCAGTGTTGTAAAAAGTACCCCAAAATCAAACTTGAGTAAAAGGTAAGATATTGTCTTAAAAATATGACTTTGTTAAAAGTGTAAGTTGGTAATACAAATAGTACTTGACTATTACATATATTAACGTATACACTGCATAATATGGGTCGACCCATTATAGGATCTGAAAATTAGTGGGGTTTCTTTATCATCACAATTATCAGTGGTTGTCTGAGGCAGCATCCAATCTATATACGAACTAGTAACTAAAGTTAATAAATAAATGTAGTGGAGTAAAAAGTACAATATTTGCCTCAACAGTATAGTGGAGAGTAGTAGGAGAAAATTGAAATACTCAATTAAATTAAATGAACATGAAACCAACAAGTTGTACATTAGGCAGTAATACTTATTTCATACACATAGCTGTTGGATGTGTCACATGACCAGAGTGTGCATTTGCAAGATGGATGGATGATGAGTTGATTTATTTGAATAAGACATACAGCAAAAATATAAATACAAAATAAAACTTGCTGGATGTGCTAGACCTAAAATTCAACTTTGAATAATTGGAAAAGCATCATCACACACAAAACAACCCCAGAGCAAAATAGCTCAGATTCAATCTCTTAAATGTTTTATTATTAACGACCAATTTAAACAAAACACGCTAGTTTATCTGGAATGTATAGGCGGTGTGGGAGAACCGGAGCACCCGGAGAAAACCCGCACAGCCTTGGAGTCCCTTGTCTTAAAGACAACTATGTCTCTAGGTAAAGGTGCTTCAGGTGAGGGTGGGTGGGTAGATGGGTGGGCAGCCTGTGCGCCTGTAGGCTGAGACCGCTCCTTAAACCAGGCTTGAGTTTCTGGTGACAAAACAGATGATTATTTGCCAAAAGCTCCATCACTGCAGGAATCGTTTCTGTAATGATGTTAGAACATCTCTAACTCAGCATAAGCACTTGTAGTGGACGTAAGTCTGACGGTCAGAGATGCATGCCACGTCCCAGCTGCCAGATGAAGGGGCCCAGGTTTAAAGAAAAGTACTGTTCAGAAGTGTTGAGATTGACTCACCTCATCATCACGGATCAGGACCCATATTTATCAAGCAAAAGAAAAAGAGCTGACACATACTGGTGCACAGGCCGCTCACCCATCCACCCACCCACAACCACCCCCACCTTACACACATTTACCTGGAGACTGTCTTTCAGACTAGGGACTCTGCCCAGATAGCAAAATTGTTGTGGCCCAGATCTGGCCCATTCCAGACATGTTCTGATGGTCTAATTTGCTTGATAAATACAGGCCCTGAAAATACTTACCTTAAACATACCTACAATTACCTAATCTATCTATCTATCTATCTATCTATCTGTCTATCTGTCTATCTGTCTGTCTGTCTGTCTGTCTGTCTATCTGTCTATCAAATGGCTTTGGAGGTGTTGGGTCGACCGTGAACCCTGAAGTCGTAGAGGCAGGTGGAGTCCATGTTTCCCCAGTTGCTGTCTATCTGTAGCTTCACGCGACTGAAGACACCTTTGTCCTGGTCCTGGTAAGAGACAAGAGAGACAAATGAAAACAGAGCGTCAGGCATTGTAGCAGAACAGATGTGAGGACAGGACTTCACAGATAGAGATGACATTTTGATCCACCTGACATCTATGTGGACCACTTGGTGTTTTCTGAATCAGGTTTTAATTACTATCTATACTGAAGTTAGTTTAGCTGCCACAGTTTGAGGCAGTGTTATGGCAGCAAGAGATTTTATTAAGAGAAGATCACTAAAGTTAAAGCTCATCTTTACTTCGTGTCCTATACAGAGACGTACATGTATACTGTGAAATAATCTGGGAGTGTTTTTGTTCAACGTTCACAATGTTTTTCAATTACAAATGCATGTTCATGGGAGTGATGCTGCATCACTTATACTCACAGGCACTTTGAAGGTCTGTAATGATGGACCGTCTTGTTCGTAGACTAATCTAGCCAACGTGATGTTCTGATCATCACCCCTCATTCCCTGGAGAGAAAAAAAAACAGAGTCAATGATGAGATTCACCTTTGGGTGTGCAATGTATGCAGGATATTTCTAGGATGGTGGCAGAAAATGGCTGACTTACATAGATAGTGAATTCCCTCGGCGCGCTTGCGATGTTGCCATAGGGGGACAGGGTTTTTGTTATGTGGCCGATCGTCACGTGAGTGATGGAGGTCGGGTGTGAAAGAGAGATCGCGATATGTCCACGGTCGCCCGGAAAGCACCAGCAATGTCCTGGTTGTAACGGTGAATGTCCCTGAGGAGAGAAATTTAAATATTTATTTTCCCAAACTACCCCTGTTTCTCTATGATCACATGAACTACTCGAAGTTGCAAAAGTGTAATCAACAATCTGCTGTAAAACCATCTATGAACACTGTAAAACAGCCTTCTCTTATGTAGTTTTAGAGAACAAATTCAAACTTAAAATTTTAATATATACAATATTAATGAGGTAAAAACACAAACTCAGAAATATACATTTTTTCCATGATTGAATTAATCTTGACTGATTAAACTGTCTTCCCCAAAACTACATAGTGCACCTTTAAGTTTTATAAGAAAAGATTAGGAGAATTAGTGGTCATGAACTTGTACCTGAATCACACGTCGCTGCGATAGGGCTGAATAATACCAGTGGTACATTTTGTCCCATACAATCCAGATGTGAGGATTCCTGTGCCAATATGTGTCAGAAGATAAACTATGCCAAACTCTTGCACCTGCATGCACACAAATCCAGAACACAAAGTTAGAAAACACATATAAATCATCAAGACACTGAAGACGAATGATGGATGATGGATGATGGGATAACTTACCTTGTGATTCTAAGGCAAAGTTGGGCATGGTGTCTGCCAGAGGAGTGTTTTCCTGCTGTCTGAGTGACCGCACCTCCTCATTCAGCTTAAGATTCACGTTTGCCGAGATTCCTGGAGGATGCAAAGGTTAGACGTGTTCCTACTAACAAGGGACGTAACCTAAATCCTGGAACGGGCACTAAAATAAAACCAGCTGTCCCAGGTTTTCATTTTTGTTCTAGAAATGATTATGGCAGAAAGTTTGAAATCACTCACCAAGAAGCATGACCAGCAGGAGGAAAGAGGCTTTCGTCATGCTGCTCCAAGTAGACCTGAATGGTGCCTTAGTCCCTGTGGTCCGTTTATCAGTGCTTCCCTCAGCGTCAGTCACATCCGGATACCCGTCCAAATGGTCGTCACTGGCAATAGAGTCGTGGGAGTCGTGGAAGTTGCGGAATCTCCTCCTCCGAAAGACCCTGAAGGATGAAATGGAAGTTAGCAAAGACTGATTCGTGTGTAGATTTTATGTACAGTGTTGTAAGCACACAGAATGTGTTCATATAGCACAGAGATCTGACCTGCGTAACCTCTCCTTGTAGGAAATATGTGGAGTTCCTTCTTCCGTATAATATTCTGACCGCTGCAGGCGCAGGCTTTTTCTCAATGTGTTTGTAGACGACTAGAAAGACACAGAGGAAAATCATCAGTGACACTTCATGACAACCATCATGGCAAAATGGAGAAATGTATGGTTAATTAAACTTTAGTAAATAGTTATTTCACTGTTATCAATGAAATACTTTCAAATCAATTAATTAAGCAGTTGTAAAGGTTTATAAATGCTCTCTAAAGCATTTCACTGTTAACAGTGAAGAAACTATGAGCTGAAGCTCAGTGAACTCTAAATTTACCATCAACACCACACGTCATATATTCTCAGTATGAACAATAACAAAAATGTCATTAATAGCAGCTAGGTAATGAAAAAACTAGAACACACACATCAGACATGATGTTTACAACGAGTCTGTGTGCCCAGTGTGAAGTCTGTAACTTACCATTATTTCTGTAGACACAGATGCCGTCTTGCAATGCAAGTGGTTGAAATCCTAGTCGGCAGATAGTGTCTGGATATATGTCTTCCTCAGCAACAAATAACAGTCTTCTCACACTGCTGCTGTAAACAAAGTGGTTTTCAGATTATGATTCAATGTTACATTATGTTACATTCAATCAACATTCTAATGGAGCCTTTAGATCAAAGCCCCGTGGCATGTCTGAAACAGCTGAACATTCCATTTGCAAATCAGGTTTATATTTAAAAATATCAAAAAATAGATGTTATATCTATGTTTGTTTATATTTAAAAATGGTTCCGTCTGCTTGATATGAATGAACTTGTGATTTATTTACCCCCAACACAAAATCAATAAAGTTTTAATCAGTTGTATTATGATGCAGTTGGGTCTGATAATCTTTCCTGCCACAAGCCATCACTTTATACAACAACTCTCTCACCTCTGCCTGATAGAGAACTCTGCTCTCTCTACTGTTTTGTTGTATATATTATTATAGTTTATTGTTTATAGCACACTGTGCACTGTATATATACACTATGTATATATTGGATTCTATTTATGTTATGTACGAAGTGTTTTATTTGTGGACCCACAACTGCTGTAACAAAATAATTTCCCAGTCTGGGATCATTAAAGTATTTCTATCTATCTATCTATCTATCTATCTATCTATCTATCTATCTATCTATCTATCTATCTATCTATCTATCTATCTATCTATCTATCTATCTATCTATCTATCTATCAACGGTAATCTTGAAAGATCCCCTCCACATAGGCATACATACAAATGTGTATGTGTGCGTTTGTGTGTGTGTGTAATATCCTTAAAATTACACCCACTCTGTCTCCCTCATTAAAATGACTGAATATGTAAATATACCAGAAGTTTTTAAATGTTGTCAGAAGTTGATGCTGGACACACCTTCACTGTACAGCCCATTCTGGAGGCTTTATGTTTCCACACCACATTGTGTACACTCAATACTGGACTACGATTGGCTTCCAAACTATTTGTGACGTCACAAATCACACACACACACACACACACACACACACACACACACACACACACACACACACACACAAAAAAGTAGTTTTGTAACAAAGAAGATCAGCAGATTTAGTCACATTTTCCGATGACCTATAATAAAATTCATTATTTCACGTTTTTGTGACAAGGTAGTCTGTGTTCCAGTCCTTCCATCACAAATGATGATGTAATGTATCATGTAAATGTTGAGTGCACAATGTAATGGCACTGAATAAAGTAATGGTAATGAATAATGACACCATCAGCCTTAACATTGGCTCCCCATGAATCTCCCTTCCATTGTGCCTTTTTTTTCTGCCACCAGGGATAAAATCTCTTCGGAAAATGAAGACTGACTGGTAGCATTTTTTAAAAACTGCTTTAACTTTACCACTATAGACTAATGGAATGAATTAACTCAAGTTGTTTGTTTCCACGTCAAATGAATTTATTGTCAATCAGATCAGATCAGATAATCAGCCATTCATAACATATATAACATTCATATAAATATATGTATAAATTCCTTTTACTTGTTGGCTACTTTGATACATAAGCATATTTATTGCAGGAAAATTACTGAAGTTAATTGAATATTGACGCTTTTAATCAAGCACCAGGTTATTCGTAAGGGTAACCTTTACTTTTACCCTAGTGATAATTCAACACAAGATCTTTACCTTTACTCAAATATGACTGTTGGGTGCTTTTTTTACAAACCTACAGTCATGGCTCTATTTGCTGTAAACTGGCTGGTTGGTGAAACAATATGTCACTTTATTATTGCAAACATCACACCAGAATTTAAACCCTCTTGGACGCAGTTAAAGGCTTTATCTTTACACAGTGAACTGGGTTTACTGGGAACTACCTGTAGCTGTTGCCTCCTGAAGTTCATGCAGTTGGCCACTAGATGGAGACAGAGGGGGGGTGGTATGTTGTTAACTGTGTGCATACATCTGCCTTTATTTCATTTCCTCCTTTTCTTCACGTTAAATATGACACATATTATATTGAAGCTAGTGCAGTATCTGATATACGTCGTCACAACTGTGCTGCACTCTTTCCTCCTGTCACAGAGAACTAACTTTTAGAAGTAAACTGGTTAGAGAGGTGTCGTGAAGGAAGTGGGTTTGTGGGTGTGTTTCCTTTGTGATTCAGAGGCGTGATACCAAAGCCCCTTGTCCTTACAGACACAACACACAAGTGTGCATACATAACATAATACAAATTACATCAAATGTTTTTATTTGTTTAATTAAAAAGAAACGTTTAATGACATGTTAAGTTAGACATTTTAAATATTTTCACTTCCTTGGCATAAGTCGATGTGAGGTCAAAAGTCAGCCAACCTCACTGAAATGAACTACAATATAGCATCAGTATTTGCTCAAATATTGAAAGAAAATGAAGAGGATGGTTGACACACTGTTCTCACAACTTACAATCTTCATTCAATGTACATTAACTTCTAAAGAGATGTGTATTTATGTAAAATTAATATTAAAATGTCACTTATTTCAGTGTGGTGGTGTGATACATGTAGAAGTGCTCAATTGAATCCACCCAGTGAAAATCCAGTGAACAACCGGCACATCCATATTTTTCCCAGGTTGAGAACAACAGTTCCACCCAGCTGGCACACCGGAGTTACACAAATCAAACGCGCCAGCTATTAAGACATTACTGCTCAGTTACACATTCATCCAGATGAGAAGATAAAAGGCTGTCAGTGCCTGCTGGGTTCAGTGCTGCTCTTATTTGGCTTCAGGTCCACATCTTTGTCTACAACAAAGTGATTCTTGTTGTTTTATGGCGCCAAACATTCTCAAAATGCTCATTAAAAAAAAAAGAAATTATATGTAGGAGTTGGTTCATTCAAAGTGTATTTATAAGGAGCCATTTTGAATTTTAGAACCTAATTATCTTAACTTCCTCACCAGATCCACACAACTTTGATTAGATTAGATGAAAAATGTATCTTTTTTTATTATTTTGTTCCAGAACATCACATGATAATACTAAAACAATTATAAAGTAACCATACGCAATATTCAAAAATACTGTCCTTCATTTCGTTATAGTCACAAAATGAATTCTGGGTGTTAATTTGGCCGCTAATCTGACTGAGTAGGACACCTAAAAGATGAAACTTTGGGCTCTGGTGATGGGCATTATCAACAAAAATGCTTCCATGCAATCTGATGTTGCATTTACTCCCAACAGGTAGAAAGAACAGACAGCAACATAAACAAGGAGCGTTACATTTTAAACTGATCAGTTTCCTTCTTTTAACTTAGACAACTCTCCGCAGTCAGTCCATATACTCTTTGTGCGTTCATGAAGATACAGTTACAACAAAAACATTTCAGTAATATTAAAAAGGGAGGCGACCGAGGAGAGGGAGCTGCTGTTTGGACTCCACAGCTGTGATTCTCGGTACCTGGTCTTGGAGTTCGACTTTCCCCAAATCTGTATTATTCAAGTTCAGGGAAGAGGTGAACAAAATCACCTTCCCCCAGGACTTCCCAACAGGAACCTATGAGGAAAGATAAGAAAGAGGCACCATGTTGTGAGGAACCAACTCTGAAGACACATTGCAGAAACTGGTACCTTTTAAATATCTTATGTCTTTTCTTTTTGTTTTAACAGTAGGGACTATTCATTCCTTTGCATATGAACACCTGGTTCATTGTCACTTAATTTTTAAAGGGTTAGAGGGGCTAAAGTCATTGACATTATGACAAAATGTGACACGTTTTGATTTCCAATGTGTTTAGAATTTGAGCTTTCAGTGTGGGATCTGATTCTTACCACTCTGATCTCGCCTGAACCGCCTCGCCCCTCACCAGCCTCTTCTTGTCGTCCAGGGGGCGGGCCAGGGCTCGGAGCACTCGGGCCCGAAACGGCAACACCTGAAACAGTAACATATGTTGGAAGGAATTGAACTGTTTTGTAGCAGTATTAGATGGGCATAATTGTGTTTGTACATGTATACAATATGATGTTTAAAAATTTGAGTGCAACAGAATCACAAAACTCGAGTTTTTCTTCTCAATGGCTTGTGAAGATTTTCTTCCAGTGTCCATAAAAATAGTAATACTGTAATAATTTAATAGGTCAAATATGCTGTATTTATATACTGGGAGGGGTGGCACACTATTTCCTACTGCAGCCAATTTGTGCAGCTACTAGTTACTCTCACTGCTCTCAATGCAGACAGTAAATAAGTCTGACTTTAATATATAAAAAAACCCCAAATGGGTTCACTGAAGAATCCACATTTAATGGTGGAAGTGTAGGGGAAATTATGGGTGCACTATGTTAGATCTTTAGTTGAAAACATTTAGAACTCAAAAATGATTTAAAATTTTTACATCAAAGACATCTACTGTTAACAAGCTAGTCCCAGCCCCTCTCTATCCATATTACCACTCTGAGCTCCTTGTCTGGACTGCTAGCGGCATATCTAACTGAGCTAACTACGGTTAGGCAGCAGTTACTCCAAAAGAAGTCACATTAATAATATATACAAGTAATATACTACCCCCTATATGTTTGGAGAATTAAACTGAGAGTTAGCCAATTCTTACATATTGAACCTTAAAGGGCCGATACATTTTATTCAAAATTCTTGAATGAAACATCTGAGGTTTCCTTCTGTGTTAAATGAGTTGCCTCAAAGCAAATTGTTACTTGAGTGATCGAGGAGAGACTCTAAATGTGTGATTCTACATTTTTTAACAGCTAAAACACAGACAGCTTTGTGTTTTACCTCATGTACGGGGAAGCGGGAAACAGCATGGATGCACCGCAGTGAAGTGATTCTTACGTTCTGCAAGAAACAAGAGATATAGATCAAGATAGTTACAATATTCATAATATATAATGAGAAGCTTTCATTTGACCAATCAAGACACAGCATGATACAACTGAATATGTGCAGTGTGGCACCTTTGAACAGAAGGGATGAGCTGTTGAGTCTCTCAGTCTCTAGTCTCTTAATGTATATTTTTGGGGTCGACATGCATTTGTCATGGCTTATACATATTCTGCTTTTCTTTATTGGGAAATATCAGCAGAGAAAACCCTCCAAGGTGTGACATCTCACTAACCATGGCTCGACTAGATGTGAGGGCCAGCAGCCTGCTGACCAAAGCCTCTAGCTGCTGTATGAGTGCTGCTGGTGGGTCGACGAGGACGGGCTCCAGGCAGGACAAGGTGGACAGCTGGACGCCCTGGTCGGGACATGACAGGGCCTCCAACAGCAGAGATAGAAGCTGGACGGGGACAAAAAACACACATTAATCACATGAATGTTGACCGATTGTAGTTATTGAAGTTCTTTAAAAGAAGTGACTGAAAATGAACCTGCAGTGACCGCTTGCAGCAGTTTGGTCTTTACTCACCGCTGGTAGTTCAGTGACTTGAACCTGTTTGGGCAGTTTGTTGACGATGTTAGACAGAGCCTTCAGGTAGTTGGGCTTTTTCTCTGCAGGGAAATTTCACATATCAAATGTCCCGTAAATATTCTTCGGAGCTTGTAACTACATGAAGCCCAGGAGAAAATCATCTTTTAGACACTGCAAATGGAGGAAGTTAATGGATTTAATCTAAAACTGTAGAAATAAATAACAACTTTTACTTCTTTGATGTGTTCATTCCTTTTAGTCTTGGACCAGAGGAATATAAGAAAAAGACTTTCCTGTTTTAACATCTGTGGCCTTTGAGTATACAAGGTACATTCAAGTGGACCTGAATACACCATGAAGTCCCTGTCCTTGTGCTGTGTGTGACACTCAAACATACAAACATTTGTCCATGTGTGGCGAAAAGCATTCAGAGATTTACTCGCCAATGCTTAAATAAATGCTGAAATGTCTGTAATACATAGCAGCCTCCATTTCTGTCTGCCTTTCATGATAGAAGACATTTTCAATACACAATGGTTCAAGCAGTGCCAAATACCTTGGGGTGCAGCGTTGAAGCCCTGGACCAACTTGGCTGAATTCTCGCTGAAGAAGCGCTGGCGGTACATGATGCGAACGTCTGCGTGACAACTGCGGTTCAGGACGTCGGCAGAGTCGCTCATCAGCAGCGAGAAGCCGTCTGCTGCCATCGGACCGAGTTCGGCATCATCGAGCAGAGAGAAAAGCTTCAACGACACACAGTGGAAGAAAATTTAAATCACATGTCTGCAAAAGTTTGTGAACTATAAATGGAGAGAATGCAACTGTTGTTACCTTGTCAATCAGTGCCGTGGACAGAGGGTGGTATCTGAGAAGCAGAGCCTTGGCAACCTGAAGACAAGAGCAACTTTACTTCACCTGCTGCTTCTCACACTAACATAGAAGTTTATTCATTTACCAGTCAACTTAGTATGTTCATAGACAACTGACTGCAAAATAAGTTAAGTAGAAATACATTTGTGTATAGTCACATACTAAATGTTTTAATCATCTGTCCAAGCATTTTGACAATCATAAAGCAACGTTCTCGAAAACAGCGTGACTCTTACCCAGATCATGAGGGTGAAAGCCTGAGTGCGTACAGACGAAGACTCAGAGTCCAGCTCACTACACACCCTCTTCATTGTGCTCTGAATGAGGCTGTCCAGAGGATCACCTGAAGAAGAAACCGTCACAGCTGCTGTTAGGCGACACAGTTTGGTTCTCATGTTGGACAAAAACAAGGAGGAGGAGAGTGTCAGACAAACTGACCCTGCGCTCTCTTATTAACCAGGCCGGCAAAGCACTTTGCAGCCGAGGTGTACGACGGCGGGTGGCTGCAGGTGCAACTCAGCTCCTCCAGCTGCGACAGCAGCTGATCCATCTGAGGCACCTCCACCTAGATGACAGCATGCACCACTCAGAAAATGGCAACAGTGACAGAAACATTTGTAAAAGCAGAATTAAGTGATGGAATGTAGACTCACGCTGCGAGGTAACGAACACACACATCCCATTAGCAGACAAACCATCTGGGACTGGCTCCATGAGTCCCCCTTCTGCTTCTGGGGAAACATTACATGTATCAATAAAAAAACATTTTCACTTAACCCCGACTTGAGAAAGATCTGCAAATCCAAAGATTCTCAGCCACTACATTCAAGCTGTAAGATATAAATAATATGAAACATTCTTACGAAATTTTGTGACAGTGTCTAAATGACTAAGAAGTATTTTTAATACAACCCAAAGCGCACAAAAGTTAGGATGCTGTGAAAACAAATACAGAGTGCAACAGTTTGCAAACAAGCTGTGTTTCACGACAACAGCTTTACAGCTGTTTGAAACATGGTGCTGGTAAGAAGTCGATAAGATAAAACAGCATCCAAACTTTTTTTGGAATCAGGGTTGTATTGAGTCTTACAGTAATCAAACTTGAAATCCAGGTTTATACAAACCTTGAGCAGCTGGATGTGTGAAGGGAAGGAGTTGTCAGGCAAAAAAGAAACATCACCATCCAGGAAGAGAGACACAGCCCTCGACGCCGTCTTTTCCGCCAACCTGGAGACATGAAACACCCCGAAAGGAAACCACACAAACTTCATGAAAAATGCTCTGACAGTGTTTTGTGAAAAACAAATCAAAGACACTGACTAAATAAGAAAAGGTGAGAAACAGACAGGAACTGCAGACATATTAAGTTTGTTTTTTTTTGTTTTTTTTAGAAAAAAAAACCCTCATTCCTAGCCGAATACAGTTTCATTGTTCGTCAACTAAAAACCAGATGCATGTGGTGACGAAGTGTATGACATTCATCTATTTTAACTGAATTAAATTTTGATTATTTATTATAACCCTGTTCTCTTCAACTAATTAAAATAACTTGATAACTTCCCCTGACAAAGCTTAGTATGTTTTTACATTGACATGAGTTAGTTCAGATATCAGTAGCATGGCATTGTGGTTTTCAGCTTGTACTGACGTGGGCTGCAGCCTGGAGCAGGAAGTACTGATGACAAGGACCATGGCAGACAGGACCACCTCCTCCAAAAGAGGACTACGACGACCAGTTGACCCCTCACCTACAAAACATCGCAGAGAATTTCACCTGAAATAATTCACCTTTTCAACTGTCAGGTTAAAAATGGTAAACTGATAGTAGAGCCGTTACGAAGAGAGAGGGAGCCATTAAACATACACCTAGGAGACAGACTATTTTGAATATGACTCTGGTGGAAGTGTAAAAAATGATCAGTAGTCACAGGTAGAAAATATGTGGGGTTTTGGTGAAAGGTTAAAGAGAAGATTGTCATCATTTTATTTCGGCTCAGAACTGCTCACCTTGCAGCCCTGCCTGCAGAGCCAGAGACAGCAGGCGCGGGATGATGATGTCATGGAAGCACCGTCCCGTCTCCTCTGTGTTCTGAATCTGCTCTGCTATTCTCTGGAGGCTGCGACACGTCAACACCACCTCCTCCACTGAGAAACCAACACTCCCTGAAAAAAAAAACGAAAAACAAAACCAAGACATTACACTGACATTCATCTGAACCTGGTCACAAGTATATTAATATCCAAGGTAAAAGCATGAATTATTACATAATATTTAATAGGATGCTCATTAAGGTTAACAAGACTCTGTAAGTGTCAATAGCATCATAAACATGTTTATAGTTAGATTATACAGCATTTTTAAGCACTCATAAGAACCATGATTACAGTTTACAGTATGTCATTTAATACAAATGCTTACTTGCTCAAATATGGAGAGATCATTGGGACTGATTTAAGGCAATTAATGAGAAAATGCAAAAGCATTTTGTGTCATCTAAACAATGAATGTTGTTTATTTTTTAACAGTCGACTTCCACCAATCGAATTTGTCTGCATCAGAGGTAAATAAGCTATCAGTCCACGCAGATTACCTGTGTGTGCTGAGCTTAGGACCTCCAAGAGGACAGGTGTGCTCTCCTCAACGACACTGGGCTGAATGGACACCGCAGCTAGGGCAGACAAACACCGCTGGCGCAGTGCATGATGGGACTGCTGCTCAGAAGCTTCTCTGTTGTTGTCTTGATCCATGGGCTCTGAGCAGGGGAGAGGAAAGGTTTGTCAGGTTATTTACTGGTGTTCCATTCAGCCGATGTAATGTTAAACTGATAAATGAAGACAATTACTGGATTAAGGGTTGCAGAGACTTCTTTTCGCTTCAATTTTAAAGAACAAATCACCCATCAGTGCCAAAATATATGAAGTGTTTTCATATATTCCCGTAGCCATATGTTGTATTTCCATCACTTACCAGAAAACATCTCCTTCTTTAGTCTCGGGATCAGTTTAGTGATAAAAGCTGTGGGGTGCAACTCTGCTAAGGCTCCAGCACACTCTATCACAGCAAGACTGGAGGCAGAAACAAAGACAGAGACATAGCTCGTTTCTGATTTGTCAAAAAGAAAAAAAGGCAATACGGCAGCTTTGTGTATTTTAAAGGGAAACAGAGAATTAGTGACACAGGAATGAAAAGGATGCCAGAGGAGAGGAGAGACAGATGGAAGTATGCTAAACATGAGCTGACCTGACTCTGTCGTCCTCCTCAGTCAGTAACAGTCTGATCAGGTGATCTACGGCCAGCTCGATATCAGAGTCCAACAGCAAACCTGACAGACACAGCACATCTGTAATATTATATCACTGCTGAGTTTCTGACCAAATCTGAATCTGCTGTGAGTGCCACAGATCATCTCACCTGTTTGCTGTGCCAGTGAGGTGAGCACAGAGGTGGCTGTGATCTGCAGGCTGGCATTAGTCTCTGCCACAGCTGAAAACACTATGCTGCACAGGGACGAACGGAAGGCTACAAACACACTCTCCTCTAATGTGGAAGGAAAAAGGAAACAGAGACAAGTTAGAATCTGGGGTTTGTGTCTTTATATAATCCTTTTTGAAGTTTCTATATGAAAACCTTGTATTAAAAAAATGAGTATAAACACTTTAGTTATAGTTTGACAGCGCACTTAACACTCAACAGTCTCAATGGTTACACAGCAACATAAAACAGGTGAGTTATAAAACCCATGAGTCTTAAAAAGGTGCAGTATGCAAGATTTTTATTTGAAAATATTTTAAGTTCTCAACAGAATGTGAAGAAATAACAGTTTTGACATTTTCATGTCTACCTATTATGGTGCACAGATATACACTTAAGTTAGCATTTCAACCAGCTAGCCCTGACCCATCCTTGTTAAAATGCCCCTGTGCTAGACTGCTAGCTGCACGGCTAATGGAGCTAACTAGTTTACAGCAGCTACATTTAGCTGCAGCTAGCAGTTACTCTATGCTGCCCCCATTTGTTTTGTATTCGACAGGTGGTTAATTCTAACATATTGCATATTAAAATATCTAGATTTTATCAGGGTCCACACTTCAGCAGAAAAGTTATTTAGTAATATTCCTAATAATCTATCAAGAGGATTTTATTTTGAAGAAATAATAAACAAAGTATCAATTATCAAAATAGATAGATTTAAATCAGACAAAAATTTTGCTGAAAGTAAAATATGTAAAACGTGAACGGACACCCTGCAGTAAGAGATCAACACTCACCGTTCTCTGGGGCCTGGCAAGTTTTTACTGACTGGATGAATCGCTGCACCACTTCCAGTAATGTTCGTCTGTGGGAACACTATGCCAAGAGAAAAAGACCATGATATCATCACAAGCAATCAACATACTGATTTAAACATTTCATGAATTTGTGAATGAAGATAAAAGAGAATTACCTAAAAAATAAATCCCAATTGTTACATTAAAAGAGTACAAGTAAGAGCAGCCATCATCTATAGCCAAACTGGTTCAGATTCAACTAAACATCTGGATTTCAGCTTCACTTGTTTACCTGTGTTCTGTTGTTGTACTGCTCCATGAGAGAGGGCATGACAGCGGCTGTTACGATGTGGCTCGCCCTGTTGGAGGCGCTGCAGGCAGCCTGGAGCAGTTTGGCACTGGGCCACACAAGCTTCAGGTCTGGTTCAAACAGGTGATGTTTGCAGTCTGGAATGACATCACACTTTCAGTAAAAAAAATAACAAAACAAGAGCACTGGACATGTTTTACTGCATCATAATGATATGGTAACTGCACTAAAATTACCCTAGGGTTGGGTGATACGACACCATGTGACTGTATAATTGTGTCCACAGGTAGAGATTTGGCAATATTGTTTTACACTGCACAGTGTTGGCAGATGGGAGATATAACATTATCATAAAAATGATGGAGAAACACTTTTGCTTTCCTGATAATGTCACGAAATAAATTAACACGAAACAACGTACACTTAAACATACTACTAATAAGCCTCACAAAATCAAATTATCACACACTACAGCTTTTTGGGTATTATTGATCCTACATAAAACAATAGATATAACTATTGCACAAATGTGATTATTTATCATATATCTGGCAACACTGCCTTCGCAGGAGTGTCTCGTACATAGTATATTATCTTGGGGCTCCATTCTCATGTGATCTCATAATCTTGTGCAACCAGCTGCCTCCATACGAAGTAATGTGATTTGGGTTGCCAGTCGGTTCACCACGCTGAACAATTAAATTGCGGATCTCATTTGAAACCTTAAAAGCATCCTTGTTAAGGCAGTTACTAATCTTAATTGACTTTACAAAAATCAAACAATATGTTGATGAACTAAATATAAAACTCTCCTAACTCTAACTGCACTTTGGCAGGAAACTAACCATCATCTGAGGGGAATCTTTCTATCTTGTTGAAAAGACTTGTAAAATTAAAGAACTTGAACAGTCACTGTGGTAGAATTTCCTGCCCATCTACTGCAGTAAACCCTCCCATAACCACAGCTTTGACATGTTTAGTTCAAGCTCTGTTGTTTTCTTGTGATCCAGCTAAAGCTCTAATAAAAGTGACATCCACATGTTTTTATTGTTGAGTCGTGCTTTTTGCAATTATACATTCTTATAAGGTCGATTTCACAACACTTCACCTTTGAGTACAAGATCCAGGAAAATGCAGAGAGAGTCTTCAGAGTCAGAGTTGAGGACTGAGCGAGATAGACAGGAAGTGAGTGCGGTGAGCGCAGCGAGGCCAGCAGACTCAATCTTCTCGCTAGATGTCTGAAACACCTGCAGTGAAACAACAAGAGTTAAATGTGTTTGAAGAAGTTCATTTTGACAAATCAATGTGCATGACAAGTGTTTTCAGTGCGTTGGGCCATTTCTTTTTGATTCTCTCAGTTGCATTCTCACTTCTGATGAACCACCCATCAGCTCTATGGTTAGAAGAATATGACTCATAATTTCCATATGTCCTATTATTACAAGTTGGTTGAATTGGTTGATGTGAATACAGTCACGAAGATACTTCTTGTTTTTTTAGTGGCTAAAGAAACATTTCTTACTAATCAAATAAGTTGAAAGCCATCTCCACAAAAGAAGCAAACACTTAAAAAGATGCAATAAGTAAGAATAAATAGGAGCAGCATAACTGCTAACTGATGTTAACTGTTTGAATGGCTTGTTAGCTCAGTTAGCCACAGGAGAGTTAACTTCAGTGGATATGTCTTCAACCCATTACAAAGACGTCATTCGACGACATTAGACAACATTCTGTAGATAATTTAAGTACATTTTTTAAATGATTTTTAATCCCAATTTCTTATATATTGCACATTTAAAAGATGCTGAAATCAGCCAATTAAAATTACAAGTGCTTTTACTGCTTTTGTACGAATGTATCTCAAACCTCTCTGCGCAGTGACGCCCACAGTCCCTCGAGGAACTCTGCCAAGTCCTTATGTTCATATTGTGACACACAGGCAGTCTGAAAAACAAAGAGTGGTGAGATGAGAAACCAGGTGCATAGATTGTGTAATGAGGTTCTGTTTTGCTAAAGGGAATATCAACAATATATCATCTACATTTATAGGCTTTTTGCAGCTGAGCATATGAGCTGGCAAATATCCAGTCAAATGTTTAAATTACTAACTCAGCAGACTCATATCATCAGAGGCACATTTTAGAAAGTATTTTTTCAGATTTTTCTCACCAGAGTCTGCAGCGAGTCCAGCTTCGCACTCTGAACATCTGAGTCCAGCTTCTCGATGATGAGAGGTAACAGAAACTGTAAAGGATAACACACTTTCTTTATGGCACTCATAGAAAATTTTATTATACAATTTCTCTCAGTGCAAATCATCATCATCGCACCAAAAATCACAACTTAAGTTGATAATGGTACCTCAGCAAACTGTGGTGTGCCAGCGAGGACGTCCCTCAGTGTCAGGATGAGCTCCTCTCTGGTGATGCCGTGGGGGTCATTGGGAGGCTGAAATGGATGGGAGGGTATGCATAGGGGGGATGAGGGTGAGGAAAGAGGAGACAGACAGATATCATAAATTCACTGACAAATTAATCATGCATATAATGTGTATATCCACAACAAGAGGTTCTGCAGGTATGTGATATTTGGAATTATAAGAATGTTATTTGATTTGGGTTGATGTTCGATCAAGTGAGTGTCAAGAGTGATTCAAAACTCATGCATTTGGTCTGTGAGATTCCTGGACCTTGAGGGCTGTAAAAGGCAATAAAAGCTTAAAATGTGACCGCAAAATTTTGGCAGTTATAAGTTCGGATACGGATCGGATGTCTGGACCTAGACAGCAGACAGCAGTCAGCCTATAGGTCATCTCAGAGGGGTATAGCGACAGATGGCAGGTCCAAAAAACAGGAAGAAAATCAAGTTGTTCTGTTTTATATTCAGTCCAATAATATGTCAGGTTAGTAATTGTGTTTCATCAAATAACTCACACTAGATATCAGTAGTATATAAAGTTTAAAGATTCATTAAGATTCAAGATTAATTTGATATATTTGTTTAAAAGTGTAAACTGCTCTGAGTTTTTACAGAATGTCTTGTGAAAAATGTACTGGAAATTGTGTGCTGTTTCAGAGGCATTTCCATGTTGATACCAGATTACCATTCAGGCGAAGAGCATGGGTTTTGATCATCTGAATCATTGTTGATAGTTCACTTTTTGGTTGGATTTGAGCCTACAGGATTTCTCCTGCTTCCATATTTCAGGGTATACTTTAAGCCCAAAATATAAACCATTTAAACAAGTGTCAGTGATCCACAAAATATTTAAAAAGGTGTTTCATAATTATCTGGTAACACAATGTTGCTCATGTCACATAAAACCTGACATGACATAGCAGCATTGTGGCATGTACTGTTTTTTGTCCAGAGAGTCAACAAACGATCACAGAGCTGCGATCCTCTGTGATGTAGACATGGGAAACGTGCGTGAGCAGATGAGGAGGCAGACACTGTGTGATTGTTTTCTACACAATCCCCCTGAGGTCACAGGAAGTCAGTGATGACATTTCTGTCTGCCGTCCACTCTGCTTTCGTCAGCACTTGGGAAAATGCAGCTGAGTAAACAGGGACTTACTGGGCTGAAGTCGATGGGGAAATAGCAGGATGTCACTTCGAACAGCTCCTCTGTGAATTTACCTGAGAGAGCACACAGGAAATTAACAGGAGGCTAAATAGAGTCAAAAACAATGGAGACGAGAAATGCTGCATGGGTGTTTGCACCTCTATGTGCTCTCACCTAGATCATAACCTCGATGGATGATGTTCTTAGCGATCTGGAAGGCTAACAGGAGGTTGCGAGGATCCCTCTCTCCGTCCATCGATTGGACAAAACCAAACACAAAGTCCGCACCCAGACCTTTCAGTTCTGTGAAAGAGTCACAAAGAAATACACAATTTTGTTTTCTGTATGACAGCTGACATTGTTACCTCTTTCTGACAATCTGAGAAACTTGTTGGGAAGAAGGGTGTCGGCTACAACTGTTGAATATTAAGACAATCTATGACCAGAGTAGAAAACATCTGGGTCTATTTTTCTGTTAAATAAATCATTTCATTTTATTTTTTGCTATTATTATGTTTAATTCTACTACAGTAAAAGACTTGATCATTGTGGGAAACTGTTTGGACTTTATTAACTGAGACACTCTTAAACATGATTTCGCTTACCAGCTTCTCTGGTCTCCATGAGGTTGATGAGCATGTTGTAGACACAAGCTCTCTCCGCCAGCATCAAAGACTGGAGAAAAACAAACATATGAGCTTTTATTTACCCATGATGCCCAAATGTAAGAACAAATTAGAAGTATCAAGCTGACTTAAAAACGATAATTGATAAAAGAGGAAGTGCTTTTTCTACATAGGGGAAACAAGACAGCATCTTCACACACTCTCAGAAGTGTGGTCAGATATTGCATGGGTGTCTATTTGCATACATCAAGAATCAAGAGGAAGTTAGATGCATTTAGTCAGTTACACACTGCTGTTGTGTATTTCAACATCTGGCCAAGGACATCAGATGAATATCTGACCTGTACACTAACTCAAATCCACTTTGAACTTTGTTTCTCACAAATAAAACTAAACAATATTATTCAAAGTACTCCTGTCACTAAAGGATTAAAACCCCTGTTGTATCAATTCCTCACGAAAACACTCAGGATCCTCTGACAACAGCAGACTTCCTCAGCTGAAGGCAGTTGACAACTTTTACACCTATTGTAACACAAAAGCGAGTCTTACCTGAACGTGAACATCCTGGAACAAAGACCTCAGCATGGACACAGCTGAGCCAGGAGGCAAAGCTGTGCATTTTGTCTGTGGGGGAGGGAAAAAATATAAACACACTTACAATGTGCATATACTGGTTGCTGTGATCCCATCTGGAAGTTCTCAAAATGATTATTAAACCTACTGAGCAGACACTAACGTTCAAACTAAACGGTCAGTTAATCTTACGCAGGAAGTTTCACACACTGTTCTCACTGTAAATCTATCATGGACAGACACTCACCAGCGCTCTGAGTCCCTGTAGAACAGGCGGTGTGATGACATAATGGTCCTTTAGCCGGTTTTCATAGAAGGCAATGAGCACTTCCACTGGGGAGAACAGAGACAGGGGGACAAGCTGATGAAATCAATCTTTACATAAACTCTACAAAATAGAAGAGTAGATGTGTACCTTCTCTCTCTGCAAGACCTCCATAGCACTCTTGTAAGACTTCAGAGAGAAGCTGCACGCCTCTGGCTCGTGTGTGAGGCTGAGAGCTGGTCAGACTCAGTCTAAAACAGAGAAGAAAGTAAAGAGTAATTACAGTTCAATATAAGAATTTAATAACCACTTTTAAAACATATCTCTACCCTGACTGGCTGGGTGATACTGCCAAACAGTTTCTTACTATTTTTAAGTGAAACATGTTCTGTAACATCAGAACATCCACCAACTCCCTTGTCTAACACGTACCAGAATAAAAAATGAGTAAGCTATATAAGGTATGCTTTTGTTTTGTTCATATTATTGCTATAATGTTGGTAAAAACGGTAGCATCTTACCCCAGTGCTTCCACTAGCTGCAGTACTGTAAACTCTCCATCTTTGACACCTTAACAGAAAGCAAAGTTTAGTGAATTGTAGCATCGTTAACCAACCACAAACACACACAGACAAAAGACATAAAAACACATGACAATAACTAATTTATCCCTCATAGTTAACTACAGATTAACTAGCAGAATCGGCGGGGTTCAAAGGTACCGAGTTCATTGACAGGATGCTTTCAGTCGGAGACAAACAGGGCAGCTAGCAAACGGCATGCTGGGAAACGACACCGGGTTAGCATCAGAATTCACATTACTACTCGAATGACAGCACAATAACACTTTAGGCATGCATTCAGTTTGTGCAGGCATCGTGACAAAACGAGCAGACCATTGTCAAAACGCGTGTGTTTTGTATCATGAGGTTGTTACACCACACAGGATGTTGTGGCGCTAAGTTAGCTAGTTAACCATCATGCCCGTGTTGCGCATCCTCGAAGCGGCAGCTTAGCAGCCACAACAGCGCTTTTTTCGCAATGAGCTATTCTGCGTAGGTGAGAGCGAAAACGGGATAAAGCCTGTGTACCTTTTGCTGTATCTTTGGCCTTGCTGTCCTGCAGTCCCGAGACATATTCCTCCACGAGAGACAACAGCAAGGCAGTGTCCGCAGCCATCGTGCCCCTGAAACTCAACAAGAGAACATGCGCATGCGCCAAAAGTTAGTGATGAAACGCAAAAGTGACCAATTTTACATAAACATTTATCATTTAATAAATAATTCAAGGTTTATTAATGGACATTTAAGTCACGTGAATGTCGCTGTAAATTTAAACGTTTGCAAAATGTTGAAATAAAACCGCTGTTACTTTTTGGTGCTGCCTTCAGGTGCTGTCCGAATTCCGAAACAGCCTAGCCAAAGCCGAATTCTCTGTGATGCTCACCTCCCCCTTTCTATGAGGTACGCTGTGTTTTTTAACCAACAGTTTCAAAGGAATAACGACGACTATTGCTTTAAGTGATATCACATGTAACTTTTCGCAATAACTGTGTGACACCTACGACGTGCTGAAATTGTTCGCACTCCGGTCCATTCATAATTGCTTTTCGTCCTGACGTAAGAGAACCCAACACCTGCCTGCGTGCTTACGCGCAGGCGTAAAAAAGTTCGGTGGCGCTAGCTCTGCCGCTAGTCACCTTTTACCAGCAGAGAGGGAAGTAACATTTAGGAGATTTAAAAGAAGAGGAATTTGGAGACAACGTCAGAGAATTTAAGCGGCGTACCGAGGGCTGCGAGAGAGCGCAACTATCTGCTGCGTTCGGGAGAAACTCAACGAGCAGGGAAATTATCATCACGAGTGCGCGGAAGTTTGTGTTTACTGATGTTGCGGTAGCTAGCTGGTTGGCCCTGTTAGCTTGTTAGCGAGGAAGGTGCGCGCTGTTTGGACTGCTAGACATCATCAATTACAACCAGCCAAACTTACCAGGCAAGTAAGAGAACTGTCACGTTGCTGCTTATATCCTAACAGTAAGAAGAAGCTGTTTGGCAGAGGTTGCGGCGGCTTGCTGGTTCGGCTATCAAACTCTTGTAACGTTGGTGCGGGCCACGAGCTTTGACTCTTGAGGGGTCGAGTCAAACACAACCAGATACTAAAAGAGAGAAGACGCACATTGAGCCCTGGTATTACATGTCTAGATCAGCTCGGCGCTATCAAACATCGGTGTCTCCCTCTCGGCCGTCACGGATGACCTGTCAGGCTCGCAACGTTGGACCTGCGACCCGTCCTCCTCACCGGACCTAGTTCATCGTCTTCGCCCGTGATGGGCCCCCTGTTCAGCTAGTACTACGCGTGGAAACGATCTGCAGCCCTCTAACCATGGGAGGATGTGTGGGGAGATACTGGGAAGGCTGGGAGGACACACAGAGCCGAGGCTCGTCCAGGAACGGCGGACGAGGAGGTGAGACTACTTACAGTCTGTGGGGTTGTGTGTATGTGTAATTCTAAAAGCTGTTATTCTTACAACACTTCCTCTGATGTACTTTTATCCTCAGTGATGGCATTGTCAGATCAGTCCTTTTGCCAGCTCAATGTGTTAACCCCTACTGGGATGAATAATAGCCAATGACACCTGACAGCTTTCCCAGCTCTGCTTAATTGCATGTATACACAGAGTATGCACACCCAATACACATTGAAGTGCACACAAACAGCACCAGATGTGGTCGAGACTCTCTTCTTTCGTTTCACCCCCGCCTCAGACTCGAATGCATCTCAAGTGTCCACTTGTGATTGGGTTTCACCTCCTTGCTCACATTGTTTTTTTTCTGCGAGGAATGGACTGCTGGGTGCATCACTCTGGGTGGTCTTTTCTCCATGGTATTCACAGGGGAATTCATTTGCATTCACAATGCACCACATATCCTCTTTACATCAGTTTCTTTTCTTCTTCTTTTTCGTCTCAAGTGGACTATCGTATTGTGCACAGTCACATTATGCAGAAAATGCCTTGGATGATGAACAACACAACAGAAAATAAAGCAGAAGTGCACTGATGGATGTGCATTATGAGGCGCTGGACAGACGGGCAGAAATGTATTTGATGCTGGAGACACATTCCTAGATTTAAGTGTAAATGCAGTTGTAATTCACCTGCATACTGTCTGGATTCAGCTCACATGTTAAAAACCACTGCAGAACCATTGTCTGTGTGTGTGTGTGTGTGTGTGTGTGTGTGTGTGTGTGTGTGTGTGTGTGTGTCCTCTGCAGCGCAAAACGCCAGTCAGCTGCTAATTCTCGCTGGTTAGTGAAAGTCCCTCCCTTGTTTTGCCAGTACACTGGCTTTAGCTCCCTTGTGCTGTTTAAGTCGAGCATCTAGGCGAACTCTACCATCAGACCCACCCTCAACGCTGATCACTTCCAAATTCACCAACAAAACACCTACAAACACCTGAAGGTGTGCTTATAATAAGGTGGACAATTTTCTCACCCAGCAATTCCCAGCTTCACACTTAATTTTGTGACGGTGAGTTTATTAGGCCAACTGCCATCCTAAAAGTGTTTGGTATTGTAGCCCTCTGTGCACCATATTAGGCTGTCGTTTTATGGTAAAGTTGGTGTGGTTTGCTGAAATGGCATCGCTGCTGATATGCAGATTTATTCATTTCAGGGACTCGAGTTTAGGTCCATTACTGACTTACCCTCCCAGAAGATAACATTCTCCTGGAGATAAACACTGGACGACCGCCACGTTTTTTTCCCTCACACTTGTGTTCGATAGTGACAGATAGAATTTGGATTGCTATGTCAGCACTCAGTAAGAGTAAATGTTGTATTTACAGCCAGACTAAACCGAGTGACGCAGGCGCCTCGCAGCTGAACTGGCAGACATTCTGAATTTCTGCGTACAGACGACAATGTCAATATATTTAGCACGACCTTTTTGTGAATAATGGCGCAACACATGAAAATGCTTATTGTTTATTGGATGATTAGAGGCGTTACTGGCGTGCAGGTTTATGAATGTTGTAATAAACACTATTTGGACAGGAAACAACCATTTAGGACCCGTCTGAGAGGTCTTTAAATGTCTGCTGAGGTCAGCTGTACCACACACTCAGCAGTTAAACAAATTCAGTTCAGCTTGTTGCATTACTGTCGCATTCAGCATAACTGAAGCAATAAAGTTCCCTTTTATAGTGACTGTTGAAGACTCTAACTGTCTGTTATTCATTTGGATGCAGGTTCAGTCTTCTTTGTTTCCTCCAACTGTACTGATGGAAAGTTTTACAGTCTTTCTCCAGCAGGAAATGTCTCCAGTTTACATCACATAGATGGGACATTTTTTTAGGATTGAACATCTGATGTTAATTTATACAGCACAGTGCGACCTTCAAATAAATGTGTCTTGTATTTGTCGGCTGCCAAAGTTTCAGATGTACGTATGCACAATTAAAGTTAAAGTCATCACAGCAGAGATTCCCGGGTCTTAGCAGTGTCTCATGGTAATTTCCCACTCTGATTGATATCAACAGACACTCCCTGCACTATGAGGATTTGATTAAAAAAAATGGCAAGTCGCATCATGTTCTGTTGCGTCATTCACTGGCTCCTGTAATATTCCTGTTGACACACCCTCGTACAGAAGAGATTCTCAAATCTTTCCTATGATGCCCCTCTTTAGAACCTGAAAGAAGGATCATGCAATTTTTGTCATTCACTGACAGTGGTAGGGGAATCAGCCACACAGACAGCCACTCAGACAGATGTACAGACTGCCAAGTGAAAGAAAGGTTAGATATAAAAAAAGGCTCATGTTGTCTGGGATCATCTTTCACAATATACAATCATTGATTTCAGTTCTTAACAAGATTTGTTTGTATTTTCTTTGGGTGAAATACCTCATCGTGGAGTAATTGAATGTCGCCTGTATGGGCAGTACCACATTAGAGAATTGTGTTCGCTATTAGCATTTGCAATTAAAATCTAGCTCCCACTGTACATGCTGTCTTAGCATAGACTAATCAATAATGAAATTATTTTTTTTTATGTAATACACCTATTATCTCAAACAACAAGGGATTTTTCGCATGTGTTGGTTTGTGTTTTTGTTTGGTTGGCTTGTCATCAGGATTACAGAAAAAAACCACTGAGCGAATTTTCACGACACTTGGGTGTGGGATGGGTCTCGGCCCAGAATAGACCCCAGTGACTTTTGGTGTGGATCCAGGTAAAGAGATGAATCTAGGTTTTTTTTTTTTTTCTCACATTCTTCAGCATTGCAACATAGAGTTTGTTATTTATCGCCAACATTTTTGTTAATTTCTCAAGGAATAATGCATGCATGTCATTGAAAATCTCTGGTTATCAAACAATACCAATCTATCTTACAAGTTGTCCTGAAATATCCAATGTGGTTCATGCTGTAGTATAGTTGTTTTGGACCTGACTTAAGTTATCAGTAGCTTGGTTTTGTAGCTCATCTCCATTTCTGAAATACCACCTTATGCAGTGTGTGACAGAACAACTGTCATTGTTCCTCGTCTCTGGTGAGGGTGTTTTTATAAGTAATTTTATGGACTTTGTCAGTGACTATCTGCATGTCCAGAAAGCTGAACGCACTGTTGTGGTGATAAGATAACCAGCAAGGCAAGGCATGTGTTTGACAGCATGTGTGTCTACTGAGGAAATACAGTCATACATGGATTTAGTGTGCATCCGGTTAAAGAGCCAACTTCCCTTCTATCCATTGTTGATCTCCAGTGTGTGTTCACTGATGTCTGCTTGTATAGAGGAACACAGAAGACATTTCTCTCATGTCAGGGAATGTGAGAGGCTGTTAAATGCCTCCACAGTGCCAAAGCTACGTTATATTACAGCTGAGCGTTCTTTTCCCAGGAACAGCTAATCCTTTAACAGCCACCTATGGCTGTTGGGTGTGTTGTTTTGTTTGTGTCCCAACATACAGCACGGAGAAGGCTCGTTCATGGCGCATTTCATTAACAATCTTAAATACAACGCGCTTCCCCATAACCTCACACCGCCGTTTTTATGAGTCCAGCTGTATGGAAACACCCTGATATTGCTTCACGTGTTTGCAATGCATTGCTTCATGTCTGTGTTTTGGTGGGCTTCAGTCAGGTTCAACAGAACCGTTTGTTGAATGATTTCCTTATGTTACTGACTGCTTTTCATACACACATTCCACCGAACCACACTTATTTCTATAAAATGTCCCTTTTAGATTTTATTTCTACCACTTGTTTGCGCAGTGTTTTCTTATAGCGTCCAATTTCTGGCAAGTGGTTTTGTTCTTTATTTTTTCTTTTGTAAAGAGTTCAGCTCACTTTTAACTTCAAGGGCTTGCATAAATACAGTTAGAAATTCTGGAGCATAGGGAGCTTCTCTGATTTGAATTGCTTGTCTCTGTTTTCTAATTCAAGCCCACCTCTGATGACTTTTGTCAAGCTTCAGAGTCCTTAGCTGTCGAGCATGTCCATTGTTCAGAAAATATTCTCGGCAGAAGCATGTTGACTCAATATGTCGCTAAGAGATAACCGGGCAGAGTTCTGAGTCAGACCTCCTCTATGGAAAGAGGAGACATCAGTCACTACAGCTGAATCACATTACTGTGATGGGACGTTATTTTACCAAAAATATGGCTAGTTAGCTCTGTTAGCCCTGTAGCTAGCGGTCCAGGCTGGGAGCTCGGAGCACTGGGAAAGTGTGTTTACACAGCTACTACTACAGTAGCACAGGAGCTTTGAAACCTGACAGGCCGGGGCTAACTCGTTGGCATGATTACAGTGGTAAGCATCGCAACGCGGCATATAGATGTCACAACATCAAAAGTGTTATTCCTCCACCTTCTGTTGATAATTTTAGTAAACTTTTGAATGTTTTGAAAAAAAATCTGTACATATTGTACCTTAAATATCACAACAGACATGATGCTGTGATAAAAAATGCATAGCAAGAAATGTATTCACATGAATTGCTAAAATTTGTATTAAAAAGAGAGATATAAATGTGCAAAACTATGTTCCATTAATGAAATCATGTGCACCAAACTGCATATAATCTCAACCCTATTAATTGATGCCATTTCTGTGTCTGGTAAATGTGAAGTTACAACGGCAGCGGGTTAGCCTAGCTTAGCATAAAGACTGAAAATAGGTGGGTAAAGCTAGCCTCACACTATCCAGTGGTACCTATACAGCACAATAAGGGTTTTATATGTTGTTTGTTTAATTCATACAAAAACTAAGTCTAAAGAAAATAGACCAGCTTATAGTAGGCTTTTGAGGCCTATATTGATATCTACATTTTGGGAAAACAAAAGCTGAAAAACCTTTATGAATCCCCATTAGATTGCTTTCCATTCCCCCACTGTACTTTTTTGCATCATTTGGAAACAACTGTTGACCTCTAACCTAGTTGGACATTTCTGTAAAGCACTTTCTTGTTACTTATCAGCCAGCAAGCACTGATACCGATGTATGTGACCAATTTATCTGACAAATTTATCGGTCTAACTATAGTAAAGGCAACAAAATGTAGTTTCACGGGTGGTTACCATGACTTGGCCAGACCCCAGGAGGTCACTGGCTTACTGGAATCAGGTTGATTTGCCAGAAACCAGATTAGTGTTCAGAGTTCAAAAGAATCACATCACATCTGCCCCTGTGTTGCAACAGCACAGACACTGGTCCCAGTGTACTGGCAATGCGTTTATCCGAGAGATTGTGTCACAACTACAGGCTACAGATATCAGTTACCTCTTGAAAAGAGGATGTACAACGGTATATTTCGGCCCCCTCCTTGTAAACAGGAAGTATCATTTTGCAACCAAGACAATTAGGTTGCCGTGGGCTACAACTGGAGCCTATAATTACTTTGTGGCCAATAAGCACTGTAAAATGTGTGCAGAAGTAGCTTTTAGCAGTTCTTGTTTGAACTCGTACCCAATATGGATGTGCTCACAACTTTTGTATGGGATTACAATAAGAGCTGCAATGAATAGTTTTATAATCGATAGACAGAAATATAATCTTTAGCTCCTTTTAGATTATTTAATTAATGAACGATCAAATCCATTTTCAAGCAAAAATGCCAAACATTAAATGGCTGCAGCATCTCAAATGTGAGCATTTGCTGCTTTTCCTCAACCCGTGTTACAGTGAACTGTCTATCTTTTGTTTTGCGGGACAAAACGCTTTGAAGATGTCACCTTGATCGCGCTGTTTTCAGATGTGTAATTGGCCAAACATTGAATCAATCATTGCAACAAGTTACAGCCCTAAAAAGTCGGATATTGAATAAAAAGAGGATGATTCTGAATTTTAAAGAAGCCCATTTTCTGTAGGCTTTCTCTGGATTCATGGATGTTTATTTGGAATTGACCACAAAGGTTAATGATAAAATGATATAATCAGAAAGTGTAAGACACGATAGATAGATAGATAGATAGATAGATAGATAGATAGATAGATAGATAGATAGATAGATAGATAGATAGTACGCATTTGAACAGATACAGTACTATACCCATTGTCTTATATTGTTTAGACACCACGTGTCCACTACTACTTTGGCTGGGTCGTAGTGAGGAAGCCCCCTTTGCTTCACTTTGGGATTCACTCTGTCCCAAGTGCTCATCCTACACCACCTCATGACCTCCACATTGCTCCTCCTAAGCCTCCCGCACTATAAATAATTTGTTTGAAAGAAATGCAACCTCTTGGATGTGTGCCGTCTCCTTTATACTCCTCTTCATTTTCCACGCGTTCATTCCTCACTGCCTGGAATCTCCGCCTCTCAGGCATTTGGAAATGTAAGCTCACGCTGGTTTAAATCCAAAGGTGCCTTTTTGATAACGTTGACTGAAGTGGCTGGCAGTTGACAACATTTACAGTTGTTGCAGAGGACTTCATCGCGGCTTATTAAAGTATCAGCCGCGGTGGGAAATGTTACACCAGTCAGTTGCCTGTATGATAATTTTAGTGTCTGGCAGGTAGCCATTGTTGATGTTTACCTCCTCGATGGTGATTAGATATGTTCGCTTTCTGTCCTGATGCGAGCCTACTATTTGCGTTTGACCTCTGCCCTGGTCTAGGTGTGCTTTGTATTAATATTGAATGGTGGGAAACACAGGTAAGGTTACAAGTCAAGACGGATATAGGCCACAGATGCCTCATGCATATTGCAAACTCTGAATGATCTCCTAATTTTAGAATCGCATGGCGTAGTGCGCTGGGGTTGGATGAGACTATCCATCTCCAGTGACGGCTAGCGTTTCTCTCCGCTGGCACCTCAGTACACGAGTTTAAGGAGATGATAACACAGGACATGAATTATATGGGACACCGTATGATTCATTAATCAATCTGCCAATTCCTAGCATTCTGTGGTGCATTTACACGACTGCAAAATTCATTTAAATCACCAGTGGTGCCGAAAGTACACTGAAAACCTTTGTCAGGATTCCGCTTCTTCCCTCTCCAATGACTTGTGTTATGACTATGAGACGTCTGACTTCTAGTTTATAAATTATTAGCAGCAGATTTGCATAAGATTGATATCGGCAACAATATACGCACAGAAAAATGAGTTTGGATTGGTAACATGCATCACGGTAACACAGAGACTTCATTCTTGGGCTCTATTTGTGTCACCGTTGAACACTGCACGGTCCAGAAATGTTTCTTCTACTTGCGGCAATAAAGATTGATTAAATAAAGGACCTTGCAGCAACTTGAGAAATTTCACTTGCGTTTAACATATTCTTGTGCCTAGAATCACTTGTACACTGAAACCTATAAGATCACCGCAAATCTCCAGTCCACATATCTGTTAAGTAACAAAACAATAACATTCTCTTAGATGAAGACTAGAGAAGTAGCTACACAATGTGCCACTGCTGTGTGATAACTTGTGTGGACTGTAACACAAAATCAAATCCTGTTCTATCTGAGGAAATGGTTACAATTGAGCATAAAGGCTGTTTGTCCTCGACAGTTTCACGACTTTCGTGGCTGTACCACACTGTTTCAAACCGACAGAAATCACAGACCTTTTCACTACCCGCACTCACCTTTGCTTGCTTTTCTCTTCCATCACAGGGCGTAACGAGCCTCTGAAGAAGGACCGACCCAAGTGGAAGAGCGACTATCCGATGACCGAGGGCCAGCTACGGAGCAAGCGGGACGAGTTCTGGGACACGGCGCCGGCCTTCGAGGGCCGCAAGGAGATCTGGGACGCCCTGAAAGCTGCGGCTGTGGCCCTGGAGTGTAACGACCACGAGCTGGCGCAGGCTATAGTGGATGGAGCCAGTATTACACTGCCACATGGTGAGAACAGGGGATGTATAGATCAAAAAAACACTTGAAGAGAATTACCAAGGGTAACATTATTTGTTTTCCTCCCGTGAAGGTACTCTCGCAGAGTGTTACGACGAACTCGGGAACCGCTACCAGCTGCCCGTCTACTGCCTGGCTCCACCCGTCAACCTTATCTCAGAGCGCAGTGACGACGACCCCAGCGACAGCCCCGAGCCCCCTGCAGCACCCAAAAAGGAATTCCAGCTCAAGGTCAGTTTTACAAAATTTATTGTGCAACTTGTGTAAGTATTTGTACTGTATCTGCAGTAAGTCAGCACACAGACACCTAGCTTAACTATGAGGTTGAATTTGTGGGCTTGAATAAAAAGTCTTGACAACTATTGGATAGGTTATCATTAATTTGGCAGACATATTCACGTCCCCCTCAAGATGAATTGTTAAAACTTTTCCTGTAGACCCATTATTATATGAAAAGTGTGGTTGTGACCTGTAAAACTAAGGACATCAGGAAATGGGCCTCAGCAACATGCAAGCATGCTGACATGCTAAGCTAAGATGGTGAACAAGGTAAACATCGATCAACATTAGCATGTTAGAATTGAAATTGTTGTTTGTTAGCATGCTGAACAATCTTGCAGAGGAATAAGAACCAGTTTTTAATCTCCGGCTTATGTCTAGAAGTAATTTGATATGGCATTCTTGTGGCTTGTCATTTCGGGTAAAGAGATTCAGAAATTGTGAGGTTCTTTTTACAGTTATGAATTCATGTGAACATGAGACAGAACGGGCACAACCACTGATTTATAACCTTGATATTATTGTAGAGAATACTAACTTTATCACATAATTATATGTTATGTAGATGTACACCATGGTGATTACATTACTGTATTTTAGTAGTTTTTTTTCTCGTGTGGTCAACACAAACTTTTGACATCTATGTCAGCCTCCACCATCTCACAACAGGCCAGTATTACACATTTTACCTGCGTCTGTTTTCGCCACTGTTAATTTCCCCACTTCCTGTTCCCTGTAGGTACGGCTCTCCACGGGCAAGGACCTGCGCCTCAGCGCCAGCATGGCCGACACCATAGGGCAACTGAAGAAGCAGCTGCAGGCCCAGGAAGACATCGACGCCATCCACCAGCGCTGGTTCTTCTCCGGGAAGCTGCTCACGGACAAGACGCGACTGCAAGACACTAAGATCCAGAAGGACTTTGTCATCCAGGTCATCGTCAACCCGCAGGCCCTCCAAGCCCCCAAGCTGTCTCCTACCACCACTGCCTCCTCACCTGCGTCCGAATAACTGAGGAGACACAGGATGGATGGATGGATGGATGGATGGATGAATGGATGAATGGATGGATGGAGTGGTGGTGCAGTGGGTGGTGAGGACAGTGGCAGACTCTAAAGGACCAGAGGTGCCTCATTATTGCTGGATAGCTTTTTGAAAACAGCTGCTGTTACTGAAATAAAATCAAACTGTGCAGATATGAAGCTGGCTCAAAGCAAAAACATGAGGGAGAAACTCAAAAGTGCTGCTTTTGTTTATCTACCATGTGTCATTGTATTTGGGGTGTCTGCTGGGTTGCTCTCTAAGTGAATCCAGTCACCACACTAACTCTGGAGTTCCTTGTCCCTGTGTCTCTTTGAACCATTTAGAAATCGAACGTGTGATGCTGGTGTGCAGCCTTTAAACCACGTACAGTATGTGCACATCACACAGACTCTGCCTCCGCCTTTGTTTCTGCACTAATGCTAACTAAAGTGCCAACGGAGGAAATGCAGACGGGTTTTGTGTTGGTTCTAAAGCACATTTCTACTATGACGCCCACGGACCTTTTTCTCCTCCGCAGAAACAGGAGGGGCCGGCGGAGAGCGAGATATTGAACATTTTCTTCTTCTTTTTTTCCTTCTTTCTTTTATCAAGGAAATAATGTAAACTGAGCTTTTTTTGCACATTTGAAGATTATTACTATACTTTTGTGGTAGTTTGTGTGCCTTCTCAAAGACGAAACAAAAAAAAAGGGGTTAACGTTCTGAAAGATGCTAGTTTTACCACAAGGCTAAGACATCTGTATTTTTTTAGATTCAGGAACTCTTTAGATCAATCTGAGCTATAACTGCTGCCTTTTTTAAAATGATTTCACGAATCTTGCAGACAAAACATTTACTGTGCGGGTGCTGACGGGGCTGTTTGTGTGTGTGTGTGTGCGCGCGTGAGTGTTTGTGTGTATGTAAGTGTACGTGTGCAATATACAATTCAGTTTAACGTAGCTCACAGAGACAAGACTGTTTACCTGGTGTGAAAGACATAGCTTTGCAGGCAATCGTATCATAATCTCTAGGAAAAGAGGAATTCCCGTGTAACAAAAGGACGGTCCTAAAAACTGCATTATTAACCACTTTTAATGACCCTCAGACCACTTGGGGACGGCCCTGATATATTCACTTCAGTCGCTTAGGGCTAGTTTTCCTTATCTCTATCTTGCCACCTGATGAATGTAAATCCAGTATTCACTTGCCTTTTTATTTGTGTTGATGTTTTCCGATAACTTTAACAGAAAAATATCTGTCATTTTTCACTCGATGTTTGACCTTTGTCACCAGCATACAGATGGCACGGTGAAAATGGCTGTCTGTACGTTTTTATATGTGGGATTGGTGAGCAATTTAGCGGTCTGTATGGAGCGGTGAAACAAAACAATGAGCTGTGAAAGGCTGTAGATTTTGGTGTTCATTCACAGCACTAGATTGCTTTAAAGGGGCACTCCGCCGATGTAGACACGAAGGTTTGTGTACCTGTCCTGGTGAAGTGAATTACTCTCTGTCTTCTGGTGCTCTGGAGGAGCTTTATCGGGTCGGAGAAAATAACCCTGATGATGTCAGCAGTGTTATCTTGGATTCTGGCTTTGAGACCACACATTCACATCAAAAAGCTTCGTTAAAACGATGCTCTGTCCAAGATCCCTGTCCAGCTGTATTATGGGAAATGTAGGACCCAGTTTTTTTTGGACATTGACCCCATACAAGGCATCTCGGATTCTGCTCCCTTAATGAATCACTAAATCGCTGTAGTTTCCCTTTAATAAATGTTATTCTGATGAAATAACCATTCAAATTTAATAGAAAATTGTTAGAAATAGAAATAGAAAAATAAATAAATAAATAAAGAAAATAAGTTTGACACCATGTTGGATGAGTGATAATCAGCAAGTGTTTTTCCTTCTTTGTTTCGTCTGGAAACTTCCCTAACATTCTGCGACAGTCCACTGTTAGCTTGCTCGAGCAGAAACATTACGTCATTATTTTTTAGATGGCTGCTAGTTTGAATTCTTCACTTCGACAGCGAGCTGTGCCAGGCTTTTGCCTGTAAATAGAGGTACAGCTGCAGCGACTCTGACTGATCGATGTCTTATGACAGCGATGTTTGTTCCCAATGGAAGAGAGTCTCCAGCTTTGTCACCAACCACAGCGGCCGCCAGAAAACAGAATCACGTTGGCCGCGAACATAATTGCCTTGAATTTATGCCGGCAGCTCGTGGCTCGAGTTCCCATTTGGCCTGACGATCTAAGTGGCATAAACCCTGTGGGCTACATTCACACTGCGGCTCAAATTTCAAAGTTTTCTTATTCCCCACCAATCGCATGTGACAAAGCGGATTTTTGATTACCGTTAACATAAAAAAAATCCCCAGATGCATTTGGTTTCATGCTCCCATGAGTTATATGGGCTTGCAAGAAATTATTTTTTTGAACCTTCAAATCACAATGAAGTTTTGTATTTTCAACCAGAGACATTTATTATAGCATTTCAGAGCAGTATGTTTGATTTGTGACTTGAATTTTTAGCGTGCTCATGTGCAAATCCGAGATGGTGAACATTATACTTGCAAAATATGTTAACATTGTCATGATGAACATGTTGGCATGCAGACCGTAGCACATAGCTCATATCATGTCTGGGCGTATGTAAAGCCTCACAGAGTTGCTAGCGTAGCTTTGAAACTTTTTCTATCAATTTGAGGACATTTTTACAAAATAAACAACAGAAACTTGAATTTACCTATTAAAAAATGTCCAAGACGACCGGTTTTCTATAGTGGACCAAAATATAAACAATAATGATAATATTGCAGCGCACGCCAGGATACGACTGGCACTATTTTCTTGGCAATTACATAAAAGAAAAGGAGTTAGTTTTTTGGACATCTTTCCTTCGGTAGTGAAGTAAAGACATAAAAATCTCTTTGCTCTGCTTTTTTGCGTCCCCGCCTCCTTCAGCTCACGTCGGTGTCAGATTTGGGTTACATCCCAGAATAGACATTTAGGCAATTCAGGTTTGAGAATCAAGACCTGTTTTAAGAGTGTGACCTGTTTTAAGAGTGTAGCCTGTATTGTGTGGATGTCACAAGAAGTCTCAAGCGTTTAGTATTTTCTGTTTTTCTCCAGCCTGCTGGTCTACGGCTCGATGTGCATTGTTTTCATTTCACCGCTCCTGTCACACAGTCATCAGGCCGTGTGATCATAGAGGGAATGAAACTGAACCATCAGTGTGAAGCCTAACTGAGCCACAGCTCACCACATCAAGAAAGTGTTTTATTATGAAATCATAGTTTTTGTGTCTTTCTATCCGGTCTCAGCTGATCACAATCACACTTTTCCTTCGGTATTCCTGAAACCTTTTTTTTTTTTTTTTTTTTCTTCGTTTTCCTTTCACAAATGGTTCATCCGGAGATTTCTGTCAATCATCATTGTATGCAAACTTGAATCAGCAAATTTTCTCTGTATGTGCAATACAATAGACATAGACCTCATATCATGTTTGTTCTGACTCTACGGATTTCATAGAGCACCAGCTATGAGTATTGTTCAAGAAATGTCAGCGTGCAGGTACAAGCCTGCTACACTCTGATTTCTCTGTCAACTGTTTCAAATGTTCATGTTTGTCACTCTGAAAATGTATCGTCTCGACCCCTCACATGGGCTCTCACCTTTTCACAGAGTAAATATCTCGACATTAAAAAAATGCCTACACAACTTTTCCCCCCCCTGGTGTCCGTTTAGCATTCTGCTGCTGTGAAGGTTAGGGTGTCATTGGGCCTCGGGGTGGGGGAAAAAGCTCTGTTGACAACTTCATCGATAGCGTCTCCTGTTACAGTGTGCTTGCTGAAGTGAGCTGTGGGTGTTTGTCTTCATGTTTCTGACCATCGGCCCCTGAGAGTGCTGGGACTTTTAACTCATTACTGATGACCATGAGCTGTTGTCTCAAAGTCAAACCAAGGTACAACATTACTGCAAAGTTAAAGGGCTTAAGGAGTTCCTCATGTTGCAATCTTCAGGGCCCTTTTACACCAAATTAGCTCTGGTTCTCGAATCAGTTCCAGGGTGCAATCTAGCCCACTTTGTCACCAGTTCCGAGTGGAACCGTTGTAATAAAGTATACGTCATCAAGGAAGGGTGTTGAAAGATGTGCTATGACCTGCACAGTATGGCTGAATCCAGATCTCCACCCTCTGGACTTGTGGAGTGAGCCCTCTTGGATTCACTCATACGTACTGTGATGTGTTCACTGTCGTCACATCTAGTCTGATGGGGGGTGTGAGACTGCAAGTCCAATATAAGTCCCTGATAGACAGTGTTAAAGACTACAGTGATAAAAATGCATTTGATTACCTCTATAGCCTGTACTCAGTACAGTTTTCAAAGTTTTAATAAAATAATTGTCTCTCTCTCTTCTCTAATGTCAAGTCCGTATAGCAATGAATTGTGGGTAAGTCAAATTAAGTAAATTGTGGACTGAATACACTGTGGGTGTGCACAGCAGTCAGCACTTGCAGACTTCAGAGGACAATCGAGGGGAGTCTGCAAGTGCAAGAGTGCTGAAGTCAGACAGCCACACCGCACTTTGACTCAGATGAAGAAAAACCTTTTTATTTTCCTATTTATTTTTGGTTAAAAATGCTCTGAATGGTTCAATATTAGCTACACAAACCGGAATGGAATCGATTCTGTGCTGGCGGAAAAGAGGTAAGAGAGATCTCTGGAAGGAACCCTCTCAGTGAGGGTTGCAAAAAACAATCCAGTAATCGGCAGACATGGCAGCAGACTGGACCATTCTGCTCTGAGCGTGTCCACCAGCAGGCAGGACCGCCTCCTTATGGAATTCTCTGTCCCGACTGAATAAAATGTTCAAACATGGCAGAAAATGTCTCCTCGTTCACTGCATGAGCAGGGGGAGGAGAGACATTGGTTACTGATCAAACACTCTATAACGGTGATTACTGTCAGAATATAGTGCTATTTAATGATACTAATACATAAAAAAAAATTCACTTCCAACAGCTTTAACGTGCTTTGAAATAGACGGCTTGTTCTTCTCTCTGTTTTTTTAATCAATGCATGCCTGTTCGGAAGAGGGAAGAAAACTGTAGCAGAGGTTTGTCTGCAAAACAATATCCATATTTTCTCCATTCTCCAACTTTTATTAGATTCAGTAGACTACTACCATACTATTTAGTATGACAAAACAGCGTTTGGTATGTCCCAATACAAAATATGTGAAATGCAGTATGCCAAAATGGATGTCCTACTACTGTATGTCTGGTTGCAGACAGAGTGACAGACACCATGACACCACAAGTCATCACAGTCTTTGTACTGCGCTACAGCTGTGATGGATGTGGATATACTGTAGGAGCAAGAGGGTCAAAGTTCAAGGCACACTGTCATGATGAAACAATATGTAGCAATTGTGTGCATACTGCGTGCAACAGTATGTACTGTAAAGGCAGCTGCACTACATAGTAAAAGTTAAAAGACAAAGTAAGCGATTAGGAACACACCCAAAATGTCTGCCATGAAAAGGGTCTACTCTGACCGTGGACATATTACTACCCACAATCCTCTGCGCAGTGGATCGACTGAGCTGCAGACAGAGCGCAGGCGGATGACAGCTCTTTGAAACTGTGTTCCAAATAGCATAACGGTCTTTTCTACTTTAAATTTTGCCCTATGGACTGCGACAGATGTGTGAGCAAGAGGGTCGAAGTTCAAGGCACATTGTTATGACAGAGTAGTATGTCCCAATCGTACGTACAACGCTATGTGCTCTGTGAGTACAGCTGCAGGACGTAATGGAAGTAAGAAGAAGAAGTGTGTGATCTGGAACGAGCTGCAATCTGTGCAGTTCTGACAGGAGGTCAGATCAGGCAAAGTGCAAACTCCAGTGAGGCTGGAGACTGGAACTTCAAAATATACAAGTTTGTCATTAATGCAATTTGCAATAAATACTGAAAGTGCAGAACAAAGACTTCTTCATTAGTTCTTGTCATGTGTCTGACTTAGCGAAGGGCCTCAAGGTCACAGCGCTGCTCAGATTCCTCTTCAGCCTATCACATGAAAACTCTGACTCATGGTCAGACACACAGAGGTCTTCTTCTGCTTTCTCAACCTCCAGTTATAAAACACAGTAAATTAATTGTGATGAAATGTCTGTTATTTTCTTCTGCTACTTTCACATCGGCTGGTCTTGTATGCTGTGGGTGCGTTACAGCACTGACACCGTTGCATCATGACAGGAGAGAAAATGATTGACTTGCGACACAGGCTCCTCATGACATGACTGTGTGCACTTTATGTATTTGTTGTGTTTAATTTTCTTTCAGTCTTGCTGTTGGTATTTCACTGTGTAAAGGTGATTTTTTTATTTAGAAGAAATTAAGAAACCAATACGCTTTTATAAGCCGAATATAAATTAAATACAAAGTAAATTCAGTGTCATACCTTTAGAACAGGTAAGATAAGATTAGACTGACACTGCAGGTACAGCTTGGGGCTTGACTTGTCTTAACTGAGAACTTGATCCAACACAACCTGTGACTTGATTTGATTTGCCCAAGAAAAAGTGATTTGGGACTTGCTTAATGCTTGGACCAGATGACCGAGGTCACATGTCCGGTCTCCAGCAACTTCACCTCAGGTATGAACATTCAAAGTTCAAGCCCCCTGTCACTTCAGCTTCTTATTTGATTAAAAACTAGGGTTTTTATGGGCATATAAATGGTTTGGATGTCTTGTTTGGGACTCACATCGCTGTCATGTTTCAGCACTGCATTTCCGAGCAGCCACCTGTAAATCAACCAGTGTAGAAAGGAAGGTAGTGTTTTTTTTTCCTAGAAATTTCTCTTGTTGAAGTTATTGTAGGTGGTGCTCTTACCATCTAGGAATATATCAGTCAAAGTTAAAGCTCCATGTCACTCTGGCCTCTGATTTGATTCAACACTGGCAGGAAATTGTTAGAATTAGAGTTTCGGGCATTGGGGAGGGTTATTAATGAGGAAATAGGGAACATCTCTTCACCCAAGGACCACTTACTAGCTTTTTTAATGAGCTCCTGAAGGCATGTTCCGTGATTTACACAATTTAAACCACATTTACTCTATGCATCAGTGTCCTTTAGTGTTCTGTATTGTGTAAAATAAGTGGAAAATTCTAAAGGTCAAAGTCCGCACCAAGAGAAGCTCCACTCTCCCACAGAAAACCCTGCTCCTAAAACGCCTCATCAGTAGTCCTGCCTTTTATTCTGTGATTTTGTGACATCAGACTATGTCATCATGTCACACATTTGCATAATTTATGCCCAGCACCTAGTTTGGCACGTAAGAAAATATTTAACCCTCTGTTGTTGTTAGCGGTGCTGGGTCGGGCATGTGGGAGCTGACCAATCAGAGGAGGCTGGGTATTTGGGATGTGTGCCTTAAAGAGACAGCAGTATAAACAGAATGTTTCAGACAGAGGGGGAATACAGTGCAGCAGCACCAGACAGTGTGAGAAAACAGATGTGTTTTTGATCATTGAAGAAAGAAAACCTTTTCTAGTAGTAACACAAAATAAAATGATGAACCTGTAACTGAGCTTTATATGTCCCCTTGATAACTTGAAAGAAGGTTTTGCAGTTGACGAAAGCTTTCACACATAAACAACCATAAATCGCTCAAAGAACATAAATCAAACATGAATATTTCATACGTTTTAAAATATGTTTTTCAAATTGTCCCTTAGAATGTGTCTGTACATTTAGTGAAACACACTATGGGCATTTAAATGATGAATGACACCAACAGTTTCCTTTAAACCATTAATTTGCAAATATGCTGTTATTATTTCCATCATGCTGAATATGATGTAGGGTGAATAAAGATGATTTACTAATAATTCTTCCCTCTGTGAATGAATGGCAGCTAAATTTGATTAAGGAGGCAAAAATCTGTTTTATTTTATTGGCTGACTGTGTCCATGCAAGAAAAAGATATGTATCTTCACCACTAGATGGTGCTCTGCTCTTGTGCAAATATTCAGTGACTTGAGGCTTCCTTGGCCATGGTAGGACAGAAGGCAGGGAGGTGGAACACACACACGGCCTTGTTTGTTTCGACCTCTAACATATTCAGGCATGAATCACATGATTTACAGTATGTGTGTTCCTTGAAAGCAGCGTTGGACAATCTGAGAGGGTAAAAATATGGACCATGGAAAAGTTGTTTTTCACAAAGACAAACTTTTGAATCTCCCCTACAGGGTTTAAAAAGTGAATTACAGGACATTAGCAAAGGAAATTGCTCTTACATTCCCCAAAATGCCTTTTGACCTCTTCAAAATAAGGGCGTGGACATGGTCGTTGCTGCTAAAGGAGGTTTTATGGGCATATAAATGGTTTGGATGTTTTCTAAGGGCTCACTTTGCTGTCATGCTTCAGCACTGCATTTTCCAGCAGCCACCTGTCAATCAACCAGTGTAGGAGGGAAGGTAATGGTTCCATTCTAGAATTTCTCTTGTCAAAGTTTCTGTAGGTGGTGCTCTTACCATCTAATCATCATCATCATGTATAACATAATGACAAATATGTCCTTGTTTGTTTGTAACAAACACATCAGAACTGTAAAATTAATCATTTTTGGCTCAGGCTGAGTCACTGTGTCATAGTAAAAAGCCAATAGACGCATTTCCTCATTGCTGTACAATGAAAATACTTATTATTACTGTCACGCTGCATATTTTGAAGCAGCAAACACATCTTCTCAGTGCACGAAGAGGGAACTTTTTGAGCAGTACAACTCTGACTCTTTCTCTCTCTTAGTCTCTGCAAATACAGTCAACACAGGGTCTCCGGAGGGTTGTGGTGCAGCAGGCCTGGAAAAAGCCCCTATTGACGGTGGAATTTCACAGGGAGCGCTGTGTTTGTGGTCACTGGGCCAGTCAGCCTTCTTCTAAACTCCGTTTCCCCCACCGGCAGACCCAGGATGACCCTGACGCCACAGCAGAGACCCTGGGGGGTCTGGACATGACACTGTCCCATGCTTTGTTTCTGTGTATTTTATGAAACTCTTACATAATGTGTGTGTGTGTGTGTGTGTGTGTGTGTTTATTATTTTTCCCTCCGGCCTTTTTCTGTGTGCAGCAAAACCTCCAGATACCGAGAAGTTTACACTAATCCTCCACAATGACCTGCAAAGCCATGACAAACATTTTGAGAGATTACTTTAAAATCCAGAGCTTAAAAGCCCCAGCCAGCACAGTGAGACCAAGGTTTGCTTTCTTATTAACATATATATGTTAAGTATATCAATTGATTTGTCTTTATTTCCTTGTTGTGCTGCACATGCTGCGTCAAATCTCTTTGTTTTGGACCCCTTTGTTGACCTGTTTACTAAAGGTACTTTCATCCCAGAGCTTTAAAATAAAGTAGCGTTACTTATTTTGTACAAAAATTTCCCAGTAAAGACAAAAACAAACACAGCCTGTCACACTGAATCACAAAGTAAACCTACAACCGCGCTGTACGTTTGCCTTCAATTAAATTCTGCTGTCAGTATGGTGGTTCAGTCTGGCCCACAGGAAGCGGTGAATCAAAAGTGAGAGTAAATTTAAAAAAAAGAAAACGTCCGAAGAAAGCTGGACACTGCAGCAGAACTCCTGAACCGCCGCCCCCTCTGGATGCAGGCTCCATCTTGCCTTCAGTGCTGGAAATTCCCATCTGATGGTCTGTAATCAGACTACAGCCTCTGTGGCCTCCTCTCCCGCTGACCGTCAAAGCTAAAATGCTAACGCTAACTGTCAGTAGCAGTGTTTGTTTGACGGCTCCAGACCTCGTGATGACGGCAAATCGGTTCACTCTCACAAATGATGTCACTGGTTTTTATGGTGAGGATGAGAGGGTGAACGTATTGTAACTTCTGTTATAAAAACCTACCTCTAAGAAAGCCAAAGAAAGTTAGTTGTACTGCTGAATCATAACTTTATCTTGAGTCTTTTGGTGTGGTTAAGATATCGCTGACAAGAATGTTGATGTCAGCTGATGTGTCTGTGAATATTAGCATTTATTAAGTATTAGCTAATATTGTAGAACTAGCTATGGTACGATCACCTCCCTGCTGGAAAAAAACAGCATAGACCAGCAGCAAAACACAACACCAAAACACAACATATGCTGGTCTTGCTGGTGACTGCTCACCAGCAAGACTAGCATTTCCTGCTTAGAATGATCAGCCCTGCTGAAAAGCCCAGCATAGACCAGCACCAAAACACAACATATGCTGGCCCCAGACCCGGACCACACCTAAAGACCTGATTACAGGCATTATTGGTTCAGACACATGTAGCTGACAGGATTGATGTGCATGCTCAGTCCTTAGTTTATCTCTCATACCACCCTTTCGTCCCCTCCTCTCACTCATGCTCACTCATAATTGCCTTTCATTATCCAGGACCCTCAATTGCTATCAGATTTACCAGCTTCATCGTTTCATCGGCCTATCTCTCCCAGAAGAGTCATCAGCCACCGCCACAAGTGTGTGGAGACCACAGGGCAGACGCCCTTCGATTCGCGAAATCTCTAACGCTGGAGTCGAAGCGCCAAAGACTCTCTGACAAGGTCCATTATCTTATAAGATCTGTCGTAATAAACATTTTCTTTACTTCACTCACTAGTCTGGCTGAAATGGATTTATAAACCGGAAGTGGGCCTAAAATGTCAGCCGTGTTTTTAATCAGCAGATTCAGCATGGCATTTGACAACAATCAGTTCACCAGCTGAGGGGAGAATTTCTGAACATTTTAACAAAACAAATGGCTGCAAACAAAAGTATCTCAGTCGAGGGGACCCTGACCTCCTTCCATTGGCCTTGCACACCTGTGACAACAGAACCTGTACTTTCTTGGACCGTCTGCCACAGAAGTGTGTTCTAATTTAAAAAAAAAAAAAAAAATTGGTACTGCTTTGTAATACTCACAGCACCGGCTCAAAAAAGGTACAGTCCTGAGAAATCTTGATAACTTGCCGCATTAGCTTAGACTCTCCCCAGTAGAAGTAGAGGGATTTCCTTCTTTTCATAAGCCCAGAAAAGCACCAAAAGGAACAATAGCGTTAGTTAACTGAAGGTATTACATGATTCTGAAGTAGGCCTGATCACACACAGTCTCTCTGCTACTTGTGCAACCACGTGTGTTCAAAGGCACGATCATATTACAGATTGAGTAAACTTTAGATTCAGATTTAGATTATTTGTGACCGACAGAAAACAAATTAATTAGCTGTGGATTGTTGTCTTTACTGGAACTTCCATTTCCAAATAGGCCTCCTCTCATAGCAGCAATGAACAGTAGGAAAACGTTCTCACTGTTGAACAAAAAGCCAACGTCGGCTTGGCTGATCCGTTTTTGGTGCAATGTGCGCTTGATGTTAGTGAACCTCCAATAATGTCCTGCTCTGATTTACAGGAAGTGGAGGTCATTCGTGAGTCATCAGGATGTTTATAAGGGGAGTGAGTGTGTGTGCTCTGTGTTGGATAAATGCAGGGGATTGTTATGCAAAGCAGATTTTTGTCCAGAATAACAGAGGATTCAAACCAGAATAGAAGACGAGGTCAAATCCTTTCAGCACGGGGACGGGAGGCTAGTGTGTGCGTCTGTTTGTGTGTGTGTGTGTGTGTGTGTGTGTGTGTGCAGGCGTACGTGTGGCCGTCGGGCTGGCGATGGTGGCATTAAAGCTAATCCCTGGACTTCCACTTACCTAACTCAACGGCGCACACCTAAACTTCACCTAATGCTGTGGTGTCAGTGTGAGTCCTTTAATACCTTCTACTGTAAACTACAACTCCGAACCTGGTCACCCCATGGCATGACAGACCGCGTCACAGCGCCCAGTGGGAGCAGAGCCAATGGAACGTGTTATGAGACGAGGCTTAGGACGGCAGCTAGGCGTGTGTGTGTGTGTGTGTGTTTACAGGTGAAAGGTCTGAAGGTAATCTGAGTCCACCTGTTAAATCAACAAAATAAAACAAAATGTAATCATAGTGTTGTTTCGGTAATATTTCGGGTGGGATCCCCCACCACCAACAGTGTACCATCAACATCGATGTAATTTTCTGTTTACTGTATTATGATGCCAGTTTGTAATTTTCCACTTTGCTGCCATTTTTTTGCATGGAGAGGAACAGCGTATAGCTTAAAAAGGGAGAATTACTGATTGAACTAACCACGACAAGTAAGCGAGGCTGTCTTGAGGAGCTGCGAATCAAATCCACCAATCCACCTCACAATCGGGGAAGAAATCAATTTATGAAACAAAATACGCTGAACAGTTCACAAAGGTTGACGATTCAGTTCCTTCTATCGTAAGTCTGATTTCAAGATGAAACACAGGCTATCACAAGAGACTGTACAGATGTCTCTTTCCTTGATTTTTTAAGATTACTACTAGCCACCCAGTTCTGGGGCCTCCCCCTTCTAACAGTAGTCTAACAGTGTTAGCTGATTCAGTAGATGTCCCTGCAACACAATGATGTCATAATATCAAAACTCTTATGTCTTCACATGTTACTAATAATTTAAAATCTAAAACATAATGTTGTAACACAATGTTTTAATGGTGGAGCCCATTTTTTGTAAATGACCTTAAAAAGAACTTCCTTTCAAATTTATACAAAATACAAATAGCTGGCTCAACTCAAATCACATCTTCATTGACTCCATTGAACACAGCTTTCAAATATGTTGTTCTCTGAAATGGAGACCTTTAACACTTCAGATACGCAGTGACAGAAGTGACATCTTCTTCAGACAGCTGCGTGGGTCGGCATGGTTACCCAGTTAACTGCACTCTGTGTCCAGGATCAGCACACTGACCAGACAGCCTCGTCATCTGCATGAGCCAAGACACCAGCTCCATGTCTGAGAGCTACATTGGCCGTAACCCCCCCCACCCCCGCAAAGTTGGCCAAGTGTGCCAACCAAACACACACACATACAAGCGTCCTCCCCATGCAGGTGAAACACGATGACTAAATCCCCCAGAGCCAAAGTAACCATCTCCTCATGTCCAATCCCTGCCCTGCGGCCAATCAGGAGGCTCCTGGGCAGCTCCGTTCTAATCAGCCGACTGTCTCGGGGCTTTTACTGTACCAGACTGTAGCTTAGGAGGATCTCCTCATGTTCCACAAGGTATTAGACACTGATATGAGCTTTATCAAAGACAGATTTTCCCATAGCAGTGGGAAAAAAAGCCAGTGGTCACCTGAAGGTCAGAGAAACACGTAAGGCTACCTGACGGGCTGGTAAACAGAAATACCCCACCACAGTACACGACAAAGAACTTGATGTATAAATTTAAAAGTGTGTAAAGTATGTCTTCAATTAGTTTTACATTTAAAAGAAGAACTCAGCCAAGACCTTTGCTGATACTATTAGTTCAACCGATAACATTAGCTAACATTAGCAAACGTTAGCAAATGTATTGATACTGTTGTGTAACTGACGATATTGATTTGCTGGCATGTCATTCCACCCTCAGTCACAATGTTGATGTCTCTACTTACTTACTACTCAAGAGAATTCTGGGAAACGAAGACAAAGTCATGGGTTCTGATGAGGTCTGCTCTTTTTGCTTCAGTGTTTTACTTTTTTTGATAAAGCCACAGAAATATTTTTTCTGTGACATGCTAAAAGGTGGCAAACTTAGCTCAAGTCAGTGAACTGTTCACTGTATAAAATATGGACAGTGCCTCCATCCTGAGCTCACATCAAATAGACTGTATTCACATGGCGACCATTTTCCTCTGACATTAGCTCACGGAGGGAAGCTCAAATGTCGTACTGCTATGTTGCAGCTTGCATGTTGTATAAATGTAGGCACAGCTAACGCTAGCATTCACCTTCAACAGTTTGATAGTGCTTCATGATATGATAGAAAAGTCCAAAATTGATTTTGCACAACTTGGACTCATTTAATGCTAGCTAACGTATGCTAATGTTCGCTGCTGTGCAACGGTAGCTAATGGGTTATCATGTTGTTTTACCTTGAAAAACGGTGTGATGTCCCTCCAGGTGTTCACTATTAAATGTCTTTTCATTTGCTGATCAATCAGATAGATGTGAAGTTAAAAAGATTTCCTACATATGACCTCTTGAAAACATCATTTGAGCTCCCCACGTTGGCTGTGATATCAGAGGAAAATGGCCACCATGCGCTCCAGTCTTTCTCTCAAGTACTGCCACTTCCGGCCACAGAAAAACTAAGATGGCGTCGGCTTTAGCACAAAACCTGAGGTTTTAATATAGTCCACAAAGGAATGACGTCACCATGTGTTTGCACTTGCACTGAACTGACACTCACATAGTTCCAGCCATAGACATATATACATAGACGCCTCATTGAGCGTTGGACCGTACGTCGAAGTCGCCGCCATATTGGAGGAGGCAGATCCGCCCCGTGAACCAATACAAGTCAATGGAGGGAACTTTAAAAAGCTCCTTCTACAAAGTGCTATAAGTTAATGTCTCGCATTTACACATTCACACACGAACAGATATATTCAGGAAACAGAGAGGAAGAAAAAACAACGTCTGTAACGTTCTCTGAAGATTATAAACATTAACTACTCCTCATGTGTTCAGTATACAGGTCCATACCAAACCATTTTATAATGTTTTTATGCAGTGTTTACAGCTGCTAATGTATGTAACGCTGTTACTATGATGATACATGACAGTTAAATAATGAATCTGTGTCTATAATAACCACATCCTGACATGTAAATGGCATATGTGTAAATAAAAAACACCAACGTCGTTTTTATAAATACAGTATTTTTTGATGATCCACGTACTAATAATAACAATCATGGTGACAAAAACTTAAAGTCTGCAAATCAAGATAAGAAACTGCATCAGCAGTGAGCTTTTTTCAGAACACTATAACATATGATAATGTATACAATAACATTTCATGGTTTTAAAAAAAAGTAAAGTTGCAGCAGGCTACTATTATAAATATGCACCATATAGTTTTCATCATTATTATTATTATTATTATTATTATTATTATTAGCAGCAGAAGCTGCAGTAGTAGTCGTAGTAGTACTATTTTCTGTAATGCTGCAATTTCCCGTCGGGCATCAATAAAGTATTTCTGATTCTGATTCATATATTACGAAGGCAATTGTTCATATTTAAACTTAAACGTAATGAAACAAGTTGACAGTGTGGTAGACAAACATCACGTTTATATGTCAGGATGTGGGTATTATAGACACAGATTCAATATTTAACTGTCATGTATCATCATAGTAACAGCGTTACATACATTAGCAGCTGTAAACACTCTTACAAACATTATAAAATGGTTTGGTGCCGACCTGTATACTGAACACATGAGGAGTAGTTTACGTTTATAATCTTCAGAGAACGTTACAGACGCTGTTTTTGGTTTCCCCGCCTTTTCCTTCATATATCCGTACGTGTGTGAATGTGTAAATGAGAGACATCAACTTATAGCACTTTGTAGAAGGAGCTTTATAAAGTTCCCTCCATTTACTTGTATTAGTTCACGGGGCGGATCTGCCTCCTCCAATATGGCGGAGACGTCGACGTATCGCAGCAGCGGGCCAACCCGCTCAATGAGGCGTCTATGTATATATGTCTATGGTTCCAGCAGTCTACACATTACTATTATTAGCTTACATTAGCCACCATATGCTACTAGTCATACCACACCAAGTAAGACTATAGAAGCTAAACCCACATTTTAATTAACTACAACAATGCTACTTAGCTTTTGTTCATGTACAGCCTACTTGTTGCTTTTTATACTGTATATTTCAATCCCCTCTCATAATTTCCAAGAAGCCTCTCATTTCAGTGTGGTCTGAAATTAAACATCATGTAGAGAACAGAAACATGCTCACGAAAAGCAATCCATCACATTTAACATCATGTTTGGTTTCCTGTTTGAAAATGTTACGTTACTATTGAGCGACAATGCAGACGCAAGTATGGAAAGAATTCCGGTACGGTGCATTTGTATGCTGAGACTGAGGCTCAAGTCTGCTTCCAAACAGCAGTCTATTTTATGTAAGAATTCACCAAACCAAAATTATTACTTGAGTTTCTGCTGTCATTTCCTGACGGTATAGCTTTTGCTTGCGAAGCTGTACGGCAGCTCATACCGTAGAGGTTGGAGCCTTGTACCAGTCTTATTTATTTTTAAACTGGTGTCAACTTTCAACCTCATTACCATGAAATATTAAAGGTCAACGAATACGAAACCAGCGAGTTGCACCCAAAGCCTGTATTTTTCACTCTTTTGTGCTTTCTTTTTCTGAATTCTCAGGCAAAGTGAACAAAAACCCTGCGTAGACAGCTCACCTATAAGTCAGCGAAAAGCTTTGATTTATCTGTTTACTTTACCCTTTCTTGTGCGCTTTTGCGCTGTCATCTTTTATTACCATGATGAGGCGGTCTGTAATTCTGCTTTATAAATGTGCCATATTAATGAGGGTTATTATTGTGGCCCAGCAACACTGACAAACCGTTACTCAAGCCATCCTCAGCCTCCCTGTAAGTGAACCAGACGGCGATGACTGTGGTTATTTTCTCCTTCAATCAGTTGGTTTTGACAGAAGAGGGGCAGTCACACTCTTGATTGGACACGCACAGACACACAAACACACACACGCATTCTCAATATAGCATAATTACTGCTGGCCTACATAGTGCTCCGTCCAAACCGCATGACATGGCAGGATAGTGGAAAAATGACAATTTATGTCACTAGAATTTGTCCTATCAGGTTGCACAGCTCTTTATTTTCTCTCTGTGGTCGGTGATGGCATCTGCAGCTCCGAGGGGAAAATTTATGCTCATGAAAGTTTGATTTAGATGGGCTTTAAAGAGTCATGCAATGTTTTCATAGTTTTACCGAAAGGCTTAGTCATATCTGTTTTTTGTTGATTCTGGCGGCCCCTGTGGACAGAAACAGTACGAGCGCCGTCACCTCCTGTCTATGATCTAGCTCTGGCTAGCATGTGCTGAAGCTTTCGACGCAATTGATAAAATGACACAATGTTTTAAAACACAGCTGTTTGCAGGCTGCCTATGGAAAAGGTGATGTGGCTCTGTAATATTAATAAGTTGTGGTATGATGAGGAAAAAAAAGGTAAATGTTTAAGTAAGATCTGGCTGCTCGGTATGGTAATTTTGTTAAGCTATCGTCAACTTTAAGTGACGTTACGTCTTCATAATAATTAACCAACAATATGATATTGCTAGTTGCAAGGCCAACATTAAATGCTGAGTCATGAACCAGTTGTTCTGCTGCTGTTCTGGTAAGTGACACAGAAGTATCCAGTGCCTTACCAGCTTGCTGGGTCAGGTGTATGTGAGCTAACCAATCAGAGGAGACTGGGTATTCAGGAGAGGGGGTGCCTTAAAGAGACAGGAGCTTAAAAAGAGGGTTTCATATAGAGGGGGAGTACAGTGCTGTAGAACTGCACAGTATAAGAGGAAATAGCATAATAAGTCTCCTTTAAGGAAGTAGTTATTTTCCGCAAAATCATGGATCTTTTCCTTAATCTAACCAAGTGGTTTTGCTGCCTTTGTTTTGAAAATGTAACCCACCGTGTCATGTTTGTTATTGATGACTTGACCATAGAATGGTGCTGTGTTGTTCTGATGAGGAGGCGAGGCCAAACTCACAAATATTTTAGAGCGAAGAATGAACTATCCAGAAATAGCCAGTCCTCTCGCAGATAGTCCCACTTGTTAAGTAGGTCACATTGAGGTATCGGCATTAAACCAAGACTCTTTCATAACCAGTTAAAAGTTCTTTGTAGCAGAATGTTTAAGTCGGACTGAGGATTTGGGTCGCTCTCTGAGTTACTTGTCACTGGCTCGCTTGTCTGAAATGTACGGAGTGAACAACAGAGCCTGTATTCCTTTCTTTCCAAGAGTAGATACCTAACTTACAGCACTGCTGGACTCAGATTGCTCTGCCCATGAATTAAAGGACGTCATTGTGAGTGTTATAGCGCTTATATAACATATTGCGTTTCAGGTTTATGTGTGATTCAGCATTATTTTCCCAGTGCGCAGCCTTTAGTGTGGTTTGACATCATCTGGCCTGCGTATGCCTCGCTGTAGTTTCCATGCAGTCATACCTACACATATTTTTTTTTTTCTTCTCAGTCTGTGGTTGTTTTGTCTGACTTTAAATATCAATTGCGTCCCTCAAATCTATCTTTGTCCAGCTGCCTCTGTATCTCTCTGCCTCTCTCCTCTTATGGTAGCAACACCGTACCCAAATTGGCACAATTCAAACCAGTTTGAGACGCTGTGTGTTTCCCACTAAGCATTACTTGGTTCCCGTAACCCTTCTCTTTCAGCTCCACCAAAATAATTATGTTTCGGCTTCTAGTACACAAGAGACGGTTGCAACCAAAATACAGTTGTTTAAACATGGCTGAAACAATCGTGTAAACCCAAGGCTCTTTATTACAGCAGTTAAATGCCAGATGAAATTTCACGAGGCACAGAGTTCCCCTCCATTGACTTTCTATGAGAAATAAATAAGCATGGGAAATGGGGATTAATGCAAATCAGGCCTGCAAATATACCTAGAGCATTTGGAAAAGAGAGCTTGCACATGAGCACATTTGTGGGATGAAAACCAACCGAGTGAAGCAAAGTGCTGCAGACTGTGGGTGTCCTGGCTGCTCCCTCGGTTAATGTGCCCACCATGTAAATGTGAGACTTGTATCCGGCCCCTGTCTTTGGTCACGTCATGCCCTCGCTGTCTCTTGTCGTGTCTCCAGTGTCTTTATGCCCGGAGGCGTCTTTGGTTTCTTCCAAAACCCTAAAAATCCTGGATCCTGCTGGTGTCCTTGGGGTGTGGGTATTACAGCTAGAGAAGTCCGAGTTAGGAGCTACACAAAAATTGTGAGGGAGGGAGAAGGGGTCAGAAAAGCGGGAGGTTTATTTATGGCTTTATTTTTTGCTGAAGAAAGGGCAGTCACTGTTTTTTGAGGGAAACAAGGGAGATTTGGCCTACTGTAAAAAACAAAACAAAAAAAACAATTAACTAAATTATCAATTAGAATTGCTGGATAAGATGTCGAGTCCCTCAACAGCGCTGGTGTTGTCATGTTTATTATAACTTTGACAATCCCCAATTCCAATTTTACGGTGCAATTTGCTCACTTATTGTCACACTGCAATATTAAGGTTTAAATATGAGTGCATCATCTTCGATTCTTTGCGTACTTTTAGCTATCTGTGGTGAAACAAACTGTTCAAACCAGATTTTTTATAATGAAATGAAACACATGGTTCGGCCCCTCTCCCCACCCCGGTTATTTCCATACAGGCCCATTAAAGGGGCAATATATAAGACTCATACATAAAAACTTAAAAATTAAACATAAATCATCAACAAAATATGAAGAAATAGCAGTTTCGACATTATGGCGTCTATGTATTGTGCTGCGAAAGTTATCTACTAGAGTTAGCATGCTAACCAGCTAGCCCCGGCTTATCCTGGTCCAAATATTGCCTGCATGCAAACCCTGAATCCTAAGACCCTAACCCTGGTCTCCGAGCTCTCATTCTGACCCACTAACTGCATGGCTAAACTGAGCTAACTAGCTTACAGTGTCTACAGTTAGCAGCAGTCAGCGGTTATTCTGGTAATATGCTGCCCCCTATTTGTTGTTAGTGTAAATTCGACAGGTGGCTGATTCTTATTCATATTGTGCCTTTAACTATTACACCAGCTTGTTGGCTGTCCCGTATCACATACAGCCCAGTGAGTGAGACAAACAAACAGAAAAGAAAAAGACCAGATCTGGCCCCCCAAAACAATAAAACACACACAAGAAACTGCTTTTTGACAGGACAAAGTGACATTATTTTTCATGTTTTGGTTGTGCCTCAGCTTTATCTCTATGTACTGCTTGTTTCTTAACTGCCCCTTTAAACGTACCTTTATACCAGCGCATTCTTACTGCTCTTGATCCCTGCGAACCAGCTCCATATGTGTGTGTGTGTGTGTGTGTGTGTGTGTGTGTGTGTGTGTGTGGGAGTCTTGGAACAAGCTGTGATCGCTGTTTATCTTTGTCGTTCTTCCCGCTTCCTGGTCGGGGGGGGTTGCACAGTAATAAAAGTTTAAGGTACACTAATGCTTACTGGAGACAGTCTGGGTCAAAGTAAACTTCACCTGGATGACTGTCAACGTTTCCTCGCAAAAGAGTCTCGTTAATCATCGTTCAGCAACACAGATGGAGGCGGGAGAACATGTTGTTTTACCAGTTTGGTGCTGCAGGGAGCCAATTTAGGGAGACGTTTTTTTGGAATCGTTACGGTGCCAGGACGATGTCAAATGTTGTGACATGCGCTGCAATGGGAATAGATAACGGGCTAAATATGTAAGACTGTGCTTCACTGAGTCGATGTGAGGGAGGAGAAGATTAAAAGGTGGGGAGGGGAGGGGATCCCGTGCCACACAAGTTGCCCCTGGGGCCTGAGTGGTCGCGTCGGCTTTGGCAGGAAAAGGGAGGAAGCAGAGAGGAGGGGGATGTGTGTGTGTGTGTGTGTGTGTGTGTGTGGAGGTGGGGGCTGTTGAGGGCAGCTCCTGGTGCCACGTTTGCATCACAGAACTGTAATTCCTTTCAGTGCTGAGCAAAGCAGAGCTGGCACTGTGGCTGCTTCACTTTATTTTTTTATTTATTTATTTTTCACCATTTCTGACCGGTTGCTGCTCCATTAACACCCACAGAGCAACACGATAACAACACTGTTTGGGTGTATTTATTTATTTTTCTAACTTTTTTTTTCTTCACATGTCTTTGTGCTTCAAGAGAGCTGACCTTTGGTCCTGTACAAATAGCTTGAATGTGACTGGCCAATTAACTGCATGAAATTCTCAGTAAATTTTGCAATGATGGGTCCCAGATTTCACGCAGATGTAAACAAAACTCGACAACTGCAGATTTTGACATCTAAATTGTCCAGCAGATGTAACCAGCTGTAGATCATTTACTGAAATCCGCAAGTTGACAGTGTGTTTGAAAAAGGAACCGTAACCGTCAAATGCAGGGTGGCATTTTACGATATAATGGATGTGGTCAGCCTAAACTGATAAACTAGCATCATAGCTCTCCCATAGTGAATCCACAGCCCTTCATGGGGCTCTTTCTAACTTGTAACCCTTTATCCACCGTATTCCTAGCACCCATGATACCTTGCCCGAATTGAAGGTGCATCCAGCGACGGAACAGGAACTTTCCATGCTAACAGGATGCTAATGCTCCTTCTAGGAGCAATCGGTATGCTGCATTATTCATTCATGAAGATCGAGGTTTGCAACTATATTGAGTGAAGACTATGAACATTAAGTAACGCCGGTGTGTCAGTTATTATGATACTTTCTTACTGGCACTAGTTCCGACAAACACTGGACATATCACCCCGGACTCTTTCCCCAGGGATCTCCCTAGGAGACCTATGGTTAATAACCTAGCATCTCAGTGGATTTCTTGCCGGGTTTGCTGGGTCAGCAAATACCGCCAACTTGTTAATGCCAGCTACATTAAACAGCTTTAAGCAATAACTTTAGGAACAAAGCTAATGCTTTAAGTACAACAGGAAAATCCATAAATCACCTCTGTGCTGTCACTGGCCAGTTACTGTCCAGCTATTGGCTAGCTGTCCAGAGTTGAGGCAGCGCAGCCGAAGGATGGCAGAAAATACTTTCTCCATAAAAAATTACCTCAGTGAACACATTTCTAGTTGTGGGATGTAGCATGTTTTTCTACAGTTGTCTGTGAGGTCACGTCCCCAGAAACACTGAAAGAGAGTGTTGTTGGATTTAATCAGTACACCCCCCTCAACAAGTTTTTTTTAGTCATTATCCAGGAAATATTAAACTCTAAAATAATAATTTCTACAAAATTACTTTTTTTTGCCATTGTTGGGCCTGATACAGACACATAGGTAAGATATGGAGCAAGAAACACTCCAAAAATGTTAGCTTCATGGTGGGACTAAGTTTTAAGTCGGTAAGCTAGTTAGCAATGCATGCTAACATTTTTGTGTTTAGACGTGCCAAAAAATCCAAAGGTATACGGACCTGCAGCGCCAGCTATAAGTGGACATTCACTGTTGAGGGGAGGGCCTGAGTTAGCGGTTCAATTCCCTCAAACTTCAGCAGAGTCTGACAAGCAAGATCGGACATATTTTCTTGCGATGTACAGACGAGTAAACAAAGCTGTCGTGCCGAAAGTGTTTTTGAAAATATAGTTTTGTATAATTAAATTCACCAAAACCCCTTGACATGGTCCCATTACTAATTTTCCTTTCAATAAAACACAAAGGCCTCAGATCTCAGCATACATGCCCACACATACACATTCAAAACAAACCAACAACTAAACTGTTGTCTACATCTCTGCCTCATAATGACACTGTTTGTGCATCCTCATAAGATGAGGAAATTGCATGACATCAAGTCTAATTGGACCCATGCTGACACGATGGACACATCTGTAATTGTCGCGTCTGTGTTGCCTTTGGAAATGTTTTCTTTATGTTTTCATCGTACTTACTTGTAAATTGTCTTGTTCAGACGATTATGTGCGGGGTTGCAGCTGAAGCATCTTTGCTTCTTCGATTTAGCCCTTTGCCGACTGTTATTGTGTGACATAAGCATCGACCTGGACAATGGACAATAAATTACCAATGCAGTGGTACATACAAACACAGCGTTACACAAAACAGTGTGACTCTCAACAGAGGTTCATTGAAAAATTCAAACAAAACCGAGAAATTATGAAGAAACACAAAGAACAAAAGCGAATGTGAAATTACATTTCAAAGTGAAACAAATGAAAAAACCCAAGGGAAGTGCACAATTATCATAAACCCACCATTCACACACACAGAGACACACAGGCACTGTTTACAGTAATGTGAGTCAGTAATAATCCGCGGTGGAAGGTTCAGTCGGCCTCTGCAGCAGCCGGGGTTTTCCAAAGTCCACAACATCATCAGTGTTGGAAAGTTACTGAAAAGCACTGAATGTTTTGGTGTGGAGTTCACAGCCAGGTGGTTCGATTTCGGTGGAAAGCTGTCTTCATGTGTCAAACCGCACTCAACCCTAACGGAATACACAGACAATGGGAAATCAATGAGGTTCAGATTCGATAACTTGGAGATTTGTCTTACTCATGTTTTCCTGAATGTCGGCATTATTAAACTATTTTTCATTTCTCCCCCTTTCTGACATTACTGTAACTCAGCCAGTCCACTGAATCTGTGAGCCTCAATACAGCCGGTTAATCAATGCAGCATTTTACTTGAAAAAAGGAAGGGCAGCTGCAGTGGGTTTCTTTTCATGATTAAAAAGGCCGTTAACAGCCAAGTTTAACGGGCCACTGTTATCAATTGTCGGACCTTTCAGTGCCATTTATATGACTGTTTTGGGAAAGTCGTGGGCCGTGAAATTAAAACAATGCGGCTAAAGACACTAAAATGTTCAATGCAGCTCTGAGGGGAAGTGTTGATTAGAGCTAATAATCGCTTGCGAGTTGATCACTGAGTGAAGTTCTGGTCCGGCTCTGCACTTCCATTCCTGGATGGCCCTGAACAGCTGCAGTGGCTCGGCTCTCCCCACACAACACTCGGCAAACGTCTTTTTTTGTTGTTTTGATAAAGAGACCCTGAGCGGCAGAAATGTTGTATTGTCCTTTAAAGACAGGCCAAGCTGCAAGGCGTTCGAGGGAAGATCGTGGCGTGCACGTCCAAGATCTAATATTGTTACGATTACGGGTAACTGACAGAGACCTGAGGGAGAACGAAGACTACATACATACAGACACGCTAACGAGGGGATCAGGAACAGGTGGAGAGAGGCGGGAGAAGGACAGGTGAGGGAACGGAACGGAAAAACACTGGGAGGAACTGGAAAGCAGGACGTGACAGGCGAGGGCATGGTGTCAAAATAAAACAGGAAGCGAGAGAACAACAAGACACTGAATCATGAAAAATATAAGCACAACATCTAAACATTTCGTGAGTAAGCGGTGCATGATTTGCAAAAAAGGATTCATGTTTAATCCTCTCTAATTTATTTAGAGAATGAATCCAAGTTTATTTTCACCAACAGACTCTCTTTCAGTCGGGGAAGTGAAGTGCCCTTCATGTTGAATTAAGAATAATCAGTACAACATAATTTCATAGAAACAGCGTCATGCATTAATCAGACAATTTACGTGGTTTCATTGGATGCAAGTGGCACCTCTGAAGCGTCCGTCACATTAACCTGTCGCTGGCCTGTATTGGATTACGGTTTTAAAAATAGTTTTAGAACACGCAGAGCCAAGAAAGCATTACAAGTTTCCCCCGTGTAGCAGCTAATGGATGGTCAGAAGCAGTGAATACGGTCGTATAAACTCGGATTTAACTGCGAAAGAAACCACCACTGTGCTTACAGGACAGCTTTCCATCTTTCCAGCCGGCTGTTTGCGCTCGCACCAGTTTCCCTGGATACCGGGGGCATCAAAATACAGGCACAATGACAAATACCAGCATCTGTGTGTGTGTGTGTGTGTGTGTGTGTTGGGTCAGTGAGGTTCAGTCTGGGCGGTAATATGAGACCAAGATGAAACACTCAGCCATCAGCACATTCCTATGGGCCTCGGTTTTCTCCAGCATGGAGGGAGAGAGGAAAGGAAAGAAAGAAAGAAAGAAAGAAAGAAAGAAAGAAAGAAAGAAAGAAAGAATGGGAGGGCACGCAAAACAAAGGAAAAGAGAAAGGACGTCAGAAAGACGGGAATATTACAGAGAGAGAAAACCGAGCAGCAGTAAACATGTCAGCTGCTATAAATGATGCAGTTGCCTTCAGGGCCACTCGGTAACAATCATAATCTCACAGCCAGAAACTCCTCCACCTCTCGTTTGTATAAGTCTTGATACTGTTATAGTCTTTATATAACGATATGCCTTACGGAGGCTCTGCACAAATCTGCCCTTCAGCCCTGCCTGCTTCATGATGGTGGTTAGCGGGGGAATTTACTTCCCACAAATATTGTCTGAAATATCCGTGAACCAGACTAGACACAGAGCGCTGCCTTCAAATCATTGTTGTGATGTGGCTGCAGAACCATTTAACAAATCTGCTTAAAATCCTGTGCACCCAGACTTTTGTTTGTTTGTTAAAAATTCACAGCCTGCTGTTCTTTTTTTCTCTCTTTATATCCAGGTCAATGAATTCCGCTTCAACGCGGCCTCTTAGTCAGTACAGAAGTGTGAGCATCCTGCGGCAGAAGGCTCTATACCCGTCTCTGCTCATCTGTATTGCATCTAATGACAGCCTGTAATGACAACAGTTTATTTCTAAGGTGTTCTTTACCTTCTTTACACTCTATTGTACTCAAAGAGATAAAGTCAAAGTTAATGATTCCGTTGTGGGTGTTTATTCCTCCAGAAGGTCCGGCTCTGTAACAACTCTTTACTCTGAAACAAACAATTGCAAAGAGTCTTATTTGTGAGAGTGGCCTGTGTGACACCATTACCATCTTTCAACACCAAACACTCACCTGCTAGCATGGAAAAAGTGTTCGCTAACAAACAAGCTAACAGGAGTAACAGTAGATGTTTTTTTATTCACCAGTTTTTATGTGCATTTTCAAAAAAACATGAATAGAAACAAAGAAACTTTACAAAAATACCGCAAAATTGTCACAGTAAGCTGGAAAAGTTTGTCTATCAATCAAAGCTAAATGCAACACGGTGCAAAGGCGCTGCACCTTATTGAAAAGTTAGCACCACATGCTGTTTCTCTTGGTGAACTAACTTCTAGTATTCCCATTATGGTAGTAGGTGTTTTTCTTTTTTGCATGTTATGTATACGTCTATTTTTTTTGTGTTATTTTCTTGAAACTAGGCTAAACTTCGGCTAAATTCGGTGCTACATTTGGAGGAGGGCCCAGCTAGATTGTACAACAACGATTCCAGTTGCTAAAAATGTGAACACTAACACACTAACACACTAACTGTAGCCTCGCTAACTACAGCAATGTTGCTTTCACAGTTGCCTGAATTAAAATGCTAGCGTAGCGACCCCACAAGTTGATGTAACGCATTTTAAAGTGCTTCATTTGTCATATATCACATTGCACTCATGCTAGCTAGCTAGCAAGGATCCGTGCTAAATTCACTTATTGACCTCTTGCAGCATGCTCTGTTTGTGCCAACCGTGGCTAGCTGATTCTGTTACTGACAAGTGCACATCTGTTCTTATTCAGACAGCAAATACCAGCACAGAAATAGAAGAAAGCCTCCAATCTATCACTCCTCCTCATAACTCAACAGGGCTCAGAGACAAAAGCCGTGAAATCACCCCCTATTGACTTTGTAGTGCTCCATATTTTACCATTTTATTTTTAAGTGTTCAAAGTCCGCCTCAGAAAATGTCACAGTGGAACAACAGCAGCAGTGTCATGGTGTGCATACTTGCCGACCCTCCCGATTTCCCCAGGAGACTGCAGTTTCCACCCGGGTCACAGTTCTCCTTTATTTCTCGTGATTTATGACGATTTCTCCCATTTTTTCCCCTTTCAGTTGTCGGAACCTGTTTCTGAGCTGTACAGTGTGTTTGTCTGTTGTTTGTAGTCTGTTGCACTGAGTAAGAGACGGCCAGAGAAATGGACAGGAGGACGAGCACTTACAAAAACAATTGTCAGCGCCCTGGAGAGGAGGGTACCCATTTCTTACACAGATTCTTTTTAAGGCAAGAAGCTTTAAATTCTGACAATCCAATTTGTGTCAGTCACGGAGGGTTCCTCTGGGTCAGTCCCCATCAAGAGGCTGGCAAACAGGGCGGTGACGTGAACAGACTTAAAAGTCTAATTTAAAGGCGAGGCACTACCACAATGCAACGTGTTGTATTCTATAAGAGCAGACATTACAACATCATAACACCTCCCAGTAATAAGCCAAAATCTGATGAATACTAAAGACGATACTTTTAAGTGACTTTTACAATATATAGGGATAATCAAAATGTTTTGATCTGAAATTCTTGCACTGAATATTGGTAAAACGCTCTTATGCGTCATTGACTCAAGTGGCAACCCGTTATTGCTTCACGTTCTGTCTTCAGGAAAAGTTTCAAAAACGTTGCTGTGACTATCTTGGGAACATTCGTCACACTTTTTGACGCTCATCATCGCCCATCAACGGTGTCGGGTATGGTCACTTAAAAGTAAGTGATTTTGTTTCGAGATTACTGCCGTTCAAAAAATTAACTAGTCGCGTTACTGTGTTATCTATTTTATTTTTGTGGCAAAAAAAAAAAAGGAAGTGTCTTTGTCTTTGCAGTAACGGATAACTTTTTATTAAAAACGGACTGTTGCAACGGATTACGGATAACGGATAAGGTACTTTGCAACAAGTTACTCCCAAACGCTGCCCCCCTTCAAATGTTATCCATCTCAAACGTCAGAGTGCGAATGGACGGTTGCACGCCATGTTGTTCAACACATTTTCAGAAGAGCCCAACAAGAATGTGATGGGCAGCTACAAAACTCAAAGTGGTTCAATGTGTGGCCTGGATACACTGGCACTGAAAAAAACATCCTCCATTTGGAAGCAGCCAGTAACAGAGACATCACCATGAGGCTGTATTTCCATGGGTTTCTACCAGCGGAGAATATCAGACTGTATCTCCGTGTAAGTATTTGGTACGTTTGACCTCAAAAAAGCTAAAGCTTTTAATCTTTATGGCCCGCAATTTGCGACTTAACGAAGCCTGACCCTCGGCGCTTGTGCCATTTGAATTTCGCTGCACCGCGTTTCTTTTGGTAACCACTGGCAACCGTGCAAACACACTGCGACAGACATCTTTTCTCTGCGATCAACATGATAATTTCAGGTCATTATGGTGTCACGGTCAAAGAGTGCCACTTCAGAGAGCTGCAGTTACGAACAAACAGGATGTGTGTTTTTGTGCTACAGTAAATACAGTGTTTGTCTCTCTCAGGACCATTATGTAAAAAATACCCTCAGATAATACTAAAAATTCGTGGAGCGGGATGAGGGAGGAGAGGAGGGGCCGCTGAGCGTGATGCTGTTTTTCTTCCTCTCTGCCTCGTTCTGCCCGTCTGCCTCATTTTCTCCATTCTTTTCTCCGTTTTTTTTTTCTTCTGATCCAGCCCACCCCTCCGACATCCCACATCCTTCTCCTCCTCTGCATGCAGCGGGGGAAAAAAAAAAAACGCAGACTCCACAGTAATTACCCAGCTGGAACTGCTCATGAGGGCTTCTCCGGCTGTATTAAATTCATTACTGACCAGAAAGACAGATTTCGAACACTCCTCCTCCGGCGCAGTTTGTGTTTTATATACATTAGGTTACATGTGCGACACTTTGATTGTCGGTCACAGGGTGGGGGGTGGGGGGTGGTGCTTGGTCACACTTCACCACGCTTGTGTTCAGGTCCAGCGGTGACGTTATTTCCCACCTCATTGCTGTCCTTTGAAGATTTGGGAGGTAGAGGTCGAGAGGTTATAGCGTCGAGCTTGTGACCGGAAGGTGGCCAGCGGTGAACCCAGCACGACAGTGGAAAGAAGTATTTGGGGAAAATCACTGGAAAGCACTGTTCCGTCCAACAGAAAAAGAAGCCTCGGGAGGATTAAGGGATGAGGGGAAAATCCTCCGCAGGGAGAACACTTTTCTGGTTCTCTCATCCATAACAGGCTAGCTGGGAGGAAGTGAATGAAGCTTAAACTGTCTATGTCTCACTTGAACGACGCAAGGGTTCAGTTTTTATTTGTTTATGCATCTTGTCTTGAGTTACCTCATGTACACAGTTATGGATCGAATATGTAAGATTTCTGCATTGCAATGTCTGCCAGATGTTTTCAAAAATGTTCAAACCAAAGAAAAAAATCCACGAGTACAAGGGCTCACTTTCCCGTACATCAGCGGTAAGCTAGCAGGCAACAGCATGCTCCGAGGTCAGTCACTGCACTCAGCACTCACCTAAGACTCCGGTTCTCTCTCTTCTTTTTTTTACCCGTCATCTCTGTAACGTTACATTCATGATGTAAAGGGCATTTCCCATTCAGCTCCAGTCAGCAGTCAGTATCACAGTACATACTATAAGTACCCAACATAGGAGGTCATGTCTGCTTATCACTGCTGCATTCATTTTTGATAAACAGGAGTGAAAATAAATAAACTTTACAATCCCAAAAGTGCAGTTAAAAAGTAATCTCTAAGTGCTCCACATCTTGGTAAACAAATGTGACTCTGGGTGTTTATTCCTCTAGAAAGTGGGCTCTCCTCTGTCAGACAGACTGCCAGCATGTTCGATTGTGTGCAAGATTTGTGTGTTTTTGAATAAAACCTTTGAAAATGCTTCGCTGCTGGTGGTGCTTGGGGGACAGGAAGAGGGAAGTCTCATTCTCATGTTGCGCCAGGGTTTTCCCCAAGGCCCTGGTCGTAACATGCATTTAAACCTATTATAACTGTTGTTCTGGCCATTTATGGGGAACAGAAACAAGCTGAACTTTGAACTGGATATTGCATACTATCAGCTTTGAAGTTTAACTATTGATAGCAAACACTGAGCAGACATAAAGTAGCATTAACATCAATTTGAAGTCACGTTGGCCGGAAACCAAAACAAAAGGTTGAAAGATGCTAAAACGCTCAGTAGATCTGAGAGGAACTACAGACTGTTTTGTGAGTCTGTCACTATGAGTGACACCTTTCAAGTTACAAACAGACATTTGATTCCTTGATTATATAAAGAACTTGAACCGTGCAGTTTTAAACATGAAGAAGCAAACATCTTACTGCTGCCACAAGAAGCTTTCACATTCTCTTAGCTCATTATTCATCACATTTAATGCCCCGACATCTTGTGTTAGTATTTGTAGTCTGCTTATGGACTTGGTAAACCCTCTATGACCTTAGGAGATTATATGCAACTTTCTATAGTTGCCCTAATTGGATTAAGTCCAGTTATTAGTCTCTCAGTGAACATTCTTGTGGATTTAGCAATGTAAACAATAGATATGGTTGTGAGTGTTGTAAACTCTTATGGACCTCCTTCACAGCAGACGTGTTGACGTGCCATGGGTCCAGTTCCAGGGTCTTTCAGTCAAAATGAATGTGTGGGTATGTACAAGTCTAACTATGAATGGTACAGTTATTCACTGTCCAAACCTGCATGGGTGGAGCTGCTAAAGGGATATTAGACTGGCCAGACACTGGCTGCTGTATTACACACGGTACCAAGCAGAAATCACACACAGGAAACTCTCTGGTAGAAGCTTGGAAGTCAACCTTTATTGATAATGTTTTTTAAAAAAAAGTCATGTCAACCAACAAGAGAAAATCGTATACGTCTTTCATATTTGCTTCAGTACTGCTGTTTATACGTGTAAAAACACACAACATAACTTAATGTGTCTCATCTCGATTAGGAATGGCGGCGAAGGCCACTACAGCGGTTCCTCCCCACAAACACTGATCCTGCATCAGTGCCGCCTTTATTCTTTCTTAGGGGTCAGCTGAATTAACACAAAGAACCGAACGCCTTAAGTGTGTCAAACAGGAATTCCTAAGAGGTTCAGCAATCTACGTGATCAGTGGAACATCTACAGGCCACATTTGTATGCGTTTTCCTCGCAGCAGAGATAGAAAACAAGAAAATACTGAGTCAAAAGTAATAATACTTTGTGTTTCTATCTGAATGTGTAATGATAAGACAAATTTGATATTAACATTCACTATCAAGGCGTCATTGATAAATCCGCTGAAATTATGAGATCTGCTTTAGTTTTATTCCTCAGAGAGCTTAGTTCTCTCAGCAACACTGGATGAGCAAAGGAGGAAGTGACACAAAGGTGCAATTTGATGGTGCAGGAAAATGACGATGTACTAAAATATCATTGTGTTGCTTGGTCAAAGAATCTGTAAACAGTTGACTTTTTCTAAGGAAAAATGTAATTCGTAGTTGTCCCACCTTAAAGGTACCACCGCTAAACAATCAGGCATTGCCTCGAATAAAATGTGTGACAGGTGCAACACTTTGCCATATACATGAGATCTGGTGTGGTTAAGTATAATTATCACTAACACAAGTCCATCACCAGCATGGGAAATGTGGTCAAAAAATATGCTAGAAATTGCGAGCAAAGCATAATTGGCATATTTATGTCCAATTTATTTATGGTAGTTATACCAATGCAGTACACTTATTGCGATGTGATAATTGCGACATTTGATGTAGCACCTTGTCACATAACCATGTTGTAACTCAACTGAGCTGTGTTGTGATTTTTAAGTCAAATTAAAGGAAATTTTTGGTGGAATATGAAGTTAATCTTGGACACAACATATGCAACTTCTCTTTTAGTGCAGCTTCAAGGCACTGAATGATTCTGAATGCTTGTAGTAACACAACGGTACACGACATAACCGAATGACGTACATCAAACTGAAAGTATATTTAAAAAAATCGAACGAGAAGAAAATTCCAGAAGGCACTGCATATAAAAAGGAATACCAGCGTTTTTCAACCTCTTTTCCACACCCTCAAGTTAAAATCTCAAAGTTCTGTTCATTTCTAGTCATTGTTAGCTTGTATGCTGACAGCGTCTTTTCAGCTGCTAGCAAGGAGCTTTGGAACGCACGATACAAACAAATATTCAAATATTCGAATTACCGAGCATTAAATGTACCTTGATCACTTTTAGTTTCAAATGTGTTTCAGTGTAGCTGAGAGGATGACAGACGCTGGTAAGCCATATATGACTTTTAACTGGCTAGCTGTTGTGTGTCTAAATTCTGCGCACAGTGTCCGTCTTGGCGGTTGGACACCTTGTCGATATTCAAGTACTCTCCTCTATTTCTCTCGGGGAGTAAAATAAATTAGATGCTCTTTGAACTGCCCTGCAGTTGCAATGTGACAGGTGATGATAAACTGAAGACATAAAACACACATATTGGTATCAAAGTACAGTATGAGGATTGTATATAAAAAAAATGTGAGGAGAGACATTAACCTGATTTCTGGTTGCTTGATTTCATACGTTTCCATGTCCAAAAAAAAAAAAAGAGTTGCCCAACAGTCTATGTGCGCAGATACCAAAACAAAAAAATAAAACCAAAAAATATATGTATATTGCTGTACTCTAAATTCAACTACATGAAAAGGTGGTTAAGGATAAAATCCAAAGCCTCAAAGATATCAACCAACATAACATTCAAAAACACATCTCGAACACATATTGTAAAAACATACCTTCCACATGACGTCTGTACACTTCCCTGTCACTGAATGGTACAAAGACTGGACCACAAAATCGAGTAACCGCATACTTTGTGATACAGGGCTGGAATTTGTTGGGTTAGCATGTATTCTAATAGAAGAAACATCACAAAAAGTTGAGGAAAAAAATCATTTTGGCATTGAGAACATGTAACAATGTCCAAAAATACACATTTTTTTGCAAATCAGATATGCTAGCAACAGGACCAATTGAAATTGCCTTCACCGTAATAGCAATTTACAAACAAACCAATCCATTCTTCTCAAAGTTCTCAGATTTTCATGTACGACCTACTTTTCACCTTAACTCTTGACAACAATGGCCAAACTCAGTAGTTGATAAAGACAACAAAGAAATTTCATCCATTGCATAATTCTTCTGTGGACTTCCTGTCCCTACATGCTTTGCTGTCCAGCAACAATCCTCCCTGATCTCACACGTGCCAACAATAAGTAAAATATTTTCCCCGAATGACCCCATTCATCCTCGGTATGGGACAGAGTGTCAAGTCAAACCGCTTGTCAAAATCAAGCAGATAGTCATGGCCTGTAGAAAAGGACTTGTTCCAATTTTGGGGGGTGGTCAACTCTTTACTTTGTGCCTAAAAAATGGAACAGAGAACATTCAATTTCTGTTCTTATAGCAAGTTTCCCTTCTATTCCAATTGTTTTTTCCCTCCAGAGTTTATCGTTCTTTAATGACAACGACTTGAAGTTGTCTTGACACTCATTCCCATAAAAGAGGGGGAGCACAGGAGGACTGGGACTCAAAATACTGCTGGTCTTTGGCTTATAGCAGGAGTATCTGTGGCAGCGAGGACCACGACCTTCAAACTGAAGGAACTGGTCAACAGAGCGATAAGTCTGTGATATCAAAGCGGGTGCGTTGGGGGAACGGGAGGGATTTGTCTGTGTGATTCAGGGTCGAAGGCTGGGTGGGGGACGCGACGGCGGTGGACATGGTAGCCCCGGGGGCGTGCGGGCGGGCGGTGGTCCTGGTGGTAGCTGGCCTGATGGTGGTGATTTGGGAGGAGGGCTGCTCTGGGTGGGAGACGAGGACGCGGTTCGTGTCACAGGGCGGTAGTCCGGTGGAGGTGGTGTGGGCGTGTGGATCGGGGTGCGAGGTTGGGCCTTGGCTGCCGCTGACTCCTCTTTCACTCTTGTGAAGTTGATGCATCGACCCTAATTGAGAGAAAAGAGACAAAGGATTTAAATAAAACAAAAACGTTTTTGTTCAAACCTACAACTGATTTGAATAAAATACCTACAAAAGCAATGACATTCTCATCAGCCTCGGGGTACTTTTAGTACCAATTCGCAAATGTTAGCATGCTAGCACAATAAACGAGGATGGTAAATGGTCTGGCATTTTTATAGCGCTTTGCCAGTCTACTGACCGCTTAAAGCGCAATACTTGCCACATTCACCCATTCACACACACATTCATACACTGACGGAGGTGGCTGCCATGCGAGGCACCAACTGCTCATCAAGAGCAATTTGGGGTTCAGTATCTTGTCCAAGGACACTTCGATATGCAGCTGGGGGGGACCGGGTTTGAACCAGCGACCTTCCGATTACTAGAGCTACAGCCACCCCTAAATGATGGTAACTGTGGTGGACATTAAACATGCTAAACACCTACACGTTAGTCTGTCATTATTACTGTGTTAGCATGACGTACATTGTAAACATTAAACCTGCTGAACACTAACATGTCTCTTGGACCTGCTGGTGGAAGTGTTTCAATGATTGTATTAAAAAATCATGATTTTTTTTTTTTATCAGCAAGGGATTTAAAAGGGATTACAATAAAAGATGAAACTATATACTGAATATGTGTGACGTTAAAGTTGTGTGTGATTTTTAAAAAAATAATTTATATTTAAAGTAAAAATGTACACAGAGTAAGACACTTTCAGGTCCACACACACAGGTGTCTAATCCTTAACACATCTGGGCTAAGAAGGTGGTGACAGTGTGTGTGTGTGTGTATGGCCAGCTGGTGTTCCAGATTACACTCAAATCCCTGCTTTTACGCCCACGCTCCCAATGATCCAGGTTAGTCCAATGTTCTTTGCCGAGAACTGTGACTCGCTTACCACAGTTCCAGTCATTCTCATCAAGAGACCATATGGAGACAAAACAAGATAGGGAGGGATTGGGATTAGCAGCTGGGGCTGGTGGGTGTGTGTGTGCATGTGCGTGTGGGTGGGGTGTGTGTTTCGGGGTGAAAGATTGAAGGATTTTCAGCAGTGTGCAGTGACTCATCAGACTGTAAAACACGTGAATTTGTCACGGTAGAAATCGCATTTTATACCTATGTTAGCCGTAAAATACTGCACTTCGCATTAGCTCCACCCGAGTTCATGGAGGTCGCTGTTACCATGGTAAACTGAGAGCTGCACTATAGTTGCATGTGGCTGGCAGTCGAATCGAGTGAAGTAATGTTAATCTGTTAATAACCAGTATCAGTGATCGGAGCTGCAGGACCATAGTTGGTTAGAGTTGAAAGTGAGGGGAACAGCGATCAGTGTTACTCAACAAGCTGTGAGAAAAGAGTACAGATCATTCCATCTTAAAAAGAACTTCACATGTCTACAGCGCAAAAAAAGGCAAAGAAAACTTAGAAAGGAGTCTGGACCACATTTTGGATCTACATAGTATTGTAACAAAATAGAAGAAAAACAAATACATAATCGAATTGGACTCAGACAGAGGGAATGGGAATATTTTGGAGATAAAAATAGAAAAACAATACCAGAAAGAACAAAAATGATCATGAACCTAACTGAATTGAGGCAACTCTCCAACATCCAACTCTAAACTTTTGGCCTCTCCTTCAGCAACCACTCTTTGTCCTCTTCCATTTAGATGATTCTCTGCATCTACCGCAGACAGCCTCCCCTCTAACACATACATACAGCCACATAGAGGCAGCATTCGGCGTGAAATCTGATTTAGAGACAGCCACAAGGGACACATTCCGTTCATCCCGACGAGTAAATTAACTGCTCCGAGCGAAAAAACAAAATGTTGAATAAACAGAGTAGAAAAAGACAAGAATCCAGCAGCGACCAGCAGTCTGGTCTGTCACCACTTATCCAGTCTGGCATTCCTAGACGTCGATAAAGCCAGAATGCGGATCTCATATTCTTTAAAATGGTTTCTTGCCTCATAAATGCCCACAAAGAGAAATTTGCAGAGACTGCTTCCTTTGTGTAACACACAAAAATATGCTAAACTAGCACTGCGCTGTCAATCCCACACAGATTTACTGAGAAAAAATGTTTTTCTTTCTCAGCTGTTAAAGCTTACAGCTGGTCCTGGTGACTAGTTAAACCGCAGTTGTGTAAGAAACTGTCATTTAGTTCCACAGAATGTGTCATTAATGAGAAATGTATATAACTGGGAATTTCTTAATGAAGCTGAGCTGGAAACATTACGTCGCATGTTATGGTAATTCTCATTCTTTAACTGTGAACTGTGAAGGAAGTGAACAGCGAAAAAATGTCAAAGAAAAAAAAGATTAAATAACACAAGATAATAATTAGCCCGTTACATTTTGTTTGTCAGAGTCAGAGGTGTAGAAATGAAAAACAGTGTAGCTTTGATGAAACAGTAATAACTAGTGAGCCTAAGAGACGCTGCTGGGCAGGATAGCTCTGTCCCCTTGTTTTTGGTCATTGTGCATAGTTAAAGTAACTGGCTGCCGACAGCATTAGCGTACAGATACGGGAGTGATATCAATATTTTTATCTCTCTGCAAAAATAAACGTGAACAGGCGTATTTTGTCAAAACTTGTTAAGCAAACAGCTCCCCAAACTTTATTCAAACAAGATATGAGGTGCCTTCCCATGTGTGTGCCCATTATTGCAGGTTTATTGGAAGCAATTTGATACTGACAAAGATGTTTTATTTTAAGCCCAGCTTGGCTTCCTGTACATCATTCTGTTAGCACCCAGCTGCGGTTTGAATCTATGAACATTTTCCTGGATTAAAGAAAACCACGCTTGCTCGTTCTTTCTCGCTGACCTCCTCCACTGTCTGCAGTCTTACCAAGGTCATAAAATTGTCTAGGCCTGACCAGATGTATATGTCTATGTGTGTGTGTGTGTGTGTGTGTGTGTGTGTGTGTGAGACATGGTCAGTCAGTTGGTGGAAACAGCCCTGGCAGTTGTCTGCCTTACTGTAAGGTATTACCTCATGTCCTTTAGCCGGCTAAATTCTTCCCTGGAGAGGCTTGTGTTTATGAGCGAGAGAGAGAGAGAGAGAGAGAGAGAGAGAGAGAGAGAGAGAGAGAGAGAGAGAGAGAGAGTGTGTGTGTGTGTGTGTGTGTGTGTGTGTGTGTGAACCAGCTCGGCCTCATACAGTACACTCTGACGTCAGCGTAATGGATGTGGTTTGGTGACACACACGCTCTCATAATGGCTAACTGCAGATGCGAATGCAGATAACTTAATCCTTGTGAGGTTCACTGTGGTCTATCACGGGCAAATTATGTGGTTATGTGTTTATACATATACACACACACACACACACACACACAAAAGCATGATGCATGAACAAACACATGCAGCCACTGATACTGTATAGAGCCTACAAAGCAAAAGTGCTGAGGGGTTATTGAGTTCACTGAAGGGAGAGAAGAAAAGTGTGTGTATGTAGTAAGGGGAGTACATGAAGACTACAGGAGAGGAGATCGGGAATCATTGGCGAGAATCTGAACATAGTTTGATTGCAGGATAGATGCAATTTCACTAAAATAGCTCTCTGTGTGCTTTCCATAATGGATACTGAGGCTGGTGAGTACATTGTACAGGACTGTAGCCACGCCGGTCTCAAGGGTGATATGCTATCAAGTGTCCGGACTGTACTTGGCCTCATGTGAAGAGTGAGTGTTCCTATTAATTTTGCGATGTAGACTTTCCTCTGGTATGGTAGGATCTGCATGTGGCACCAAATAGCTTCGCAGGTAACACATAAAGCAAAGAAATAGGTGCCCCGTGCTTGTTTCCACTCTTTTCCCTTTGAAATAAAACCTTACACTACGTGGAAATGAGCCGGCCTGCTGGCCTGGGAGATGTTTCTGCCGCTTCGTTACAGACCACAAATGACTTGAGGAGGCGACATCATTTGAGTGGAAAGTGAGGCTCGATTTCTTCAAGAAAATAAAGCTTGCGTCATGCAGAGATTAGGTATGCAGCCATCACTAAAAGCTTCTTTGGGTAAGTGAAATTTGTTGACTAAGGAACTCAAATCTGAGATCTTTTTTATCTGACCACCAGTTTGCTTTGGTAAAGATGTAATCGTGAGCTAGTCGTGACTTTTTTCCCGTCTCATTTGTCTAAGGGAGAGCTAAAAGAAAATCCTGCCTCCGTACTTGTTTGCGCTGCCAAGAAAACACTCTTAAATGTGGAATTCCCGTTAAAAAAGATCATCGGAAATTTTCTACTAATAAGGCATGATTTTAACTCGCTCCTGGGACAGGGCTCGATCAGCGGGAAAGTCGGCTGTGGAGAGTAGGAAGAACAGGGAAGGGTAAGAAAACAACTGGAAAAGAAGAGAACAGATAAGTGATGGCAGGAAATAAGGAAAAGGGAGTAAAGAGAAGCAGATGATGATGGAGTTATGTTCCCAGGGTGCAATGCTTCCCAAACGTATATTGTAAATAATGGGAACATGACAAGGTCCTTTGTTCACAAGGTGTAATCTTCTAAGGGTTAGGGGTGTGACACACACACAATAGCAGGGTTAAGGGATCCTGGGAACATCGGACCTAGGGAACATAGTGCCTAGGGAACACAGGACTTTGGGAACTTAGAACCCTGGGAAAATATATCCTTGAAAAACATAGATACCTGGGAATAATACAGCATGGGTTACATAGTACTCTGGGAATACCATATTTTGGCAACATGGCACCTTGGAAACATATTCACCTGGACACACAGGACTCCTGAGAGTGTAGGTCTCTGGGAACATGGATACACTCCCAAAGAAGATCATATTGTTACGGAGCGAGAGTCTACGGACATGCTAGCAGCTCTATGAAGTTGTACTTACAACTGTGATGTGAGCTAAATGCTGCAGTCAGCATGCTCACAGTGACAATGCTAACGTGCTGAAGTGCATCAGGTATCATGTGTACCATGTTCAACCATCTTACTTAAGCATGTTAGCAACACTGGTTAATTAGCATCAAACATGCCACTAATGTGGCTGGAAACCAAGCAGCCTATGGAGAACTTGAAGTTTATATTCCTTATTTATATGGTTGAGTTTGAATTACAAAGTGCCCACTGAGGCCAGTAAAACTGGAAATTATAAGGAATCCCCAGAACATATAAACATTAAAAAGTGACTTTGCTGAAGGTGCCAGAGGGGTTTAAAACATCCCTAGATCGCTCTCCGTACTCAGTGAACCCCCATCTCCACTCCTCATTCAAACCCAACTCTTATCTGCGACTTTTCTGATACAAAGACTCCGGCATTAAAACTAAACCATGTGGCTGGTCTGTGAAGAAGAGAGAATTTTTACCAGCTTACACACACGAACACATCAGAAAACACTCCTATCGAGCTAAAAGGAGTGTGAGCTGCGGTTCTGCTTTCTATCCGTTTTATGGCGTCTAATGTGAAGCAGGTGTGAGTGTGAGGCTGGCTCAACAGGATGGAGATGGGCCAACGGAGGTGTTCGCCAGCAAAGGAACACCAGGAGTGAATGAGACGGAGAGACAGATGGAGGAAGGGAGGGCAAGATGAGTAATGGGTTCAGATGACTGGAGCAGTTTTAGGCTCGCAACACACCAAAAGACCCAGTTTTTCAAACATAAGGTTTGGTTTCTAAGGATTTTTTGTGGCTCTGAGATAAATATTCCCACCCAAGGATGGATTATCACACACTAAAATATACAGTATTAACTGATTCATCATGGATTCCAGGCTCATGAAATTTATATAGTGAAGACAGTGATGTTTTTGGCAAAATGTAAGATACCACTATCTTAATGTGGGATCCCAGTGAATCATTTCTTGTGAGAAGCTTGTCTTCACTTAGACACCATTTTACAGATGAGTACAGAGGACTGATAGAGAGGTTTGTCACATGGTGCAAACACCAACCACCTAAAGACAAATATTAGTGAAACTAATGAGTTTGTGTTGGACTACTGCTGCATATCTATTAATTTGTCGGTCCGCTGACAGAAGCAATTCTGATAGAACATCAGAATGCTTAACACACATCGTCAACCAGGAAGCACAGATGATCTCTATAATCACCACAGGTTCAAGGTTGACACCAAGGATTATTGTCACCAATTCAGTATTGGACCAAATGTGGTCAAGTTCTCCCCTTCTATTCCTGACTTATGGGCAGAAACATGTTCCTGTAGAATATTATGATGTCACAGTGAAGTTGACCTTTGAGGTGCCATCATCTCATTTTTCCTTTTAGACATTTGAGTAAATGTTGTCTTAATTGGTGTCTAAGCAATAGTTTTCTGTTTTAATGTTAAAAGTGAAAACACACTGTTAAAAATACCAACAATAAAGCTGAAATCTAACCTTTTAAAGGATACCTTCTTGATAAAGGAGATATGCTTAGTAGCTAAACACTGGTATTAGTGTTATTAGTAGTGTTAGTATGAAATAGAAGTGATCATACAATTTTCATTAAAAAATTTGCAAGACAAGATGAAATGAAAGTTTTGAGTGGTATATCTGCCGCTCTTACAAAGTACCACCTCAGAAGAATGTCAGTTTTCATCGCATTCCTTCTAATTTTGGCCAAAAAGAAAAGACGTTACCCAGTACGCAGTGGACTCAGCAAAATCTCAAGACATAAAAAGGATTTGAGAAAAACGTGACGCATGAACCAAGGTGGAAAGGAAGGGTGTAAAAAAGAAGAGGGCGATGCAGCTGTGGGTCACCACAGGTATAAAACACTACAGGAGGGAGGAACAGAAAGCTAAAAAGTACAACTGGGGAAATCAATTTGAGATGGTGTGGGTGAAAGTATTTGATGAAATGAAATATTTCCATGGTGCACCGCTGAGATACTCACATGATCCCCAGGCTGAGGTCTCATCAGAGAGACCTGGTCATACCCGCGGCGGAACAGAGCCCAGATAGCGTCCAGTTTACCCTGAACAGGACAGAGAAGATGGAGACTTTAAACAGCGGGCCACATCTAGACACCAAACTCTTACACAATTCAATCCGTAATACATCCTATTTATACTGATTCTATTGTATCAGCAAACATTTGGTCTGTGGTCCTCGGTGGCGTTCCTCCAAAGCCGAGAGTCTGCAGGTTTTAGTCCCGAACAAACACCACAGCAGCTGATTCCACTGATTAGTTCCTGCCTCTCAGTAGACAATGTGCTGATTAGTCACTCGGTCAAATCTTGGTTCACATCTGATTAAGTGAAGACACATGAACCTAAAGGTAAATTCCCCTTCCTTACATAAGGTGCAAGATACTGCTGCCAGGATGCATTTACTGGAAGCAAAAAGTGCTGACTCCTGACCCTCAGTGACACACACTTGAGAGGAAGGAAGTACATATCTTAAACTAACCACAAGTTAATAAACGATCTTTAATGTCAAAATACAGAACTGCATCCGGGAACCAACAACCAGTGACTAGTAAGTGTGTAAATCCACCTTTTCCCGACACTGACTGTAATGTATGAACAGTGTAAAGTTTCGCTATGAGTCACTGCTGTGCTGCTTTAAGGCCTGCCTCACATTCAACATACAGCCTTTAAAGCTGTACGGTAACGCACAGATAACAGTGTAGGCTACTGTATGAGAGGCCGGTGTTGCTACACAGAGCTGCATTGTGGTGTACGATTAAAGCCCAAACAGCACCGACGCCAAGTCTAATACAGTCTCTCTGTCTGGAGAATATGTTGTATTACTTTAGCTATGTATACACAGCGATAGTCATGGAATTTTGTGCTTATGCAACTAATTATACATAAATATGACCAGAAGAGACGTTATTCCTCCCTGCTGTCTTGTGAAAACTTAGCAACCCCACCAGTGGTGCTTTTTATCAGACTACTCTGTGGGTTTGAGAAAATTCCTCCAACCTCGGTTATTTGAAACTCAAAAATGCAAAGCGGTCAATCTGTAAACACTGCAGATTTTTGAGTTCCTGAAAAGCTGGTGTTTTGCTAAAAAGCAGCAAGGATGTACTGAAATGTTTTGTATAAATGATACCACTAAATGGCAACATCCTAGTGCCTCACTGTCTGTTGGTCCTGAAGGAACCTGAGTGTGTATTTACCCGGATGGGCGTGTACCACTTCCGGTTCTGCGGCGCCTTCTTGTTGTGAGATTTCTTAGGTTTGGGCTCGAAGGGCTCGTACTCCTGCTCAGGCATTTTCACCACAGCGTTCTTCGGCTTCTCCAGCTTTGCCCCCTCCTCTGTCGAGCCCTTCCCTCCCCAACGCACCTACATACAGCAAACAATATATGAATATACAACAAAAAAGAAGTGTATTTAATTTACAGTGGTTTTCATCATTTTTTTCTGTAATCTTGTCACCTCCATCCTCTTGATCCCTCCGATTCCTCTTCCTCCGTAATATGAAGCATCCACGGTGGGCCACTTCTTCTTGGGCAGGCCATCTTCATCATCTGACTCCTAAAACACAAATAATAAAAAAAAAGACTTTTTTCTTCCTCCAATATATATATATATATATATATATATATATATATATATATATATATATATATATATATATATATATATATATATATATAAGATTCAGAGGGTGTTAATCATGAACACTCACTTCAAGTCTCTTTAAAGTGTCAAGCATTGTCAAGTACTACTCACTAAGGAGATAGTCCAATATTTCCCTTTAAAACCTTTTGATGTGTAACTAGTGCTAATTATTGAAATGTAAAAAAATTGTAGTTCTCAGGTTAATCCTTTTTGATACTATCTCTATTAAGTGGCACTCAAAGAAAACTTTTGAAATGTCACATTAAAGAAAAAAACCCAGAAAAAATGAGAATGAACTAATCAGCACAAAGCATAGATTCATCAAGAGTGGTGGTATAGATTCCGTAACGCATGTCTGGTCTAAACAGTAGATAAACTAGAAGTTGTTAACTCGACTTCTTCTTGGCCATCTACAAGGGAATTTGAGAATTTATCAAGCAGTTAGAATCTTATGATAATATCAGGGAAGACCCTGACAGCTGACACAGTGTCTTCTTTTTCTTCTGTTAGGGTGGAAACAGCTGATCAGTGGTGTGGGTTAAATGTCAGAACTTATTCAAAACTTCGGAACTTATTTCCTTTTTTGGTGAATTTTGCAGTTTATATCAACCTTTTCTAATGTGTTACTTCAAAATATGCAAAAAAGTATATTAATGGACATACGGTTACTGACTCAAATACATCAACTTTATGACACTTCCTGTATTTAGTTGATTGTGATGAAAAAATCATTATTGTTTCTTTTAAAAACTTTACGATACATATCACACACATTTGGTAAGTAAAAAAGTTTGTGTTTTGACTCACAGGCTCAGGAGGAGGTGGAGGAGGAGGCTCTTTGATCACCTGAGGAAAAATAAGAGATAAGACATTATTTAGCTTCTCGCAAACTCATTAATCACATCAGTTTTGTTTTTGTAAGGACCCCTCAGATGCTCACTGTTCTTTCTGTGTTTGGATGAACCCCTCTGAAGCTTGAAATAATTGTGATTTAAGTGCTGCTTTTTATAATCGTCCACTTCCTGAGTGTAGTGTGAGTTTCTTACCACAGTGCAGCAGAGCGGCCAGAACCACCACATGAAGAGCAGGGCCAGCAGGAGGAACAATACCAGCAGGGTGATCAGGAGAATGGTGCCGTCGAACTGGAGAGTATACACACACACACACACACACACACACACACACACACACACACAGAACAGTGTACTAGACATTAGGTCTCCTTTAAAGATGATGGTAAACAGGAAGTATAATCATACTTCTATGATGGACTTTAAAACAGGCCAAAAGGAAGCCTTCTGATTCCCTCTGTGTCAGTTCTGTCACTATAAATATTCGTGTTTTTGTTTTTCTGATGACAGTGGTCCGTGTAAGTCGTGTGATCCCTAAGTGAATCCATCAGTCACTTTGCTCGCTTTAATCCAGGCAGGCGTCCCTGAGTCAAACGTGGTTCCCATTACAGACCACAGATGAGGATCACATGTGGTTAGACTTTCCCCTATCTATCTTGTGGCAAAGACGTGGGGGGATTTATCTGAACTCAGCAGTGGGGTCCGTTGTAGACAGACCATCACGGGAGCCAAATGACTGTATCTTAGAAAAGTACCCATCGGCACAGTTTTCTATAACTGCTGACAGGCAGAATTTGTGAAGTAATGGTTCAGTAAACAATGGCAATATGTTCAACAGTGACCACAACTGTGTTTTGTCATTCTCACATATACAATATGTGTGCTTTTCTTGGCCTGAATAGGCATATTTTGTGGACTCAGCACTTTGGGGGGGATTTGTGGAGGGTGTTGCAGGGGTTTGTTTTCATTCTCCACTAATCCAGATTTTATTGCACCAGGCCAACTCGTCCCATGTAAGCAACTTGTCGTGCCTCCTTGAGCCTGGTGTGACTTCAGCCTATATGGTTTAGTTTAGTGGCGAGAAGCAGCTAATTGCAATGGTATGTCTAATTGAGCTCTGTATATCACGAACCACAACACAGCCTTTTAAATTCACAGTGTTTTCATGGATGTGATGTCACACGGACTGAGGGGGAACAGCTTCAAAGAGCACAGCCCTTTTTTTGCTCAGTGAGGATCTGCTGTGGCTCCGCTCCATATGTTCCAACATGCGTTTTTTATTTTGTTAAACTGTCTTAAATTGCATCTTGCTTAATCTCGGTTTTACGGAATGAGGCTCCACCCTGCTTTACACTGCCACATCTATATGCATTCACACACCTGGGAGCTAAAAGAGTCTAAATGGGCTGTAACAGGATGCTTCTCTTTCACTCTCACAACCAAAATGTTGAGAGTGAACCGGCAGCCTCACGGCCATGAACCTGCTTCTCTGACCTTTTGTCTCCTGCCACCTCAGGAGTGTTCAGACAGGCTTTTTTTGGGGTGGATCGCTACTACCAACCCCTGTGGTTTGGCTTCCCGAAAAGAGGGGAAAATAAAACAAAAATGAAAGGGAAGATGAAAGAGATAAAGAGGGTGAGGAAACTGACTGCATAGAACAAAACAGCCGACTTCTAGGAAAAGAGATGAGGTGGAGAGGGCAGAAGCAGCAGAGAGAAGTGGAGTGGAAACCACAGGCAATACAAGAAGACCTGGAAAACCTCTTTTATATCAAAAACATACTAAATCTCAAGAGGAAAACTATAATTCTGCTTTTAAAGTTGAGAGCTTTTTAAGATATTCTCTGTGATTTTCAGACATAGTCTATATTGTAAATACATTGTCCCAAATATAATTATTCATAATATGATCTTTTCTTGCTGTAACTTCTTTATAGCCAATGTGTGTATATATGTTTTTGTCTAAATTCAAGTACTCCTTTTGTCTTGTCTCGGGACAAGCTCTAAGAATAAATGTTGTTAAGCTCCAACCAAATCTTTATCACTATATTTATTTTGTGTACAATTTGTAGATGAAATGTTTGTCCTGCATATGATAAGCAGCTATTAGCGGTTTAATGTTTTTATTGTAGGCCCACAGTGCCATGAAGTTGTTGTATATATTTGTATTGCTTAATTCATGAGTGTTGTAAGTCAGTAGTGTGACTATATTGGTCCAGATGTATTTTAAAGTATTTAACATGACCAGATTGGTCCACGTTAGTAAACTAGCCTAATTACGATGGTCTTCCGTTTTGTCTCGTAATATAACCTGATGAAGGTTGAATGTACCCAAACACTATTATTCATTTCCCTGATTGCAACTGGCGAGGACAGTGTAGGTGTGTTTCTTATTCTGATATTGTCAACCCGACACACCTGGTGATACCCAGGTGCGGAACTGTTTGCTCTGTTGAGTTGAAAGCTCCAGTTTAAGTGGAGACACTAAAAGGTGAAAACACCAATTTTGAGATTATGGTCTACCCATAATATTTCTTCTTTCAGACTAGTGGAAAGAAAACATAAAAAATACTAATTTAAGTGTTTAGTGTCAGTGTCAGAGTTCTGTCCTGGACTTTCAAATTAAATTGAGCATTACATTTTAAAGAACTTTTAGACAGCCCTTTTGCATATTTAGTCATTAAAATATCAGACACTGTACAATACAACATCTTCAGTAATCAACTGGGAAAGCTTTGTGGTGATATCTATGAGTTTGGTTTTTTTCCCTTAATGACCTCTGCTTAAAGAAGTATTCATCATCAGATTTGCGGAAACAACACTGGCACAGACAATAGATAATCTACTTAGGTGCAATGAGTTTCAATTTTTATTTCTTACTGTTTTATTGAATGAGAAAAAAATGCACACTGTGCCTTTAAATGCAGGCATAGGGGACAAAAAGCTGCCACTTACACACTCCGTGGTGGTGATGTGAACGTTGCTGCTGATGAAGGACAGACCGTCGTTCATGCTGACTTGTAGATAAATCACCCTGGAACAAAACAACACACACAAACAGGATGAGTATGTTCTGTATCTTCACACTGGGACGTAACACAACAAGCATGTTCAGAGCGGTTTATTTAGTCTGTAGCATTTCCTCCTTGTGCTCAGTTTGTTTGGCCGGAATGATGTCATTTGAACTCAGATTCACACCAAATAACGTAACCGAACCGCCTGCAAACTGTGAGGCGGTTTGTTAGAAGTGAGAATACAAACCATCAGGAAACAACCACGAAACACCCGGGATTATGAGCTGAGAACAATGTGATGTCTAGACTGACGCTCGCATTCAGCTATTTGGTCTAAGGTTACAGACACTGGAGGCGGCTGCCAAAGTGTCTAACCTGGCAGGAGAACATGCTACCAGAACTGTATCCACAATATGAGCTACTTGGTGCCTTGATTGGCTGTTGTTTACGAGCCCTGTTTAACTTGTAATTGAGCAATTTGAACCCAAATGAACCGAATACAAAAGTTTTCCACTGCGGTTAAAAAACGGGAGAAAAAACAACAAACTGTAGGTGTGACTGTGTGACCCACTGAGCCACACAGCAGGGACGGAGGCCAACGAGGGATAGGTGATTGACTTGAAGAATAATGGAAATGGAATAAAATAAAACACAATCCACGAGCCGAGATTTTGCTTTTATGAATCCGGGCAGGTCGTGTGTTTTTCCAGGACATGACATCATGCTAATTGAACTCTCAGGAATGAGAACAATTTGCCACCTCGTTAAATGCAGTCTTAACGTCTCAACTTGGATCTACCAGCAAAGAAAAAAACTTCAGTCAAATCATGCTTCTGCCCATTCTTCAGTCCAAACTTCAGCCACGTCAAAACTCCGTTCAGAAAGATTTTTTGGAGCTCTGTGAGTCTTTCTTGTTTTTCTGAACCCGTCGTTCTCCGAGTGGGGAACAACAATTCTGGGAATTTCATGTGACCTTCTCTGGCACTCTTTTGGGAGTCTGTTCTCGTTCAGATCTTCAAAACATTTGGATGAAAGGCATGCGTTTTAACCCCCCCCCGTTCGTATTTGGTGGAGGACCAGGTGGATGTGAATGAATTCTGACAGATGGAAAGCAGACTGTTTGACCGATAAACCTGTCTTTACTCTGACTCAGAGAGTCTGTCTGGGTTTGAAGAAAAAGGAGGGTTGAGGGAGAGAAGAGTTGGTTCAGTGGGTGAACTTCATGAACAACTGCATACCATGGTTTCTGAGAACAAACAGATGGGAGCTATGGGACTGAAACTGTCTTCATGCTAAAGAGGGTTTGAGTTCATGCACAGTGTCCTTTGGATTTAAGTGAAAAATTATGTTACAAACAGAGTTTGGTATAAAAGGAAGAAGTAAAACAGTAGTGCCAAAGCATTGGAAAGCATTTTATGATGAATTTAGGATTTTATTACCAAAGCAGCATCATTTAAAAACCACAGTGGATCTTAATATTGTTGTAGAACAGGATGATTTAATTTCATTGTTAACAATTCCCAACCAAACTCCAAAGGCAACAAATTTGTGACTCTTTCGGACCTCCCTATCCAGTCTGTGGCACTCTGCCCCAAGAACATTTGTCTGTGCTAAAGACATAATTATTTCAAATGAGGTCACAAATATATGATTTAGTTTTAAGTTATTTCCCAGAACAACTGGGCACTGGAGTTTTTAGCCAGTGTTCTTTAAACAGGAATAAATATAGCATTTGTTGGGGACTATTTTCAGTGGAGGATGAATACAGATTTGTTTCTTCTTGTGAGTTTTTATGGTAGTTGAATGTGGGATAGAGTCAAAATAAGAAAACTTGCTCATGTGTTTTTCCTTTCAAGCCAGCTGGTTGTGATGGCTGACGACCAGTGAGAGAAGTGGTTGTTCATTTGAAAACAACAATGGCGGTGCTATAACATCAGTTGTATCAGAACTTGAGAGGATTTCTTCATTGACAGAAGAACAAAGTTGCAACTGAAGGCTTTTCTCAATGGAAAAGATGTTTTCACTCTTCTCTTGACTGGCTGTACTAAGAGTTTGATTTCTCAACTTGCTCTGCTGGTAGCTTTCTCCCACTCCGTCCTTTGTTTTGTTGAGCTGATTAGCTGAAGTTAGCCAGTTATTGATGGCAATAGGCAGATGGTTCGTCCAATTAAATGTGAAAACATTTTTTGGAAATGTCCTGCCCTTTGCTAAACACCGGGCCTCTTACCAGATGGTTCTGTGTAACAAAAAAATATCTGGCGCGTCAGGTTTCATCTCGTTTGTAATGAAAGAACATGTTTCATTACTTGGACAACATTAGACAGTACAACGTTGAGATACATTACTGGATATTTCTGTGAAACAAAGCTGAGAATCCTTCAACATGACGTAGCTAATCCATATAGAAATATAAACATCCTCTACACACCATTAGGGATTCAAAAGTTTCCAAAAGAAGAAGAGAAAAGGCAGAGAAATGGCAATGCTGAAAGAGAAAACTGAGTTGGTCTGAAGAGAAGAAAAAGTCAAAGCAAACTGACCAGTGTGAATTTAAAGGTGTGGAGGAAACAAAGTAGAGGTGAGGATGTGTTGGTTGTAGCACAACCCTGTCTGACAGCTGTTAAACAAGGAAATAAACCAGACAGGACTGGCTGTCCAAGCATGAACACACACACACACACACACACACACACACACACACACACACACACACACACACACACACACACACACACACACACACACACACACACACACACACACACACACACTTGGATAAGACACTAGAGTCTGTCTGCCACTCATTAGGTGATGTGGGTCACCTTATCTTCATCCTTTGTATAACTGGCCACACATGTCCAGATGGGCACAGAGACCAAATTCTATACTCGAATGATCAGAAAATAGAACAGAATGCAAAGCAGCAATAACAAAAGTTGGGTTTTTAGTAAAATTACCACAAGTCAGTTTCAGGACATAAACATCTACTAATCAGTCATAAACCAACTTTATTAGTTTGGGCATTAATGCAGCAGTTTAAACTTTTCTTAAATTTCTCTGAAGGTTTTTCCACCCTGCTGAGATTCAAGCAGCATAAAAACACATGACCACACACTTGAAAGACGAGGCTAGCTGCTGAACGGCTTTGATCAGCCAAAACTGGACAAGGAGGCTGCTGTCAGAGAGTACGAGACTGACAGGGGATAAAAGAGGGAGTTTCTTTGTGATGGATACGAAGAAAAGACAGATACACACAGAGAAAAAAGTGCAAAGACGGGCAGGCAGGAGAGGTGGGGGGGCTGGAAAACAACCAGCGAGGCAAAGCAGCTGGTGAAAAGAGCCACGGTGGCATCGAACGTGAAGGCAGAGGTGGGGAGAAAAGAGGAGGGGGAGGGGGGAAAGATAAGTTGTAATTGGAGAGTCAGGAGGTTAAGCGTCGCCGGGATCGGATGGAAAGTTTAAGAGAGGGAAGGCAAGAGCACAAAAATATACAAAGGCTTAAGTGGAAGTTTAAGGCACATGATGTACCCTCAGTTTTACGACCGTTCTGCCAGGGTATCGATTAAAGCTTCAGAGTTCGAATCATCCGTCCAGGTTGTTTAAATCTTTCCCCACTGCAGTTAAAACCATATCCTCTCTCTGTCCACATCACTGCCAGTGCAAATATTGAATGTTAATTAGATTTATGACTTCAACTAGAGAATAAAATGAAGGAATTTGTAACATGATGATAGACGTATGCTATCACCAACACAAATACAACTAGAGTCTAATATTGGCTGTCAGGCCTCCTACTCCAGCGCTGAAACTTCTTTAACCACCGTCCACTGAACCTTCTCCTCTGTGGCCTGTTGTACTTTTCTTCCCATAAAGACTTTGGTCGGGGAGGTTTGTGGATTGTTGACGTTGGATCATAGCTGAGATCTAAAAAGAGACTATGGCCAGCTGATACAGAGAGACTCAGGCCGCGGCTAAGGTTGGTTACACCAGAAAATTGTGTGACTGTCGTGTGGTTGTGTCAGTTGTCTTAGTTTTCACATCCCGTTGCCTCCCTCCTCACCCTTCACTGAGCCAGAAAACATTGAGGTGATTGAAACAAGATGTACTTTATTGCATAAATCAATAAACCTGATTCTAAACGAATAAATATAACATACTGTGATCAGATCTTCTCCTGCTTATCTCAGTCTGAAGCCAGCAGTGTATTAAAGGTTTTTCCCCCACAGGCACAATGGCAGATCATCAAACAAAGAAACACTAAATTTTGTTTGATCAGAACAGAGATGATCATACAGTCCCATCAAGAGTCGACAATACAAGGAACCCATTTGTAGCTCTAAAATGCTCAAGGATTCACCAGAACTACAGTAAAGGAGAGGTACCAAGATAACACAAAAGCACAGGCACGGAGAGACTTTTTAACTTGTGGATGGTCCATGTGGACATTGTGTTAACAGCAGTTTGAAAGCCCTCTAAGCTGTTTTATTAGATTTCTTAGCCACTTAGAGTCACCTGAACAAGCTTTAAACAAAAAAATTACATTAATATCATCTTATAAAGTTGTAACTGCTAACATACTAGCAAACAGTTGCCAGTGCACACATTCAGAAGATCGGTGCCACAAGGATGAGTCCTATAGCCAGGAAATGGGTAAGCATTTTTGCACTTCCCTTGTCTCAAGGTCAGTGTTTTTTTGAATAGTCTTTTTTTTAGATGCCTGCCTCTTTGAGAATGAGTCAATGAAAAAACAAAAACAAAACATCGGCTCTTTTTTGTGTCATAACAATTAAAAACCAAAGATTAAGAAAGTCATGGGATGAATAACTTTTGATTGAAGTTTCTATTCTGGACGTACTAGTGTCTAGTCAAAAACCATTTGTCTCCAGTTGTTTTCACTGCTCTGTTCTAATTCAGGACAGAAGCAGGACAAACGCATGGAGGGTTTACCACTGCATGTGCTGGCATGGCTACAAAGCCCCTTATATTTTGCTAAGCCATACTGGGATCTAGAAAAGAGGAATGCGGCCATGGATAGGGATCGTAAAAGGAGCTAATGCATGGCAGGCTTCTTACGGACTGTGCCCATACACACGTGTATGCATTCATGTGTTTCTCTGTGTTTGAAGCAACGAACGTGATCTAGGGTGCATGTGGATGCCACTTAATGTAAAATATACAGTGAGCGCTTCCCCTATAGACAGTTGAAGGAGGATCTTTGACAACAATAAATCGTAGAAGGATCAGGAGGCACTTACTTCCCCACTTCATCGATGACAGGAGCTGGACACAGTAGGAATGTGTTTTGTACACCAGCCGGCTTTTCATCTACATGGACAAGACAACAATTTGATAAATATACATTCCTCTAAAGTCGACTTCTCAGTCTGAGCTTTCTAAAAGGGAAGACAACAGATTCACTGCACTGACAAAAAAGATTGATAAAAAAAGACTGACAAACCTTGTTACCTTGTTACAGACATGTTGAGTTTACATTAGAAGAGAGAAAAAAGGGAAGTGTACGTGTACTTACTGACTGTAATGGTGTCGTTGATTTTGAAGCTGCAGAGCACCTGGTTGATGTTTCTGGCATGGAGGAAACCATTTCCTCTCACCACCACTTGGAAAGACTCTGGTTACATGACACACATCGATGTTTTACATTTTAAACTCCTCGCCAAGCAAAATGAAATTTTACACTGTATGTACTGTACATGAGGCTCATTTTCATGTTGTAGACTGCATAGACTTACATCTACCCACCTAGTGTGTTTAGAAGAGATTTTGAATGGCTTGGGCCTCTAATACAGCTTATTTTTCAGAACAATAACATTTAAAGTGTGTTGCCAAATCAAAAGTCTAGCAAGCAATATCAAAAACGATTGTTGGACACCCACTTCAATAGTTGCAATGTTGCCTGTAACAGAAAAAATACCTAATGCCTAATAAATGGGACTGAACTAAACAGTACAGCACTCTCTGCAGCAGCAGACTAGCGACTACTATTTAGTTTCAAATGAAATAGTTTTCCCTTTTGAAAGGTGACAGTAATTCACTACATAATAAAAGAAAAAGCAGATGTGAAGAATAGTAAAAGTCCTCCTGCCTCTGCCAAAAGTGTTTAATCAACCTCGGCTTTTATCTGTTCATTTGAGCCTTTTAATGTTGCTTTAACCGTCATAATCTTTCTCTTGGCGGGACACTAAAGGCTGTTGTCTACTTTACATTTCAGCTGTAGCCAATCTTGCCACCGCCACTCTCTCATGGTCAATCCTTTTAATAAGACCCTACAATATTATCCCCACTGCAATACTCTGTCCCAGTAGATTTCCTGTTAGTGACCTGGATGACCATATATGGGGCGTTTTTCAGTCTGGGATTGTCATTACTGAAGTGAGAGAAGGGGAGACAGGGCACTGAGTTAATGAAATTACACAGATGAAGAAATGATGGGAGGTTGGCACCGGTGTGGATGACTCAGGAGAGACCTAATTCAGTTAATGTTTGCGTGTGTGTGTTTTATTGCCCCACCTCCTGCACACACACTGGATGGTTCAGCTGCTAAAATCTCAATGCAGGATTTCTTGATGATCTGGAAGGAAAACAAGGAGAAAGACAGCAATTATTGCATCTCCTTTTTTATTAATGCTGTCAGGTTTGTAAAATTCTACAGTTATAAATGATGCGAGTTGAGAGTTTATCAAGTGCTGTCAGGCTTTGTATGAATGAAGTCATTTTCTTAATCATACTTTGTCATTTTCTCACTTCCATTTTCCTATTCTTGCAAAACCTATTTGGATCACATAGGGAAATGATACTTCATCAGAACTGCTTGTCAGGTGGTGAGATGGCTTAGGAAAACTGCTCCCCCCACATATTTTTGACGTCAATACTGTAACTTTCCGAAACCGACAATCCTAGATTGACAGGCACTTCTCTCAAGTTACTTTTCACATGAATAAGAGCACCACTATGAATATTGTCCAGGAGAGTCTTATACTGTGCAAAGTTACTGACATATTTGACAAATTACTGCGTCCTGCCTCTTTGTGACGGTCATCTTTTAGCTAAGTACACAAATGCACCAGTATGGTCAGACAACATGAGTGATGAAATAGTTATTTTCAAGCATAACTCCACCAGTATTCTCACTACTTAACAATTTGCTAAATGGCAACAGTCAAACTACTTCCTTGCAGCCTTAAATAGGCCTGGCCTTTTGTTTAAGCCTTACCAAAACCCCAAGAGCAGAATAGCTGCAGTCGTTAGCATGGCTAACTAGCTTACTGCAGTAGTAACGGCGCATTACCTCTGAAGTCAAGGAGCACTTCTGCAACTAGTTTGTGGAGCTATAGGTTATTAAAAAAAGCCATGTTCATGAACAGCATAGTGTCTTCCCACAGCCAGTCCTAATGGCTATTACTATCTCTTTGGGGTAAAATTAGCTGCTAGGTCCTTCTAATTATTTTATTTGGGGAATTTGACATTGCAACAATCCGGCCAAACTCCACATACTGAAAGTCTTTTCTTCTGTGATGTTTAAAGTGAAAACATACTGTTTGAAAAAACAAATGATACTTAAGTTATTTACAGACAATGCTTTGAGCAACTCATGGGGCTTAGGCTTTTATAGCTAGCTAGAGTTGCTAAAATATGTCTGTGACAGTTGTTATTTCAGCCAGCAAGATTGACAGTCGCAGATTAGAAATTAGATGCTGGCTGTTGTCTGTCTCTGGATTATAAGCAGGAAACCATGTCTCTGTGAAAAAAAAGAGACTGGTGAAATGATTAGTTTCGCTGAGGAGAAAGTATGATTGGGGTGACCCTGCCTGTACTGTCCTTTCTATTTATGTCATATGCCCAATACACAAAAAGACTTGCTTTACTGAGACAGTGGGCTATAATTAAGCACAACTTCTGATCTCTTGCATTGTGAGAACCAATGAAGTAACTTAATTGACAGCTGATGAAAAACACAGCTGGAAGTAACTCATCTAACTGTATCTAACTAGATACATTCATATTACAGTCACTGAATGAACTTTCTGTATTTTCACACTTTGTTTTTTGAAGTCAGTTCTGACACCCGAGGGAGTAATAAAAAGTTATTGTACTAACACAAGACAGATTGAAGAAAAATACATGAATGTGGCCGTTTGCGCGACCTGTTTCTGAGCCTGAGCAACAGGAATGCATCCCTGCACAGGGAAGAGTTTATTTACCGAATCAATGACTCCCCGGAGGGCATGGAAGCCGCCCAGCACAGGAAACACATGCTCAATGGTGTCTGCAATGGTGGCCAGCTAGAAAAGGGGAGAGAGGTGGAGACAGAGGTGTGGAGGGAGGAGAAAGGGGAGACGAATACATTTACTGAATCAATACATCGTAAAAATTAAATGAACAGATTGTTTGTTCTGTTTCTGGGGTTGGGGAGACACCTCGGACGTTCAGAGATGGTAGAGACTGAGTGGCTGATATTTGATATTTTATAACAAGACAAAATTGAACTCAAATATACTGATGTGAAGATCAGCCTCCCCTCAGGTCTCATATAGCTTTCCCATTAAATACAGGAACTTTAATCATCCCTGTCATCAACATGCTGAAGCTAATTGTTGCATATTATTCAGACATTTCTCAGGTCCAGCCTTGTGCGTTGGCATCTGCAGAGGCCAATGAGGCAGCTCTGAGCTTTAAATCACTTGGATCTACTTTCAGGAAATTTTAAATTATGGGTTAGCCAAATTGCGCAGGGGCGACTGAACACACACCACACAACATGGAGGTAACAGCATTTTGGATGCTTCCACGACTCTGGATTCCTGAGCACATGTGTTATACAGTACATGCATGGAAAACTGTAACTGGCCTTCAGATTTAAAAGATCATTACAAGGAAGTTTAGGGAATTGTTTTTATTTCAGACCAGATGTATAACATGTATGGAACATAAGCGTGAACTGGCCAACCATGCCATACATTTATTGCACTGGCATGGGCCTTACCTGTGTCTCATTGAAGTCTTTGACACCAACACAGTACACAATCGCTCCGAGAGACCGGGCTCTCTCTGCCTGTTGGAAAAAAACGAGAGAATACATCTGTTCCTTCCAGAAAGCTGGCACTCTGAGCGACACTGAGAGTATTTCTGCATCTGTTAGAGCTAAAACTGCAGCAGTTTAGGAAAACCGAGCCTCAGTTTGAAGTTGCTACCTCTTGCTGTGCCGTGGTGAGCTGGTGCTCCTGCAGCTCTCCATCTGTCAGTGCAATGATCACGCTGGCAGTGCCTGGAAGAAACATACAGGCTGTAACCTTCATCGTGATTGGTAACTTAGAAGGAGGTTTTCATACAAATGGGTTATTTGATTCTTACCAAAGTTCTCCTGGTGTATCTGCTCGTTTGCCTTCAAATCAGAAGACAATTTCATGGTCAGATTGTTTGAAAAGGTTTCACATTTAAACTAGAAGTTCAATGAACTTTGATTTTGATCGTTTGATTCTTAAGTGTCAAAATAACATGAAAAAAAGCCTCACAACAAAAGCTTACCCTCTGCAATCCAAGGTGCATGAATGTGTCTCCACCAGGGATCTCTCTTTTCAAAGCGTTGAGTCCCTTTCTGATGTCCACTCTGCAGAAAAGAAAGACAGCGGAGTCGGTTTGTCATGAAATATAAACTGCAGTCTTGTGCTGTTTTCAATTTCTGCCTTTGTTATTCTCTTTTCTACACAATTAGCACCGTGTTCTCTGTACAGTGTGTGGTCTATAATGTCTCTATCCCTAACAGGCATTTTCACCTGATGCTTTTTATTTTATTCACTGGAGCACTAATACAAACCGAAGACATCTCTGTGGGAACTTCACTTCTCATACACAAAACTCTCTAACACAAAACAACACTTGAGTTTTAGGCAACAACAGAGAGCATCTGCTTTCAATCTGGTTGCAACAGTTTGAGTTTACTTTATGACTGACTGTTTGTCTTGTGAAAGAGCATTCCATGCTACAATAACATTTATTTAAAACGTAAAGTCGGCTTCAGTCATACCTCATTCATTCAGTTGTATTTAATGAATTACTTGGAGCAACAAATTCATCGGCCCTGACTTTTTTACCTGTTTTCCGTCAGTTTCATGATGGTGGATGCTCTGGAGGAGAATGTTATGAAGGACATCCTCAGCATGGGACTGGAACAGAAAAAAAAAACAACTTTAATGTGCAGCACTAAAATCCCCGCAGATTAAGCAACTACTGATGATGAGTGCCAAAGACTGACGAAAACTGCCAAAGACAAGATTCCACAGAATTTGGCTGCTGCTTTGTTGGTGATTTCCCACCTTACAAAACATAGAAATAACACCAACATTTCCACATCATCTGAGATTAATCAAAACCCTGTGTCATTACTTTGTTATAGCAGTACTGCAACATATTGTTTTGCTCAGAATCATAAAATAACTGGCAGTTATCATCATGAGTTTTACTTTTCATGCCAGAGTTAAAATGAGTTGGACTCCTTTTTATTTAAACAATAGTGATTAAAATGACTTCATTTCCTTTGAGTTCACTCCAACAGGTTGTGTATGTATCCGTCTTGAAAGCAGTCCAACTCACCAAGACACCGAGTGACACTGTGCATGGTTTTGTGCCAGTGTGCGTGACAATGACTTCAAAGTTGATATTTAAACTTCGTCACTGAATCCTCAGATGTGGACACGTTTGTATATTTTTGTTTATTGTGGATAAATCATATTTGGTGAGGAATTACATGCATGTAAACAAACAGGCTATCTGAAGTAAAAAATGTGTTGTGTTGTTTGTGAGAGAAAGTAAGTTCATGCAGATTTGTGCTGTTTGAAATGTTCTCCTGTTTGTTTCAGACAGAAACTCTGAAGAGGGTTTGTCTGTTGTTATGGCTGAATCACAGCGCTGCAGGTGTTGTTGTGACCTTCAAGCAGTACGGACAAAACAAAACCACCCACGAGCTGGGTCCTGTTTGTTGAAATGACACATTTTACATTGCATTCTTACTGCATACTATAGTCAACCCTTTTGTCATGAGAGGATGCAAGTACTTCAGTCATATCTACAAACTCTTCACTTGCTTCATCACAGGGGAGCCCAAACTTTTTCTCTAAGGGGGCAAAAAAACAAAAACTTAATAGTGAGCCAAAAGCAAACACCTATTTCGCTGTTTTGTATTGTATTTTACTGTATTGTATTGCTAAGATCCAAAATAGTACGAGGATCCAAAGTCCCCTTTTGACTTGATGTGCAAAGAGTCACTCTGCCCTAAATGTTCAGATTATACCAAATAATTAATAATCAGGGATTGCAAGATTATGAAACAATTTTTATTCAAGAGCCTGTAACTGTTGTTTAATATTTGTACACATGTTTAATCTTCTTATATAAGAGCTGTAACAACTTTTCTTGTAACATTGCCATACATTTTCCTCTATCACCTCACAATTTTGAAACGGTACAGAACCTAAATGAACAGGATACAAAACAATAATGTTTTTCTAATTCAGATGGACAACTTTATAAAAGGAAGTCAACAGAGATTTTTCTCAAATTTACTATAAAATATCCAATTACATTTGGGTAAAAAGATCTGAGTTGGGACACGTAAAGCTGCAGGTTTTTTTTTAAGTGTCCATCACTCTTTGCCTTCCTTTCATTCTAAAAAGACTGTAAAAAACAGGCTGCTCATACACATAGAGACATTCCAGCCTGTATTCCCTGCTGGTAACCCCACTGAAACCAGACATCAGCTCAGCTACTGCAGAGATGGAGCGAAACATCAGCCTGGATGCTGAGTGACTTAGCATATGGCGAGTTGTAGCTGTAGGGACAGATTTTATTTTACTTCACCGCGTTGACTGCTGTGTAAAGCATGTGTTTCTCTTTAGTGATCTACATCTCAGGGCTCCAGGAAGTCGAGCACAGAGGCAACAAGACTGTTGAGAGACCTACAGTCCGGTTGTGAAACTTCTCAAATGTTACAGTATACTAAGTTTTCTAGACATATTTGATGGTATTTGATGGTAGGGTAAAATATGTTAGCGTGAAGTGTCTTACCTTTTGAATTTCTCAGCTAAATTCTCCACAAAGTAGTAGATTTCATCCCAGTGATTCTTCACACTGCCAGACCTAAGACAAGCAAAAGGGGAAATAAGCTATTATGTCAAAGAAATTCAATTTCATTGTAATTATAGATATACCACCATCGTTGAAATGACTTGAATTGTGTTATGAGTCATGTACAACACTCATGAATGTACACACACAAGTACATAACAATAAGCAGGAATAAGCAGGAATTGTCCCAGAGTCGCTTTGCGCTTTTCATGGAACCGTTAACATATAAGCAGGATCAGCAACCTTAATGCATGGTTGTTTTTAGCCTGGCTGGAAGTAGCGTGAATGACTGTAGGAGTTGTAAAATATAATTCCTGTATATCTGTGAATTACAAATGATTTGTTCGGAGAGAACGAAATACCAAAGCTCAAGCTATCTATCAGACACACATTAACCTCCATATGGTAGAGCATTCAAACAAGAAAAGTACAGCTTTGTTAGCCAAAAACAACAAGGGGGTAAAATCATTTGCTCCACAACAGTAAGAACATGCCGTTTGCATCCTGGGTAAAACACAAACGTTTTGCTTGTTACTGTGACTTCACTACCTATCAACATTTTTGGTGACAAAAAGTGTAGATTATTTGTTTGGAATATTGCTTTACAGTAATTTAATAGTTGCTATCAATTGCTAGCATACTATCTAGCCATCTAGCTAGCAACAGAGCCAGTACAAACTGTATCTGTTACTAAACCTAAATTTTATTTAAAAAAACCCATCCTGTTAATGTATCACAAACACTATTACAGTAACAACTTTGATCAATTAGCCAGCACCAACTGTGTACTTTTGAGATAAAAGAGGCTAGCATGGTCTGGTGTGTAATTTAGTGCCCCTCGTGTCCTGAATGAGCCCCTGAAGGCTAAGGAAACAGGGGAACCGAAAACAGGACTATTACTAAAAACTCCCTATGGAGTAACCTTAATTTCCCCTGGGCAGACTTTATGTGCGAGTGAGTGTCCGTGTCTGTTTGTGGCAATTTAATTAAGTGTGAGTATTAAGGGGGAGGACTTCCGCCATGATGTGACCCAGTCAGCAGGTCATCCGTTAGCTAACGAGGGAGCCAGAGAGATGACACATGGGAAATGAGCTAATTGACTCTGGCAAAACTGGAGAACTGTTTAGAGGATGAAGCTTACTTAGAATAAAGTGCAAGGCTGACTGAATGTTATTCTAGGTGCTGACTCAGTGATGTAACGGCATTAGACACTGGAACTGGCCAGCACTGATGTGTTGTTTGGGGCAGGAGGTCAACACCATTTTTTGTCCACATGGATTAGTGGGATTTCAGTTTCTTGAACCGTTTCCATTGACTTGCAGTCAGCAAAGAATTTTTATAAAATCCCAAAATATTTTGAAAGCTACAACTTCATTATTGACCGCAAGGAAGCATAATATTGAGTTTCATTTAGCAGTAAATAATTTTAAAAAGTCAACACTTCACTTAGTAGTTGAAATCATGATGCAGGAGGCAAATATATTGCATCCAGCAATATGCCTGGTAATAGTCATTTTGTATCAATGTGTATAGTTGTTAATGGGAACCAGACTAAACACTGACTGTTATCCTAGCTTACCTTTTAGCTGTGATAGCAACCAGCCCACTCGGAAATATGTTTGAGAATCATGTCTAGCCATAATAAATCGAATGAATTATTTCTAGCTCAGAAGCTTTGTATGCTTTGGTCAGAAAACATAAAGAAAAGCATGAAAACATTTATTCTGTGAAAGAGATTAGTATCAACAAAGTTTATTTTCTGGGCAATGTACTTTGATTCTTTCGATATTTGAAGATACAGGAACCAGCAGAGCCTGAGTCTCGGGAGCTGCTTTGGAAAACAGGACCGCCTACAAGACCAAAGCTTGAAATGGAAATGAATTGTGACTGATGTTGTTTGCCTGCCATTGAGTGTGCTGAGGTTATACCCCACAGTGTTTTTGTGTTATTGCTTGGAAGCAGAGGGGTACTTTTTTGACCAGGCTAGGGGGTAGACACAGCCAGGGAATACCAGGGACTTTTCCATTATGCATCAGACATTTAAGTCTCTTTATCCTGCCAAACAGGACCCTAAATGCTTTGTTTGGTAGACTGGACAACGTATGAAGAATATTTTGTTTATGTGTCTAATCCCACTAATTTCACTTTAAAGAGGCGTCATGGAAACTTAATTTACTTTCAATCAGTGACTACTTTCGCAGATGCTGAACTTTTTGCCTTTTGAATCATTTCAAGGAGAAATCAGCACAAGCAACAGCAGCCGTCATAGTCTAACTGGGAGCCAGCTCATCAACTTCATCAACTTTAAATCCAAGGAAAACAAACAGATGGATTGCTCAGACGATGGCAAGCTGCTAAGAAAGAAAGCAACTTTAAGACTCTTGAAGAGTGAACAGAACATTGCAATTTTGCCAAAGCTAGAAGTTCACACTTGGGTTCCCTTGGGCTACCCTTGCTGGTTATATCTATCCCAAGTACAAGTACACGTCTTGCAGACGTTGGCACCAGTTGCATTGGAAAGACCAAACGCAGATGTCTCTGCAATACACAGAATTCAGGACTGTCATGAACTAGTCAGCAAAAACAGTACAACATTAGTTAGCTAGGTAGTTAGCTACTGGAATATCACCAAGTGAGTAGCAATTGTCATATGCTTCTTCAAAAGTAAAGGATCATAATACATCGAACTGACAGGAAGCCCTCATAACCTTTGGTTTGAAGCGTGCATCTGAAAGAAAAGAGAAAAAAAAGAAGGGAAAAAAAGGGCCATGGTAGCCCTACCTCTCCATCCCAACAAGAATTGCCGAGTTGAGGGGTAGGCCTCAGGGGTGTATTGGGATTGGGCCCAAGACTTTGCAACTTCTGCCAAAGCTAGAGGTTCAGGTTTGGGTTCCCTTGGGCCACCCATGCTGGTAATATGTAGACCCTAGACTCCAAATACAACAAAAGCATCCACAATAACATATACATGTTATGTAAGTTTCAGCGTTTGTGACTCGTCTAGTCTGAGCAAATACAAACGCTGGTCAACAAAACATCCGATGTAAGCGTTTTCTCAGAGTTGATGTTGATCTAATGACATGACTTGTTGTCCCACATCAAGGCTTTAAATTCCTGTGAAGCTGACTAAGCAAAAGAAAGAGGACAAGACCTTACAAGCTAAACCAAGCCCTTCCAAAATATAAAAAGCTTGAGGTGGTGGAGGAGAGGTGTTTAGCTTGGATGTTTAACAAAATGTGCAGCGCAAACAGAAATAGTCAGACAAGGATCACACACACACACACACACACACACACACACACGTACACACACAGACTACCTCTGACCTAAAGGCAGGGCAGCAGCCAATTTCTCCTGTAACTTGTTCCATTACAGCAACGTAGGGGAAAGAATATAAAGTCTGCTGAGACTTCCCTGCAGCTAGTAGTCTTGTAGAGGTGCAGCCGATCACTTTAGAGTATTTATTTAACACCAGGGTGAATCTGAGGACTCCCACCTTTGGTTTTCAAATGGTTATCTTTATTTCTAAACCACAATGGCTCCTGTTTGCCTTGGAACACTTCAATTGTCTGAGGTAGCTGCAATCGTGGGACCGAGGCCTAGCTTGCAGTTTCACTCACCTGTCCAAACAACATTGGGAAAGGAAGTGGGCCATTTCATTCTATGATTCTTGATGAAACCATTTTATGCGGTGCCTTTTCCCCCCCTCAATCCTTTGATCTAATTTTAATGGCCTGGGTTCAGCGGTTTGGGATTTGGACACATAAGAAAAATAAAGGATTGGAGAGTAAGGAGAGTTACAATTTGCCGACAAAGTGTTAAAGCCCAACAGCAGTTTGAAGTTATGTCATAGCAAATCGTCAAAGCCGAGTGACAGTGTTTTTCTCGACTGGATGGATTCTCTGTGCAAGATGGAGAGCATGTGTCTGGCTGTATGCCATTTGAGTGCTGAGAGAAAAAGAAACAAAAGAAAAGGAAGGAAAGGAAAGAGCTAGGGAAAGATGAGGAGCCTTATCGGTGACATTACAAGATAATGTGAAAAATCTGTTGGCTCTGTTGCACACTTGACTGCCAGAGGAAATAAATGATGATTCAAACAAAACTTCCACTGGAAGGCCAAGAGCTTCAGCCAGCACAGCTGGAAATTGTGTCAAAACAGCCTGAAGCACCAACACGAGCAGATAACATAAGCAAGGAGTAAAAAAAAATCAATAAATCGCTGTATGGTTAGTCATTAGTGATAGTACTTCAGTGTTGCCAAAAGGCCAGTTTAAATCTTTTTGCCAAATTTGAATTAATTTGACTTTTAATAAAAAGCAAGAAATAATTGCAGGCAGGGGGGAAAAGTAAGGGCAGGAACATAGGCCACGCAAGTATATGAACGCAGGCGCTTCAAGCTACAATCTCAGATGTTGTTTTGAGTGTCAACTGAAAACTGTGATACTATTCAAGTGTAAGTTGCTGTCTGACTGTTGAAACCTGTGGTCGCTTTAGAAAAAAGAGAAAGCTGACTTTGAGTTTTCTTCCGCTCAAAACAACTATCGCTTATCAGTTTGTCAAAGCTCTAGCTGTACTTTCGGTATATCTGTTCTCCTCTCTTCTCGTCCTTTTCTGTGCTATAGCAGTATAACCCGATACATACATTTACCACTGTGGTCATGTTCACCAGGAGCACGTTTCAGGCTTGATCATGAGAAATGTGGTGGAGCTGATCAAAGCGGACAATTTCTAAATAACAAGGTGATTAAAAGGACAGAGGTTGTATCTGACGATAAATCAGGAAGATGATGAACAAAGCATGCAGTGATTAGGCTTCTCCTTGGGATGATAACACCCCCTCCTATCATCTATCTGTCCTTAGCATTTCTCTAAGTTATGAAGGTCTAAGTGGGGGAGATGCTACATCATGAAGGAGTTTATATGTTAATCAAGTATGACGGAATTTATTAAAATTCCCCTTTGAGAACATTAAAATAATGCAACAATTTTAGACTTACAGACAGTAAGCTGTCCAACAAAAACTGTTAGTGCTCGGTAGTGAAAACTGTTTGATTAATAGGATCATAAGGTTTACAGATGGAGTACATTTGAGGTTGAGCTGGTTTGCTTAACTGTCGGCTCTTCAGCTGTGATGTTGCCACTGGCGGAGTCAAATTCAGCCCCACCCAGGTACCTACAGCCTCTTGTCCCAATGAGCATCTTCACGGCTCTTGAAACAAAGAAACATGTTAAACCAAAACCCAGTTTACATTCACCTCTAAATCCAGTTGTTTTCACTTATATGAAGTTGAGATATGTAGTTTCCTCTGCTGCTACGTTAGTACTTCTAACATTCAGTGTAGTGATCTACTGTTTCCAAACAGCTTTGGGCACTGAGGGAAGTAATACGCATCATTACTGTTCAGCGATGCCCAACAGACCGTGTCAAGAGGAGACAGGAATTTGCTAGATGTCCCCCAAGGGCCTGAGAAGACCTGAAGAATAAAAACATCTTCAATCTTTCTTAATAATGCCTTTTTCTGCTGGCTGGGTGAGATTTCAATGGCTGATCTGCAGAACATGGCTGTGGTGGTGTGTTGGTGTTTGAGAGAGAGTGTGTTTGAATGTGTGTGTGTTGAGGAGAGCACGAAGAAAAACAGAAAAGGAGTAAGACAGAGACAGAACAAGAAAAACAGAGGGTAGAGAACTCGCAACAACAGAACAAAGAGGCGGGACACCAACTATAGACCACATTATGGAAATGCATAAAGCAACGAAGCAGAACGGTCTTTGCAGGACCGTAACGGTGCGTTTAAAGTAACATGTTCTTTGCATTTATGCTGACAACGTTAAAACACAGTCTGACCGATGACCAATCCTATAAATATGATAGCCTTGCATTCTCCACAGTGCTGTGTCAGCTGCGTGCATCACCACTGTGGTATGGAGAAAAGCTTTGTTAAAAATGATTATATAAACAATTCTGCCACTTTAAAGCATTAGTCAATAGTCTTTATATTAACAATATGTCAAATTGTGTGTAATGTCAAAAATGTTGCTCATATTGACAAAGACACAGCTCTATGAAAGTGGTATAGCAACTTTCAGTTAATTGTTTTGGCTTTACTGCTCACAAATTTACTGTGTGTTGAGTGTCATTGAACACAGCAACAGCCAGCTGTTTTCAGCAAAAACCGGGCTCACTGTAAGCTACTGGTCCAGCACCAAAAGGCAGTTAGGCACAGTTAACGATATGCTACTGAACATAATGGCAGATTTAGTATCTTAACAGATGTTAGGAGTTGGTATAAACCTCAACAAAGCTGACAGGACACACAACTCTGGACTTCCATGCTGAGTTGGATGGGTGCAAATGAGGAGCTGTTTGCTAACAATAATCCATATCAATTTAAGGTATTAACGTATCACTACTGTGTTTACAGCTTGTTCTACTGCCCCCAAAAGAAAAGCCCTCATAAGACAAAACAGTTGTTTAAAAAAGGAAACAGCTAATTATGCTAAGAGCCCTAAAGCAGCCATTTTGAACGTCAGGGAATTGATGCCTGTCTATAATCCTGTAACTACAGCAAAGGATATTACAGCTGAAGCATGTCTGATATAAGCCATCTTTATTTTCTCAAGCATGCCCACCCTTAACTACCCAGCAGGCACTTCTCTCCCAGTGGGCGATGGCATGACAGCATGTGGGAAAAAGCTCCATCGGTCTGAGAGCTTAGTGGCTCTCAGCTTCGTTCTCACGGTTCAAAGTGTCGAAGAACGACAAAAAAAAATCCCAATTCCACCAAGGAGGCTGTCTGCAATTCCAGCTGGGCCTACCCACACCACCCCAGCCTGCATCCAATGGTGGGGCTCCAATTTAACTGACTGGGCACAAGGATTTGTTTGTTTAAAACCACTAACCTACTTTTACAGCCATTGCAGAAGTCAGAGACTTTACTGCGTGATTGCTGAGCTAATGCTGCATGTCTGTTCCAAAACTGGGAGGAATTGTTCGGAAAAAAACAAGCTAGCGGAAAGGCATTTGAAAAGTGTGTCAAATGAGAAAGATTTTTCATTATCTGATCTTTTAAAATGTACTTTATAATGTACTTTCAGTCAGCCATGTATAGTTCATTACCAGGAGGTTTCAAGTTAAATCCTTTTTAAAACCTCATGTCTTGTTTTTGCCCCTGAGGAACTAAAGACAGCATGATATCATTTAACAAGACAATTCTTCCTGCTGAAAGCAGCAAAGCAACACACTGCAAAAATCTGAAATGACAAAACACAGAGACAGTATCATTCCACAACTAAGACGTCTTCCACAGCAAGACATCATGAAAAATATTTATGGACTGCAGCTGCAGTTTGGTTTTTCCACTGACTTGCCAGGATTCAGGCTGCATGATCCAACGCCCAACCCGTGTGCCAACTTGTGACTTCATCAACAACAACAAAAACATTTGCAGGGCAGCTTAATGTTCTCAGATTATAAAGACAAGACAGAAACGGCTGTGATTCGGCCAAGGCCTGTCATTTGTGGCAGCGCTTAAGTGGTGCTAGAAAAGTTTATCTCAACATCTTAAAACAATGATACTGCAGTAGGACAATGATAAGCATGGCTTGAAGAGGTAATGGGAGTCTGGGACAAATGGAAAGAGCTTGTGGAAAAGAAGGGTAAAAAAACAAAAAAACAGGCGAACATTGACACAAAGGGAAAGAGGCAAAGACAGCTTGTAAGGCTCCATGTTTCTGTTTGCATCCTTGTTGATCTCTCGTGAAAATTGTAACAAGGCTAATTATCTTATTTCATCTTCCTCAGCTACATTTATCCATACATTTGGCACAGATAGCAAAACTGGAATCATTTTGTGCACCAGTGTCTTATAATGTGTACCCAGCAAAAACAAGACCATTAAATGCAGTGTTGATTTAGAGGTGAACATAAGCATTTGGCCTATAGGTGAATTCCTTTGTCTCCCATATAAACACACCCAAAGCCATTCCTCTGGCTCTGTGTTCCATATAAAACAGCAATCTGCAACCCACCCACTCTGAGTCAGCAAGTATACATCCTTGTATGTACAGATACAACAGTATAGGGCTTCAAGCTAAACACCAAATTATCTCAACAGCTATTTTATGGCTCATAGTTTCATTATTTGACAGCTTAATGGACCAAAAATTAAACACCTTCAAATGTCCACAGTCCGGAATTATGCATGGGTCTGGGTGACAAACAACCGACGGCCACTGGCTTTTCAGATTTGGACTGTATGTTTGTATTTTCATTTTTGCACATACATTCATGGTTCCCAGAGGATAACTCATGATTTTCATCTAGTCATCATAGTGGAAGGTGTGAAATGTGTGAGACCCGCCCCTTTCTGTCTCTGATTGATTGCCTCCGTTGGGTTGGTTGATTAGGTTTAGGCATGAGGAGTGACACTGGTTAGGATTATAAGGAGAGAATATCAGGGTAAGCCAATCAGAGAAAGAAAAGCAGTGGGATCCATAGAGCAGCATCCAAAACATGGCTTTATGACCACATATCTGCTTAACAAATGACAATATCTGTTATACATCAGCATACTAGCATTGTTAGTGTGAGCAAGTTGGCATGCTGCAGTTAGTCAGAACTGCTAGCATGGCTGCAGACTCAGTCTAGTTTCTGTGTGAGGTTACAGCAGTGAAGAAATCCCTTTATTGTTGTTGCATTTTCTGATTGAGGAAGATATACCATAAACCACAACTTAGGGGTATGATGTCACATTGTTAACTGCGGGGTAGTTGGGTGTAGCCCATAAAGCACATTTAACTCAATCAAATCACATCATTTTTTTTGGCCAAAGAGTTAGAATTGTTAATATTCATTTTCATTAGGTTTTTCGTTTTGTGTCATTTTGCCCCTGGCCATCATATGTGTTAGCGTTCTCTCATTTACTCCAGCATCTGTACCCTATTAGTTACTGGTGCCTGAGTATTGAAGTCACAGTTTAACACCAGTGTTGCTGGGACTTGAAGGGAGAACTTTTATATTTACTTGATACAACCTTTCTGTCCTGTCACTGGTTGTTGTTGCGCTGCCCCTCATCCCTATGAAAACTACTTGGAATTGTAACAACCCCGCTTTCCTTTATGATATCATATACACTCCTGCGGGACATGGGGCAGTTGAGGACAGTGGGTCTCTCTATAGCCCAGATTTTCCAAACCCAGTCCCAGATGTCCAAAACTGGCAACCACACAACCATTAGCTAGCCCCTCTAACCTTCAGACTGCAGCCACCCGTGTGTCTCAGAGAGCACTGTTCTACATGTTCAAGCCATGACGTGACATCATCTGCCCAAGTGTGCAATAAATGCCTTTGGAGTCGACTTTATGAGCCAACGCAGCAGTTATCTTTCCTCATTACTTTGAAACTTACTGCATGACTCCTCTCCATCTAAAACACACTCTCCAAAGTGTGTTCCTCATTCAATGAAACTGAGCCATTGAAATTCCTTCTCCTCTCCTAGCTGAACACTAGCAGCCCTATCTGCAGACATGATGTTGGTATTGGACAAGATAATGTTTCTGAATGATTGGTGCCAATGTTTTCAGCCATGCTAACAGGAACGTGTTTATGTTCATACCACTAGTGCCCAGGTTAATGTTTGCCTTACTTGCCATGTTCAGCATGTAGAATGCTAGCTTGAAAGTTGTTGGAGTTTCCCGTATAGATGTAGATTTTGAAAGTATGGACACAAAGATTGTGGAGGGGGGAGAAGAATAGACATACTTATACTATATACTATACTTATGCTGCATACTACTAGCAATATGGCAGATTTACCCGCAGTCTAACCTACATCCAGAGTGAGCCAGAGTAGGCCTACTCTGGTCCTGACTGAAATATCTCATCAAAACTAATGACATTCCCATCAGCCTCAGCTGTATTTTGTATTAACTAAGATGGTGAACATGGTAAACAATATACTTGCTAAATATCAGCATGTTAGTTTGTCACTCTGAGTATGTTAGAATGCTGACATTAGCATTTAGCACAAAGTAAAGATTAACAGAACTGCCAGTCTGTTATTTATTCTTCCATTATAAACACAGCCGGTAAAGGTGTGGTTAAGGCTTTACTTTACAACTTGCACCATGCAGGGGCACTAGTCTAAAAGTTGGCACCAGGTTGGATTTGTATCATTGTCTGATAGCGGCCTAATTCTTGCTGACTGGGCTGACACCACAGCAGCTATTATTAATAAAAACAACTACAACCAGAGGAGTAGCTAATAAGTGACATCCTCTGTGGCCACAATATAAACAACCTCAGCCTTGTTTTTCCCTCTGCTAAGTGCTCAGTCTAGTCATTGTGTCACTCACTCTGAGTGAACTTCCTGTCCTACTTTGCATGGCTTAAAAAACTACTCCAAAAGAATGAAAGATTGGCAATAAAATCTCCTGTGTCTCTTGTTATTGCTTTAAAATACAGTGTGCACTCTTTAGTGATTTATAAAAGGGTTGAGGTCTAGGTGAGCCATAATTCAAACTCTCGAACAAGCGCTTGCAGTAGTTGTTTGTGTGTTACATTGATGATGGAAGGACTGTCACCACTTTAATACCCTTTATCCTCTACTGTTCTACACATCCCTGAAACCCCTTCTCACACACTTTACACCTTCCATGTGGATAGACCAGGCCAGAGAGTTCAGACCGTGTCTCATAAAACCAACTCAGGCCTGAGGGATGGGGCTTGGGGGGGGGGGGCTCTAATGAGCTTCCTCTTGTTTGAAGTCCACGACCAGCGTCTGAACCTTGTTAGTCACCCCTGGAGTGGGCACTGAGGCACGCAGACGCGCTAACAATAGCATCTGCCATTGTGAAAAAAAAGAAGAGGTTGTTTCTTTATTTGCAGCATGTGTCAGTGTTTACCGCACAGCGCAAGCCAAATGCGGCCCTCCACATCTGGGGAGCAGTCCCACGCTTTTGTGTCCACCTCTACTCTGAAGCAAAATCAGCAAAAATGTCAAAAGGCGCTGTCACTTAGCACTGAATCCCACCAGGGGCCGCAAGTGCTAAAAACGTAAGCCCGATGAAGCCATCCATCCAGTGACGTATGAGGTTTTCGACACTTTGCTTATAATGCACAAAACCTCTCCCTTCTCTATCGCAACCTCACTGATGAACCCCCCCCCCCCCCCCCACCACCAATAGAATCAGGCCTTTAAAGGTGCTGCGTGCAACATTTTGTTCACCAAATTGGGACCACATTTTCCATAAATGTAGTTGCTTCCTGTCCTTTCTTGTTTGCCCTCCCTATTCCTGGCGTTGTTCCATCAGTGCAAGATTTAGGATAAGAGCTGATACAGCTATGTGCTTCGGGTAGCCGTGTCTAAAGATAAAACTAGTTAGAAAAATTAAGCAACACTAAAGTAATCGTGCTCACAATGAAGATTTCTATTAAGGTATACTATCTACACAGAATTTGCATCAGTAGCTTGAAATGTTTTGTTTCAGGGATTACGGCCATACTTGTCTCTCTACAGGGAATAGAACAAGGTCTTAAAAAGTCTTTTTTAGTGTTTATCGAGTCTGCAAATGGCCAGAAAACACATTTTTCTCGAGTCAAAGTGCATCAAGCCTACAGCAAAGGCTCCAAAAGTAGAAGCAGGCGCTCTGGTGGAAGTTCAGTCCCCCGCTTTTCCTCTGACATTTTATTTTCTCCCCAAGCTGAAGTCCAGCGCGAAGATGTCACACAACCACAACATTTTTCCTACGTGGGCGTTCAGAGAGAAATTTGGAAATGAAAGAGAGGACCGGTGAGCGGTCACTGAGCGAGGAGCAGGGGAAAAAAAGTCCCTTAAGCAAACACGGCAGGGAAAGAAAAAACACAGCCTCGTTTGCGTTGCTATTTTTTTTCTTCATGTGAAGAAAGAAGGGGGCAGCGGGGTTTTAACTTGCAGAGAGATCCTTCCCGTATCATCCCTCATTTTTCGCTTATTCAGCAGACTGTACTCCGCGAGTCAGCCTCCTTTTCCAGCGTCACCGCGCACGAGCACGTGCACGCGCGCGGCCAGCTGCAGCGCGTGCAGTTGAGCTAACCTGATTCCGTTAGCCGAAAAACTTATTGTCCACTTCTGTCAGTCATGTCAGACGCTGAAACTTTTGGTATAATTATCGCGGAGCTTGGAAAACAAGCCTCCCTTTCATTTTCAGTTGAAGCATGACACAAACCAGGTAAAAACACCGCAATAAAACCCTCAACAGTAACACAAAAAGTATCCTAAACACATACATTAGCTTTTTTTTTTTTTTTGGCGTTTTGCTAACTTTTGTTCACCGGGAGAACAAGCTTAGCCCACAGCTTAATAGCCCAGCGAAGTTCCCATTATGTCTCATAAATAAATAACAGTTTTAAAAGCTGTTTCCACTTACTTGTCAAGCACAAAATAGAGGTCAAAAGCTCCCTGACAGGAGCTTTCCTCCTCCTCTTCGTCCTGCGGCTCCGGTTCGGATCTTGCAGATGGAGACGAGAGCAAAAATAATCCCAATAAAACCAGAAAAAGGCGCATGTTCAACAGAAAGCTCGCCATGGTTGTCCCTCGCGAAAAAAATAATAATTAAAGAGTAAATTCCTTTATGGGTGTAAAGAAAAAAGACAGCCAACCACAGTACTTCAGTGTCTTTACATCCCAGTGACAGTGAAGAGGCAGAGATGCAACAAAGACAAAAGAAAAGAAGGATGCAGGCGATGCAATCAGGAGCTCAGTTTACAATCATGGCCACCCGCATCCCGGTCAACAAGCCGGCTGGAGAGATGCTCTCATTGAAAACAATACAGTTTCGGATATTTCAGAATCCTCATCCAGTTAGCAGGAACAAAACAAAAAAAAGTTTCAATAACAACGTTTTGCGGAAACAAATCCAAACCCGCGTCAATCGGATGGTTGGACACAGTGATGGAGTGGGTGGTTCGCAGGGTAAAAACATGCATAAAAGTTTCCTTTGACAATCTGGCTGAAGTGTGAAAAAGCCGAATGGAAGCTGGGTAATGCAGATCAGCGTTGGCGCTTGGAGGAACTGGGAGCCCGGGGGACAGACTTGGCTGAAAGTGGACCAGGTTTCATATTTCAAACTGAGGAGGAGAGACGAAAGAGGGAAAATGGGTCAAGATCCCATTTTGCGCCTCCCTCACGTGGCAGACTGGCGCATTTATTGCGGGGGAACCGGCGCAGAGCAGGACGGGATGGTGGCTGAGAGATACAGGAAACTGCCACCGATCAATGCTGGTATACATCACGCCTGATAACCTTCGACCTAACCAATGTGTGCGTTCAACCTAGGAGCATTTAGTCCTCATTAATCACTCCATGTTTGTTTGCTTTCTCTGTGCTGCTGCTCACAGTTAATTACAGCAGCAGGGGCCCTGTACAGCTACATCCTCTGTAATTACACCACCATAAACTAGAGGCTGTAGTAAGAGCAGCTTATACATGCAGATTGGCACATTTAAAAAGTACAACAATCTCTACACTAATGCAAAATGTGTTTTTGTTGTTCTTTTAATATATGGATGCGACCCAGATACTGTTAATCAATTAGGAAGTATATTATGGAGTGAAGCTGGGAGGATGGAGGGGTAATGGAAGAAAAAAAAAAAGATCATGTTTAGAAGTGAAACCTATCTCCAAAGGAACTGACCACCTTAATAGAAGTCTAGCTTCTTTGTTTGTTATGGATTTTAAGTTGGGCTGAAAGACATTAACATATATTTTTAAGGTCTCATCCAGTGGTCTTTCTATTCAGCAGAAGAGTGGATGGAGTGAAATCTACAATTAGCACATCAGCTGATAGCTTTAGCTTTTCGTATAATTTAACCTATTGTACTTTTGACCTGAAAAGTGATATAACTTAAAGGGGCACTATGGTGCAAACAAGGTCAGCAGAACACTGTTTGAAACTTGAAAGGTGGCAGGGTCCGCCAAATACAAACAAAGGAAAACGGTATGAAAATGCGTTTAAGGCCAGTTTGTTTATTTAGTTTAAAAACAAAGATGATTAGTTTATTTAGTTTGATTTGGAAAAAAAAAAAATCAGTCAATGAAAATCTTTCTCTTCTGATTTAAATTTCTTCCCCCAAACTACGTAGTGCATCTGCAATTGTTGACGCAATCAATTGCGGGTGAGGGCAAAGTGTGAAGTGTATGCTGCATTAGTAGTCATGTTTTGATAGTAAATGATAAAAAAATCGCTTTCTATCTATTTTGTGTAGTATTCCTATATAGGCAAAAACAACATCGTCCCAGGTCTGCTGTGAGGAAATCTGTGATATGTTATGAAATTTCAGAATATGCAACATGTATCTGCCTAAAGGTGCAATATGTAAGAATTTTAGTGGAAAATGTTAAAAAATTGGAATTTGAATAACAGTTCTGACATCAATGTATTGTCGCAAAGATACTGACGTTAGCATGCTAACCAGCTTGCCCCGACCCATGCTGGTCTACAGCTCCTGTGCTAGTGGTGTAAACACCAATTTATCCTCGGTTCTCCAAACTCCCAGTCACGACTGCACAGGACTCCACGGCTGAGCTAACTAGCTAACGGCAGCGAGTTGTAGTTGTAGTTGTAGTACGTAGCAACAGCCAGCGGTTACTCTAGGAATATGCTGCCCTGTTTGTTTTGAAATTGTCAGGTTATCAGTTCTTACATCCTTGACATTTTCACAAAATCAAACCCTTACTGTTGGTTTTATGTAAAATTACACTTAAACTAGAATTTACAACATATAATAGTTTTTTTTTTTATTGTTCCGCCACCATTCCTGCTCAGGATTCGAATGTATTTCCGGCGGATTCACAGTTGCATCAGAGTTGTATTAAGTTTCTGCCAGTGTAAACAGGACACTTCCTACTGATATAGTTCCAAAATTAAAAGTGTTCAAGCGGCGAAACACCCGGTTGCATTTTTCACTGAGATTAGGGATTAGTGATTAGACTGCAATCATTTGTCAAAAATGCAAAACATGCCGTGGTTCACAATAGCTATGTCTAGTTTGAATTTGAAAGGACAACTAAAATGTCATCCTCAGGAGGCATCATTACAAAATGCTATTGTTTATTTTTTTATTTTTTCACCAATATCTGGTCTGATGATATGTACACAAAGAATAAACAGCAACAACAAAAATGCTAGCTCCATCGGCTACATCTGCTGCAGTTTGTTCCTCCAGAGTATTCTTCTGGGAAATATTTGGATAGCTGAACTTTAATCTGTCATTTCTACACAAACCAGAATACAAACAGATTACTAAAAAGAAGCAGCCGGACTTCTTATGATCAGTCCCACTGTGAAACTTTAAGCTTCAGTCCCCCACACCCCCTTCCAAACACACACAAACACTGTGCCCCTAAACCATTTGGCCCCTGTTTATAGTCTTAACACATGTTGATGCATGGAGATTTCCTCCCCACCTAAGTGATCCCTCCCGATCCTTGTGGTGTACAAATGAAAGTCCAGCACTTACCAAAGCCCTGCTATTCTGTCTCACGTTCTCTCATACATACAGTGTCTTTATATACACTAGCCTACATACATACCACTGTACAACATAGCGTCCTTGCCTGTCTTTATGGTTTCCTGAGTGCATTCTCTCAGATTCCTCTCATAGTCAGTCTCAGATTTATCTCGCCACAGTGTCTGTTTTTTGGATAAGTCCAAACAAAACCAAATTCCAATAACATGGCCAAATTCTTCAGGGAGACTTAACCCACTTTACTATCTGGGTGCATATTCTGAATTGCGCCACAAAAATTATGGTTCGAGCGGATTCACATCAAAGTTATCCAGCGACCAAATACAGTATATCTCTCTGCACAATTAGGGTCAAGTCTGTCAAATAATGACACAAATAGGAAGCTTCAGGCAGTTGTTTGACAGCTTGAGAGACACTCAAAGTTTGTGTCACTTTAT